>JAQMYJ010000037.1:13505795-13516904 GCA_030014305.1 Clarias laeviceps
TGCAAACATTCCTTAGAGCTTTTGGTCCATATTGACATGACAACAACATTTGTTGGCAGCTTTTATTTGATGCAAATCTCCCATTCCATCAATCCCAATTGTGCTCTGTTGGATTGAGATTTCATGACTTTGGAGGCCATTTGAGCACATCAAACTGATTGTCATGGCAGGGCTGTTGGTGTCAAAAGGTCCTAGTATTTACAAAATTTTATGCATATTCATCCTTTTTATGTATTGATAGAATTTATATATATGTGTATATATATATATATATATATATATATATACATACAGAGAGAGAGAGAGAAACTCTCTGTGTGCCTAAAGAAAATTATTTAAATGGTTTAAGTGACGTTAATCAGGTTTTGCAGTGAAAAGCATCATTTAAATTTCTATTAATAAATACATTTTGGTACTCACAGACTAAGATTATTATCAGACTAAAAAAAATAAAATTCTGACCAGCTAGCTACACATTTAAAGTGTTTCAGCAAATTACTTCAAACAAGTAATATCCTGTAGATGGTCGGTGTGCACTTCAGTCATTTGATTTATGCACTGTCTAATAGGGGATTTTACTTTAAATATGAAACATTTCCATAAATGGACATTTCCATTTTGACAAATAAAATTACATACTTCACATATGAATATGCAATTTTCACTTGCTGGAATTGCAATTTTCAGAAATGATCTGTACATTTTCACTTACAGTTTTTGAAAATGTAGCCCTAATTGCTTCATTGATGTAGCATGTATGATCTACCTGAACTATTTGAGTGTCAGTTTGTGCTCAAAATGCATGTATAACTGATATTCTACATTTAATTTCCTTGTGTGAAACTGTATATCGGCACGGACAGGAATGAATACTGGCTTCACTCTAGAATTAAAGGAAGAAGAAGAAATCTGTCATGACTTGACTATTAGGCATTTAAATATTATAATTGGCTGTGCCAGATTCTCTAAAAAAAAAGTCACCCATCCTTTATCTATACCATTTATTCTGTGTAGGGGTATTTGGGGTGTGTGGAGCATATCCACAACACACACACACACACACACACACACACACACACACACACACACACACACAGGAAAGATTTGAACCCCAACCATCGCGGTGTTTTGAAGGAAGTTGCTGTGCCACCTTGTTCAGTTCATTTAATTTGCAATAAAAAAATGTAATTAATAATTTTTTTAAAACTATGGTCATTTAAATGTATTGGGGTAGGGCTGGGTTGGGGGTTTGGGATGAGGTTGGGGTAGCGCTGTCAATCTTCTGAATAGTGCAGCTCTCTGGGTGGGATGGGTCTTCTTCTCTCCTTGTCGACTATTAGAAGTCTAGAAGTTCTAGTTTCTAGTATTGTTTCCTATGTACACTACCGGCATGTTAGTACCAGTCAATCGTTGCTTGAATGCTAGGGCCTAACAGAGTATTGTTGCTGACTGTGTGCATCCCTCCATGTTCACAATTCACCCATATTCAAATGATTACTCCCAGCATGATAATGTTGCAAATCAAAAGTTGTTTAAAACTGGTTTCATGAACAGGACAATGTTTTTCAGCCTTCCCAGTCACCAGATCTTAATCCAAGATTGCGATGTGATGTGATAGAACAAGAGATTCACAGTGTGACAATGCACCTAAAATCTGCAGGAATCGTGTGATGCAATCATGTCAGCATGGACCAGAAACTCAAAAAAATATTTCCAACATCTTGTGGAATCCAGACCATGAAGAATTAAGGCTGGTTTAAGAGCAAATGGAGCAAATGGAGTGTCATTATAGTGTAGGTATTGTAATAATGTGTATAGCGAGTGCATAGTCTGTATCAAGCTATTCAAGCATTGTCATCTTCTGATAAAATACTTAACGTTAATATACTATTTAATTAAATCAATATGAACCTAATTAAGCCAGTTTTACACTTTTTTTGATTATTTGTGTGGATACAGAATAACTTCTATAGACCACTATGTTTCAGTCATAAAAATTATTACGACCATGTTTAGGTAGCTGTACATAAAAAGTACAATTAATGCAAATATATGCTGTAAAGGATCTTTATAATACGCACATTGTTAACTCATCTGTTTGTGGGAAAATCAATCCTTTAGTCCAGTACAATGAAGTCCCCTCACCAACGCATTCCAGCAGATAACACTTTCTCGTTTACGCCAGCTAACCGATCCAGATTGCTCTCACATAGGTTTCATTTGGGGTTTGTAAGGAGTGCAAACAGATTAGTGCAAACTAAGCTTGTGATCTCTGTTTTGAAAAGGCGGCAAGAGCTACAAAGATCTTAAGGCCCTAAAGAGAGCAGTGAGAAAGACACAATCCCAAGACAATGAGATGCAATTGGTGTTCAGATTGAACTTTGTCTGAGAAGCACAAAGGCAGAAGCAGAAAATTAAAATGCATCTTTAAAAAAACAAGTTTGATTTACTTGCTAATTTATGCTGACTTGAAAAGTATTCATTATAAAAGATTTTGATGAATACGACTCTATCAGAGCATATAAAACTCTATCAGATCTTACTGTTTAAAACAAAAGCAAACTTTTTTGAAAAAGACAATTTCACGTACCTTCTATTCTCTCTCTCTCTCTCTCTCTCTCTCTCTCTCTCTCTCACTCTTTCCTCCCTGACTCCAGTGGTCACACTGAATTACAGGAGAATCTATTTGCTATTTTTTATCTTAATTAAAAGTTGGTGTGAGGCCATCATGACAAGCATATGACAGAAAGCTATTATTTCCTGAATTTTAATCTGGTGCTGGTCATTCTGTGGAAGCAGACCCATGCTGATTTCCTCTTTAACTGTCGCCGCCGTTGGCCAGTTCGATGATTTCTCCTCTCCTTAGGTGGTTTTCAAGTGGAAGTGGAGAAAATTGTCAGAACTTAAATTGGTGGCATTTTGTGGTCTTTAAAAGAAGGGGGTCTCATTAAAACTACCCAAGAAAAGGGCTTCAAGTTTCACTGTCATTAACTGGCGTAACTGTGGATAAGAGGAAGCACAATTATGGATGCAGGTAAATCTTGTTGTCAGTTTGTGGCTGATGAGGCGTCACCTTTAGTTCCAGCCCATGAGTTGAGTTGGAATTCATTCTAATGAAGGTTGAGGAAGACGTGTTTTTTACGCAGTGCTCTTGACTGGATGCGACATGTTTCCTAAACCAGTGTTTTTATGTGATAAATATGTATGTGTGCGTCACTGCACACACGATATATCATTCTATTACTTCATGAGTATTACAGGCTTGAAACTTTTTTCTACCTGTAATAAAGTGGTATAGTCAAGCTTTGATGTTTGTTATGAAGTATTGGTATGATGTTTATTATAAAGTATTGGTCATTTACTATACAAGCAATCAAATTCTTATTGGTAATATTCTATCATTTATCTACCTATATGATCTAAAATATGGTACTATGATTTGAGGCAATGATTAGTAATAGCTCAACAATGCACTTATGCCATGCAATTATTGGGGTTATTCAAGTCAAACTGGGACAGTGGTTACGCAATACAGCAGAACACAGTCATGCGGGTAAAGACTACCTTTATTTCTTTATATAATCCCCTGTTACACTAATGCATTTATCCCAGTGTTTCACTAGTGCTTGTTGGGAACCATCAAGGTAGAAAGTTTTCTCAGCACACTGGAGCCAAGATTCTGAAAATGTGGAAATCACTTGAACCGAGGTCAGCACTCTACAGAGGATGTGTGAATAATTCCAAGACAAGTTTCTATAATGTGCAAGTGGTGCAATGGGCAAAATGAGATCATGCAGTGTTTTTTTTTTAAAACTTTGCTGATCAGTCCAGGGAATTTTTCATTAAGCAAGCTTTCTAACTTGATGGTATCCAAGCACTAGTGAAAAACTGGTATAAGTGCATTAGTGCAGTGTGGATTATATACTAAGTAACTTATAAGTAACTTCCGTCAATCCGCACAATCAGAAATCCCAGATACAGTGAAACGTCCCTCATACTGTATATAAAATTCTGAAAATGATGAAAGAAGTCATTTGTATAGTGTGTGTTATGTGCATGCTTACTAAAGACTGTCAAAGGATTACAGAGGCTCATTTCAAAGATGTTTGATTTAACCATCTGCTATTAATTTAAAATTTGATCAGAATAAGAAAAAGTGTAAGTTTAGAATCTATTAGGAGGTGTTCTAGTGGTGTTGAGAGGTATGGTACAGATTGTCTTCTCCTTTAATTGGTCTGTATTATGTGCTTTGTGGATGGGTGGAAGGGGTGGGGGCTTGCTGTAATTTTCACACATGGAAAGGTCATCCAACGCAGCATGAATAACAACCTGTCCAACTGTGACTATTAATACATGCTGGACATTAGCTAACCTTCAGCAGACTCACATTAACAATGTTCTCATATGTAGGTATTAGAAATGTACGCATCAGATTTTTGGATCTGTAGAATATTATTTAGGTCTGGACCTATGGAAACTGAATGTGAGGTATTGTCTGGATCCTTTGTGCCCTCCACCCCACCTAACCCAGAGTTACTGGGTGATTAGCGAGAGTCACTTTTATCCTGGTGGGTCTGTCCGCAGCCTCCCTCAATCAATAGAGGGATATCAATGGCTCTGGAGGGAGGAGGCCACACTTCAAGGGGACGTAATACCCATGCAAACAGTGGTCCAAGAGAATGCCGAGCGTTGCTTCGCAAACATATTCAAGAGGACGAGAGGCTTTCAATGAAGAGACAATTGACTTGGTTAACATGACTGAAGCTTTGCACCTTAACCAATGAACTCCCATTTTTTTTATCTCCCTATTTCTAGTGACACAGAAAGAGGTGAATCCTAAATGATTTGCCTGAGCTGATTGATAAAATGGGTTCTGTTCTTGGTTTGGATCAGGTTTATTAAATTATAATTGAACATTTTGGTTGCAAGTTGTTGACAAACACCTAAACCAATGGCAAATAAACATAACATTTTAATGTGAGCAAATCAAACTTGAAACAAGTAAATTAACAAACTTTCACTCTGTTTTTAAAGAGGAACTAAACATAAGTAGTCAAAATTTCTTTTCACATTATTACTTTTTAAGCAGGATTAAACATTTGAGATTTTGGTCAAGTACTGTAGCTGATTCTTCATTCAATTTATCCTCCTAAAAAAAGAGAGTAGATCTAAATGAAATCACACAGGTGGCAAAAAAGCCAAGGAAGCTGTGGCCAGGGGTTTTAAGAAATTAGCAATGCTCAACTGGAACGGAAGTGGCACGACGGGACCTCCACACCAAAGGTCCTCTAATCATATGTAACGTCTACCTCTAGAACTTTGCAGAGGGAGTTTACAATAAGCTTAACCCCTACTTTTATATTGCGCTCAGCAGGCTATTCCCTGCATGTTGGGCACTTTGAACACTATTTTGTTATTCTGATTTCACTCGGCCCTTAATCCAGCTCTCCCAGTTTCCCAATAAAACACTGCCAGACTCAGAGCTTTCACTCTTCATTCTCAATCCCTGAATCAGCCTCAAAGAAACTTCCGGTCCTTCAGGTTCAGTGCCCTAGGTAGCAACTAAACATTGAAGGACAGTAACTTCATGTCTTAGCTTAATGCATCTTCACTTAGTGATTCCAATGTACTTTAACAGCATTTAAATATTTCTCATTCAGTTAGGAGGGTTACTGCTTGTTTTAAATAAAAATAAATAAATAAATAGCTCTCCAAAGAATAAGTTGATATCACACAACAGATTGTTGTGTTCACAGAGGTGTTTAATTTTCTGGACACCATGGAGTAAGCCACTAGTGGGCAGGACAATTCTGGACATTTGCTGGTGGGAAAGGACCAGGGGGTGTCTGGCCTTGAATTAGTAGGACTCTGTACACAATTCTCTCTCAGTGGCCTCTTCCGACCCACAGAAAGCACTTTAAATAGAGAAACAGACTTTGATTGCTCTATATTCATCAACATTTTCCCCTGGATAAGCGCAATATGGCGGGCTTAATTAACTTCTCTCAAAGGTGAAGCAGTGCGCACCATCTGCTGTGAGACAATCGCAGCACTATGCCTCTCCGAATAATCCCGTTACTAAGGATGGCCTTAGTAACAGTCTTTATGGACAGCCATGGGGGCTGAGAGCAAGAAAAAGGAAGAATCAAGAAAACAAAACAGCAACAGCTCCCAAATCACATCCCGATTGGAGACCATTTGCCTCAACTAGTTACAGAAGTTTCACATTTGTCTAAAATCTGTTTCACAGGGAATCATCAAATCAGTGGAATGTTTTTAATTGCATTGGAGTGTGTGTTTTTTTTCCTGTAAATACCATTTCCAGGAAGATACAGCCACCTCAATTTAAACTGTGACTTTTTATCTGTTTTTCATGCTTCAAAAAAGGAGTGCTTTTTTTGCCTTAAATGTCTTCTGTTTTAAAAGGTTGCATCAGAAATTATTATTATTATTACTATTATGGTAATATAATAATAATAATAATAATAATAATAATAATAATAATAATAATAATAATGAAGCAATCAACCATAAAAAAAAAAAATCTTTTATATAACTCAAGGACCACACATCGTAATCAAGGGCCTGGGTGAACTTGCCCTGAAGTCGGGTCATTATTTGATCTTTGTGGCTCTAAATCTGATTAAGGCATTGTGGAGGTAAACTTCAGACCCAATCTTGTTAGCAGCTGGCCCAGATGGATTACGAAGGGCAGTGAGCTGGAAAATGAACTGAGCAGTTCAGCTTTGGACTTGCTCTCTTTTAACACCCTCACAGCTACTTCTTCAGCTCCTTCTGCTTTTCTTTCTCTGCTAGCCCTTCAAATGAGATATTATCCCCAGATCCTGCGCTTGCATACCCATAAGGCTTTTCTTTCCCTCTGTCTGTGATGCCTCAGCTAAGCACGGACAATGGTAAAAGAGTCTGGACTCCTCTCAAAAGTCTGATTCAAAGATGTTGCTCCAGCAGTTGTTGGTGCAGTTTGACAGAAGCTTGCACTGGGTTAACCCTTCAGGTTAGGTGAGATATGCACCACGGTTTCTCCTCCTTATTTGTGAATTAAACAAGTGGTTTTTTTTTTTATATTTTAATTTAGTTTTTTTAAATTTTTTTAATCCTTAAATTATGCAAATGCTTAAAATGTGTGGTCCGAATGAAGACACTCAAAGTTTTGCTTGTGGGCTCCTTGTGTCATTGAGTGCTTTTACAGTCAATGCACACCACAGACTAAAGCACAAACAGTGCCCTTTAGGCCTAGAAAGAGTTCAAAGCATTGAAAAGACAAAAAGCACTAAGCTGGGATTTTATTTGTATACTGAAAAGGAGAAAGAGATATTAGTTCCCTTATTGCTGCTCGATATGGCTCTGGCTCTCATATCAAAGCATTATGTTAGAATATAAAGCATGCTGAAATTTTCTTTTGCACACCATATGCAAAGAAGAAATGGTGAGAGATTTGGACAAGCTGCCATTTTTGCTACATGAACTGCTGAATGCTCTTTTTGACACTGCATTGTGGGGACAAGGAATTCAAAGAGGTTATATTCGATCAGGTTTTCTGCTTCAATAGGTTATAATTAGTACTAACGTATTTAACACAACACAGTATGAAGAGCCTCTAAGAGTCTTAATCAGGAGGTTTTCTCCCTATTATCGTCTGCTATATGAGACTATCCACGCACACAAGTGCCCCTTCCATTGATTATGTGGATGGGAATTTAAATATTAATAGTCTGTCCAGGCCGGCAAAGCACTTAATCTTGGTCAGAGTTTCATGGCACAGCACTTATTCAGCAGATTAAAAGCAGTCCTAGATTTTTTCTTTCTCTTGTTCTTTCTTCTTAAAGAGCAATGCTGTGCTCTTTTCAGAAGCCAAAGTAAAAAAAAAAATTAAGGGATGTGTGTAGACTAGAAAAGCGACTATGATGGATGACTCAAGATTTCAAAGCTCAGAATGGTCTTCAAGGGCCGAACACATAAATGTAAATGTTCAGTCATGTAGAGACACACAAAGGTTTTTACATCAGCAGGAGCAGCCTTATAAAAAATAAAAATAATCTGTCACAGAATCATGAAATTATGTTGAAGAACAATACAAATTTTATATAATTTTAAGCAACTGGATGCCCATGCATTTCTACTTCGATTTGCTAGGCTTTAGCCAACCAGGGGCAGCTTTGCATCTGGAGTCCAGTGACATACAACAGGGCCAGAGATGTGTTTATATCAGGCTTAGTAAGAGGCTGCCACTCATTTAGCCCCCAACACACAACAAGGAATACAAACAGAGAGCTTGTGGTCACACTTGGCATAATAATTCGCAAAGTATTTTTCTCAAAGAGGTTGTGTATAAAACCAGGATGCTTCAGGCTCGGAGAGGGGGCACATAGTGAGAAGAATGTGTTAGCTGCTCAAAACAGTTTAAAGCAGCTGATAGTTACACTGATAGCCACCTGTTTAATCATTGAGTACAGAACTAATGAAACTACTGATTGAATAACTAACTCATAACCCAGGGATATTCATCTATAATTTGTAAACGTTCAGTTACATGAACTTTATCTCACACAACATGACACAACAGTGACAGCGGTGTCATTTAGTCATGATTCATGCTTAACCATTCATTATAAAATTAAAGTCTAGAAATGTATCCGTCTGAGGTGGTTCTGTTTTGTTTTGTAATATTTTCCTGTTAGAATGAATACGTCTCTAAGTATTTGTCTTGAAACGTTGAATTATGTTTTTGTCACAGTTTTCTAAAATGTTTCACTGAAACAAGCAATGTCTTCAGTTTTGTAATATAGAAAAATAAAATTAAATATCTATAAAACTATTCCCTAACTTAACTAATGTAATTAATCTTGTAGCTGTGACCCGATGATCTAAAATCTGTGAATTTACATATAAATGCATGTGATTGAATGAACCACAACCGAAGATGTGCTACACAAACAAAACTGACTCATGTTTATTGTATCAAACTTTTTTTATTGTATCATTGTATTATTGTTTATTGTATCAATACTTGGTTCTGTCTAATAAAATATTTTGCTAGCTCTGCATCTGGACCATAGTCCTCTAGTTGATTAACTCTGCCATACACTCCTTCAAAAGTAACACAGTTTATACTCTTTCAGGCTTTTGACGCTTGTAGCTATACTGTAATTCAGTTTCTGTTACATGAGTCAAGCTAAAAGTGGCAGACATTCCTTAATTTAGCCGTAATCCTCAAATGTACAGGTAATGAATAGAACCCAAGACAAACATTTTTCAGTTTTCAGTTTCCTTTTCCTTAGTATTCATTGCTGTATTTCTAGAAGCAGTACTTACTGTATGCAGGCATTTGACTTGTAAGTCTGGTATCTCATTTGAGCCACTGAACAGGAGCTCTGATCTGAGTGAGACTTTATACTCCTGCATACATTTATCAGCTCTTCGTTCTGTGAATTAATGTTTGCTCATCGTTCACAAGACTGTGATGCCTGGCAATTGCAGGGCAAGGGCTTTGTGTTATGATTGCAAATGTTGAAATGACAATAGTCTGGGCAAAAATAATTGATTTAAAATTATATTTACTAAACAGATTTGTAAACACTGACAAATGTTTATCTTATATCTTTTCTACCTTATATAGCTAGTGATCAGAGGTTTGTAAGTTTGATTTCCACAACTGTTAAGAGAAACACTTCCACACACTCAAGCAAGACTACTAACCATCAATTATTTTATATACTATCCTTCTGACTCCTTCATTACACACAGACTGATGAAATTCAAGTGTTTATTTTTTTTTATGTTGATGATTATGGTTCACAGCTAATGAAAAACCCAAAATTCAGTATCTCAGAAAATTTAACTATTTTGAAAATGTTCAATATTAAAGAATCATGGTGTCATACTCTAATCAGCTTATTAACTCAAAACACCTGCAAAGATTTTCTGAGCCTGAGAATGGTCTCTCAGTCTGGTTCAGTAGGCTGGCTGTTCACAGAGTGCTGCATCTAAGCACATTAATGGAAAGTTGAATGGAAGGAATAAATGTGGTAAAAAAAACAAGCGTTCACATTTTCAAATAGCTAAAAAGTGGATTCAAATATATATATTTAAAAAAAAAATCACTTATTGCATGTCAGGAAAGTCAGGAAATCTTGTGGTCAACCGAAATTCTAAGGATCCCTTCATAAAGCCCTGTTTGTTCTATAACCTGTTGAGCTGCTCAGGTTTCTGGTAAGTTTTTAATAATTTATTTTATTTTATATATTTAGATATATTTTATTTACTGCTGTGGTCACAACCATAACAAACCAACACCACCTGTTTTAAATTGTATTAAATTTGGGGTAATTTCTAGTAAAATTAAAGAATTTCAAGCACATTAAATATGCATCTAGCAAATTATGCAAAAAAAAAAAAAAAAAGGCTCCTGCATACATTTCAGAAGTTATCTAACATAATGTGGAATTTTGTCAACACTATCAGACGTCAATATTTTCAGGAAATTGATCTGATGGTGGTAACTTATTGTGTGACTGTGTTGAGAAATACGTCCAAAGTACGTCCAATTTCACTACTTAAAATACTATTTACATTTTCTTTAGCAAAACATTAGTTTTGTTAATTTCCTGATAATAATGTATTGTTTTGTTTAAACCATGATTCACCCCCCACCAACCTCCCAACACACACACACACACACACACACTCTGTGGGAGGAAATGTCAGTACCCAGAGGAAACCCTCCATGCACACAGACCCAAGGTGGGAATCAAACACAGATTCTGGAGGTGAAAGGCAACAATGCTAACCACTAAGCTACTGTGCCACCTAAATTACAATTCAGTGATTTTAAAAATATGAAAGCTGGATTTGAAAAGATGCTAAAACTTTGATGCTAAAATGTTGATGTGAACATTTAGAATGTGAAAATTGATTACAAAGTCTTAAATTCTGCATAAATGTTCACTATAAAATGTAACTCCGCCCCAGGAGCTTTACCTGCAACTCTGCTTGTGTGCAGATCCTGATTGCCTGCAAATCAAATTCAAATTCAAATTTTATTTGTCACATACACAGTCATACACAGTACGATATGCAGTGAAATGCTTG
>JAQMYJ010000037.1:13517004-13527437 GCA_030014305.1 Clarias laeviceps
CGCCTGCGGGAAGAAGCTCCTCCTCAGTCTCTCTGTGTTGGCCTTCAGGGAGCGGAATCGCTTCCCAGACCGCAACAAAGAGAACAGTCCATAGTTGGGATGGCTGTTGGGAGGTCCTTCACGATCTTCCTGGCCTTGGTCCAGCACCGCTTGCTGTAGATTGAGTGCAGGTCATGCTACCATTTCTGCGAATAGAGTGTGCGATCAACTCACTGCCACTCCATACGCTGTTTCAATGTTTTGACAACCCTTGCTTTATCCTATCATTGGTGCCGCTGCTTTAGATGATCTGCAGTTTCATTTGAGGTTTCTGTAACCCTGAGCTTGGCCTGATGCATCAATTTTTACCACAGATGGCACTGCCAACATTCAGTGAAGAATGCCTGTGACACAATCACAGTATGATGTAAAAGTTGATGTTGATGCTACCTACTAATACAGTCTGTGAGGTATGCCTGTGACACACCCACAGCATGACATAAAAATAAGAATCGCATATGATTACCTGTGCAAAAACCACCTCCCATGCACCCAAAGAAACACATGTTTCATATATAGATGTCAACTCCGTCAGACGTGTCTCAACACTGTCAGGTAGGAATTTTTGGTGTTTGTTTTTTATTAGTAATTTTTTTCCCACAATTGTGTTTTTCTGATGAAATATGAAATTTCTTACCATTAATGAAGATTTTATTAATAGGATTTTATCCAACAATTTTTATCCTAATGCTATTAAAAGGAGTTGCATTGAAATTTGAAATAATTCAATGACAATTGCTAAAAAAAAAAAAAAAAAAAAGTATTTGACCAGTTTTCAATAAATATAATAAAAATTCTGTAATGCACTTATTCCCATGTTTACAACTGTGGTAGGACCTCTGGTCATCATTCACACACTACAATTTGGGAACACCAATTAGACTAATCTTCATGTCTTTGGACTGTCAGAGGAAACCCACCAAGCACAGGGAGAACATGTAAACTCCAGGCACACAGACCCAAGGTGGGAATTGAGCACAGGTGCAAGGCGACGATGCTAACCAATAAGCCACCATCCCTCCATATGATTTTATTTTATTTATTTTAATTTATTCTGATGTAAAAACAACCTTGCTTGTACTTCCCAGCAGTCCTGATGTAACATGGTGTAAAGTTTAGTTTACTCTCAACTGGGTACGTAGTTTACTCTCATCTGGGTATGTAGGCAATGTAGAGCAATTCTATGATACCACAAATTAATGTGAAAAAACTAATACATCCTGTTATCTGAATTCTTTTTTTATGTAAAACCTTAACTTAGATAGTGGATTTCTGCTTCCCTGAATTTTCTTCTGACCTGGTTGGGTCAAAATATATCCATAAGCACTCTGTACCTTGCGCAAAAAACATAAAATTTTTGCTTAGCATTTGGGATTATGGAAAATTTATATAAATACACTTTTTGGCTAATTCTTCCATTACAAATAGGGGAGATGTTGCTTTCATAGTTTTATTCTTTGAAAAGGGATATATCACTGTCTTTGTTGATTATAAAATTTTCTTTCTGAAACCTTTGCCCTCAAATTGAACAGAAGTTTAAACTGTCTGATTCCTCTATGCTACGCATATGCTGTATGTCCCATGAGAATATGTAGACAGAGAGCATTAATGCAGGAACACAGAGGTTATTAGCTACACCGCATGGCATAGAATAAAGCGATTGACGCACTGTTAGTCTCTTGCTTGTCTCTCACTCAGCCCAACCACTTCCTGCAGATCAGCTAAGCATGTAGACCAGTAGCTAATGATCCTGGACAACGATGCCTCACACCAGGAGCCATCATAGCCACATCTGATAACTTACAACTGCCCACACATCTCCATCATTTACAGAGCACAAGGCAGAAATATCAGGTGTAAGTCTTTGTCCTCTGTTTATTTTGTTGTGTGCATGATCGTTGCTGTGGGAGTACAGCTGCTGAGAAATAAAGATTCCAAATCTTGTTAAATTGGAGGCAATTTTTGGACATGTTATTTTGTACAGCCTGTGTCAAATTGAATGAGCAGAGGTTGGATTTGTTCTTGGAAAGACAAGTGACGACCAATATAATTTAAAGTGGGGACACTGACCAATATTAATTTGAGCTCAGTTATATGACCAAACACAGGGCATGATTTAATGGAACAATATGTCAGAGCAATAGTGCTTATTTCTCCTTCACACAAATGCTATCCAAGCCATTTTTCTCTATGATGTGTGAATGATACCCACTACCATCCATCAAGGGAAGGGATAAAGGAAGCTAGCATGGAGGGAGGTGTGGGTGGACACTCCGGGGAGCTCATTACCGAACCTTATTATTAATCTGTTATTTGACCCTGGTGAGAGTACCGGCCAATTTAAAGGGTACCTAACGCTGCTTTTGCCTGCACTCAAGAACAAAAGCACTCTTTCCAGAGTCCTGGAAAGGCTAAGTTCTATTCTCAATTATGGTCAATGTTATAAAGAGCAAGGCAAGTGGACAGATTATTTATTTATTTATTTATTTATTTTATTTCTTATAACTAATTGGGCACAATTAATTTTATTTGAATATGGCCATAATTAATTGAATTATTATTTTTCTTCCATCAGAATCTTTATTATCATTTTAAATGCATTTTAAATTGCATTAACATCTCAGCAATTTTAAGTGCTAAGATGTTAATGCAAATTACAAATGTTTGCTTGAACTATATGTAAGTCTTGTGTCTTGTTTTTTGGAGGAGTCTGTCTGTCATTCCTCAGTATGTCACTAAGTTTAAAAAAATGATGTCCTCCCTGCCCACGGTTGCACCTACCAAGTTTGAGACTATCCTCTGTCATGAAGCTACATAATGCAACTAAAATGCCCGTGTGTACGAGAGATCTGATCTCCTTTATTAAATTGTATTACTAATTTGCATTCATACTTATGCATTTTGTCATATTTCCAACCTCATTTATTTTTTCCTTTATTTTTTTTTATTCAGAGTCAGAAAGAAAAGCATTTTGTATACAAATACTTATTATTGTTTTAAACATTTTATTTTGGACTATTTAGCTGTGAAATTTCTATGCAATATTATACTGTGATTAAACCAGAATTTTGACCACAATAGTGACCACAACTGTATTTTTCCTGTACTTTTTGTTTTGTACTTTTTGTTCTCTACTTTTTTGTGCATCCAAAGCACTGATGTGCAAAAAAAGCACTGATATGCACTCATTTGTTTATTCTAGCATGCATGTGTGATCTGTGAAATGTACATTTCCCACTCCACTCTTCACTTTAATGATGTGTTTAATTGGCGTTACCAGTTAAACACATAATTAATGAATGTGTTGTTTGTTCTTTTCCAACTAAGTTGCTTCATAACGCCCACGTTTTTTGCGTGATTGCCAGCAGATGCAGAAATGAGAGCTGATGTGGAGAGATATTACGTGACGTGGTATGCATAAAAGTAGCTAAAACACTGTCACCCTGTTGATATCTACTGTAAGTATAATCCTGCCTTATTAACTTAACCTGCACTCGTTCTGTAAATTAGGACACTTTTTTGATTAGTATTTTAGGGCTAAATACTGTGCTATAGAAAAAGAAATGGTGATTAACCTTTATGTTTGACATAATGCTTACATGCTGCTTACAAAAATGCCACACAACCAAGACGAATGTAATTCACTCAGTTGTGAGAAATTTAAAATTAAATGTAACTAATTGCATTCTCTTTGATTGACACAACTTTTTGCTGTAAGCCTTTGCAATAATTCTTGTTGTAATCTTTACTTGCACTGCCTTCCTGCCATCACAATGCAATGTAAGAGGCATCATGGTGTCAGGCATGGAATTAATTGACAATCAGTAGGTGTCCTGAACTCATGCCATGCATCAGTACCAGGGGATCTGTAAAGTAGCCGAGCTCTTTTAGTGGGATCCATTGGTGAGCTAATCATCCTTTCAGTTGAGCTAAGCAGGAGCTGTTGTTGGTGTTTACTCCGGGAAGCTTTTCATCTCTGAGTGCAGCTTTAGTAAGCTTACTGTAAGATTGGTGTAGAGATGCATGCTAGGCGGAGATGCTGCTCGTATGGCCTGCTGGAAGTGTCGGGACTGTGGGACCTCATTAGCCAACTCACTGGGGAGGCAATGGAGTTGCAGTTCCCTAATCCCATCTACTCCTCCCCTGAGTTTGTCTGATCACACATGCGTGGAACATACCACAGTCCCATGGTGACTCTTCTCCCAGAGAGACATGGCCATGGTGGCTGCTTGACTGTAAGTCAAACACCCTAAGATATGGCCAAGTAGGATAGGCTGATATACACATGTGGTGGTCTGTTACACTGTGGCAACTAGTGTAGAATAGAGACAAATATTTTGTCCTCTGGGGGCATTGGGGATAATTTATTTAGTCAATAAGGGCAAAGTTTCCTGTTCACTGCAAACTGTTATAATTAGCTGGTGTATAGGCATTTACTGTACTATTTTCAAAGCCCCATTGTACTATGTAGTGGATTAGCAAACAACCACATTAAGTGGACTCTGGGTTTCCAGCTGACTTTTGGAAAAACTTAAAGCTTTGATTTCCCTCCCCCTTTGGATGGCCAAGAATGAAAGGGGACAGTGATACATATTTCAAGGCCCAAGGATCCACAAAGGAACTGGAATAAAGAGGTATAAACCTTTGAACTAAACAAAGGTCCATCACCCATACTTTATATCAGAAGTGCCTTGTATGGCTTGTACAGATGAGACTGCTGCAGAGTGAGAGCTGGGCAGGAAGAAAGAATGAAGGGGATGAGGACCAGCATGTCTTTGCTGACGGGTTGTCTGAGTGTCACCCCTATGTCCTGTAGCCCTTGTCTTCTGCTGAAACAGAAACCTGAAGGCCAGCTGAAAGCTCCCTCTCAATCCTCCATCTGCAGTGCTCTTTGTAGGTGAGTCAGGGCTCATGATGGCTGCCAGTTGCATTAAATTGATTAAAGTGGTCGGCAGACACCGACGTTTGTGGTCCTGCTGTCCTCTGTGGTAGATGAAAGAGTCAGATATGCAAGACTCCACTTAGGGGCTTGGAGGATGCCCTCCTGCTCTTTCCCCCACTCTTAGAGGGGTCAACAAAAGACAAAAGGCCTTGGATTGAAAGCAATAGAAAGCTTCTTCTCTCAAATGATCTCTAATTGTTTCTTTCTTCCTCTTGCATCTCCCCTATGATTTCTACTGAGGCTGTATGACTTAGCTGCAATTCTGCCTCTGAAAGCTTCTCTTGAAAGAGCAGTCAGATACAGAGTAGAAGGCTATTACTTACAAAGTCGTCCTACAACAACAGATGAATGGCAATTTTCTGTCATTAATTCTATTATGGGCAGCATGCTATTTAGTTCTTTAAAATACTATGATGGAGACAAATAACATGATCCAGCAAGAGATACAATAGGATGATGCATATGTTTGTTGGATTTTGCTATATTACCAAAAATGGACATTTTCATTCATTCATTCATTCATTCATTCATTCATTCATTCACGTAACCCTTTGTCAGATGTAATAATTTTAATGATGTCTTTTGTTAAGGGTGAAACCATGGCAAAGCAGGTAACATTGTCACCTCGCAGCACTAGTGTCCCTGATTTGATTGATTAAGCTCAGTTTGCTATTTTTGTAAAGTTTTACATGTTGTATATGGGGTTCCTGGAGGTTCTGTGTTTTACCCACCTCCAAAACATATCCCAATAGTCAGACTAACTCCCCATTTCCCCTAGGTGTTGAACTATGATAAAGCCTTAGGCCTTAGGTGAATTTGAATGTTCTTGGTATTGTTGAAAGACATTTCTTGCCTGGATGCCAGTCTAAGATGATCTTGCATGTTTAATTTATTCATGTCCATAAGTGCTTTATCAATGGCCAGTCCATCACAAGGGACTCTTTGCTCACACACACACACACACACACACACACACACACACACACATACACACACACACACATACACACACACACACACACACACACACACACACATTCAATTCTAGGGATAATATTGAACTGCTTTTGGAAAATTTAAGGAAAGTCCATGCAAACACAAGAAAAACATAAAAGTCCATCTAGTTTAAAGACTGGGGACTTAAAGATCTGTGTGGCTGGCAACTCCCAAAGCATCTGTTCGGTCTGAATTATTGAACTATTGTTGCTCCCATTAATGATGGAAAAAATTAAATATATTTAAACCATTCCGACTGATTATTATGAATTCATGTGTCCCAAAAATATTTATTCATTTGAAACATAGTTAAAAATGATTACTAGGACTGACCATACAGACCAAACAAAGGGGGTGAACAAACAAATAATGCAAAGGTCTTGGGTCAGATGGTCAGGATCTTTGTATGGTCAACATTTGTTTGGTCTCAACATTTGCAACAAGGTTGTTTCTCATGCTATTTCTCATTCTTGCAAGGTGTTAGATATGATCAAAATTACCCATCAATTCTTGCGTGCAGATTACTATATCTGGAATCCATGCCTACATTAATAAAGAGACAGTATAAATCACTGTCAGGATGCTTGCCTTGATATTTAGGCCCTGTTTTGTCTTGTGCTAGAGTGTTGCCTCTCTGTCTCTTTGGCAGATGACATGGAATGAAACTCTTCTCTCTCCAGCACCAGGAGCACCACTTTGAGCTCTTTCTGACACTTGAAAACAATTAGGATGCTGAAGCCACAGCTGGGCTGCTGCTGATTGGCTGGTTTGTATGGGCCAACACTAAACTTTCTCCTCTGGAGTAGCTGCGTGAGCTCGGGACAGGTGGTATTTATGCAGATGAATGAACACTTTACTGTGTGCACTTCCTTTTGGTTTAAACATTAGTGTTTCAAATGTGACAAATCAGATGTTCATCTTTCGCATCCTGACACTGTTTTTGCTCCAGGGAGGAATTTGTGTGCTCAGTTATTTAGTGTGTGCTTGTGTGTGTGTGTGCGTGCGTGTGCATGTGTCCGTCTCCAGAAATGTGAGGTTAACATTTGATTAAGACACTTACTTTAGATTCTGCATAATTATTTGTGCTTTTATTTAATGATAAACTACGTTTAAAGTACATAATTTAATGAGCATTTATTTCATTCCATTCAATTATTATAGCATTACTCTCCCTCACATTCACACGCATACACATATGCAGCCTACGGGCTTGGTTCCCTGTGTGTCTGTTCAGTTGAAATCAGTGTGAGCATGGGCAAATGAGGCCGAGCCCAGCTGTAGTCTTTGTTCTCTGCATGAGAGAGACAGAAATGTTGTGTGCTACCCGAGGCCACTGAGCCTTAAGTGGATATTGCTGACAACAAGCAATTACCCCCTTATTATCACAGCGCTGAGGCTGTAATTGGCCCTCCTCCTTCACTAGCAGAAAGCACGGTGCAATAATTCACCATGGCGATGGACTGATTCCTGCTCCTATTTCATTCTTAAGCACAATCAAGCTTGCCACATCCATATGTAGCAAGGTTGATTTGATTTGCTGCTTTAATAAACATGATCTTCAATATCACTGGATTATGTGTTCACACAGTGAACCCCGACAGCACCCAAACCTAATAGAAAATCTTTATGCTAATAAATGACTATAAAAACTTCCTTTCTTGTAAGGGTATAGAGGGATTTTTCCCCATTTTTTAAATAATTGTATTCCACATGCAGACATCTCCATAACCTGTTATCCAGAGAGTCAAACAATAATTGCCTGAAAAGGGCCAATAAATGTCCTTTTACAACCTGAAGAGGGCCAATGAAATACAGTGAGAGTAGACAGATTAATAATCTTTTTAATCTTAATTTATGTTTGACCAGATTTGGAAGGCTTCCCACTCAAATTAATCCCTCTAGTTATCATCATTCCCTATATTTCTAACATCATTTATGCCTGTAAAAATTACATTAAAGTAACTTTTTAAATGCAAGATTGTTCTTAAGACTTTAAAAAAACATTTCTCTTGTTTAGTATTCACATGCACACAATAAAGTTCCATCTAACATCACAGTGTTAATGACACTAAATAAGTGAAACAATATTGATTAGATAAACTTCAGTTGTTCTCTCTATCATTTAACATACTTTTGATGCTTCTGAAACCCATAGTACTTGAGCTAATTTAACTGAATTTCTATATTATCCTTTATGATAAAACCACTTTCCCCACCCCTAACATGCACCCCAACCAAACCATTTGTAACCGTTTATAGAAGTAAGCTAGTGTACATCCCTACCTCATTTAAGAACATGCTTTAGCTTGTAATTAACCTTGATATTAAACCAAGAAAAATATTAAAACACAGATTTCTCAATTCAGTATGTGTATACAAATCCCATGGCTAAACTGACTTAAACTATCAACAATGTACTTTTCTAATTTTCCCAAATCAGACTTTAAAATATGCTGTCTCGCCTTTTTTCATTAATGCAATATGAATGATGTGTTGCTTACTAAGTCTGGTCCTTTGTTTGTGTAGCACTTTGTGCAGTTTTGTAGTGCTGAAGGGGGGAGCTGGTTCAGAGCCGTCTTGGGTGAGAGACTTGAATCCATTGTGTGGCTAAACTTGACCTGACCTGACTGGTTAAGCTGATGCATTGTGAACTGCAAATCGCTTCAACTGAGGGGGCCAGTTCTTTTGTGAAACCATGAAGAAAAATAGCTTGGTTAAAAAAAGAGCATCCCTGTAGTCCTGGGAGAGCTTCATCTGTTTTGTTTAGCATCTCCTGAAAATTCTGAGGCTGACGTCCACCAGCTATGGATAACAAGGAAAAGAAATGTGTCCTCCACCAATGGTAAGAGGCTTATTGAATAGGCCTGTTGCCACATCCACTGAGAAACCCAGAACTGGATGAACCCTGGACTGAAATAACAAGAGGATCCACTGTCACCAACAAAACTTGTAGTTGTGCTTTCTTACATTGCCACCACCTCAGTTGTCCATGCCTGTGTAGCAGGTGTGAAGAGCTGATATAAATAGGACCAAGTGTGGTTGCCAATACTCACAAGCTTGGGAAGTTGCATGTCATGAAAAACAGCTGACAATTCAGCACCAATCAACAACTTGTTTTCTAGCTGGATCTCCGGTGCCGGCGGAGAGGGCTGGAGGAGGACGTGCTGATGCTTAACTCCAGCTCCTAATCACATCTCTGCCATGCAGCAAGTCTGAGCTTGTAGCTTGCAGGTATCTGCTAACTCGTCTCAGCCCCATTTCTTCACACCCTCCATGCACTTAATAGCCTAGCTTTGTCACTCTTCCCCAGCAGCTGGCCCAAAGACAACCTCAATTTAAAAATGTAATTAACTCTGACATGGCATCGAGCACTCCTCGCTCCACTCCGTCAGCCGAAAGAGGCCGGGGAGGGGAGGAAACACAACAAACAAGGTGCTGGAAAGCATGAAATATGCAGGCTTTCTCTCACACATTGTGTCGTTGTAGAATATGATGGGATGTTACGGCACAGTTACTTAGCTCTCGAGAAACACAAATCAGCAGTGTGATCAAGCTTGTGTCACTCGCCAATGCAAATGGTGGTTTGGAGAAGAAGAGTGGCTGTGTGTCTATGGTCAATCAGGATTTCAAGCAAAAATAAAAATGCCATTTGTGTGAATTGTTGGTGTCCAGCCACATAAATACGGATTCACATAAAAACGCACAACCAAACTGCTTTTCCTGTACAGCAAAGCCAGTCAGAACTTGTATGCTTGTCTAAACTGGGACCGGCTCATGTTTATAGTCTCATGTGGTTCATGGTTTGAGGATGCAAAGGACAGGCTGTCATTTCCCTAGAGGCACACCACCACTGCTTCATTTCCTGATAGACCTCACAGACCGACACATCCAAGTGTCTAATTACCACTGCGGAGCTGAACTCATCCCTCTCAGCTCCCTACCACTGAGCCCTGGGCCCTCCATGAAGCACACAGCTAATTGTTCCATTGCTCTCCTAATGATGCAGTCAGTACAGAACAAAGGAGAACAGCAAAAGGTAGAGACCAAGTTGATGTGATAATTTTCATTAACCCTGCTCTCTCTCTCTCTCTTCACCCCCACCCCTTCCTTTCCCTGATCTGTGTGGTGAAGTGCTCAAATTATCCGCAAGCATTTCTGCCTGTGCTAATTATCCAAAGAGTTCCTCATTAGACGATTTAAAATCCTAACTTAGATCAACACTTGTTCAGACCTCAGGGATTCTCTGTCCCTGCAGCGGTTAAACAAACAATTGGTTCAAAGGATCAGGTATTCTACTTTATGATAAGGGGGAAAAGCATAGGGTAAACAACTGCTCATTTGAAAGAAAAGACTCCAGCCACTGCACAATATGAATATGCAGGTCTATAATACATGCCACTATAAAAATAACAATGGGAACAACAAATGAGCAGCATGTGTGTGTCAAGTATATATA
>JAQMYJ010000037.1:13527537-13556987 GCA_030014305.1 Clarias laeviceps
TACCTCAATATTGTAAGCCCCCCTTGTGCCACTGAAGCAGTTCTAGCCCCACGGCGGGGAGGAAGACCTCTTTGGGTGTGCTGTGGTGTCTGGCACCAGGATGTTGGCAGCAGGCCCTTTGGGGGTGCTGTGGGTTGCAGGCTAGGGCTTCAGTGGATTGGACTTGTTTGCCCAGAGCATTCCATGAATGCTTGGTAGGGTGGAGAACTGGGGAATTTAAAGATCAACAGCTTTGAACTATTTGCCTGCTAAGCTCCAGTGGCAGAGTGTGATGCACTTGGTGTTC
This sequence comes from Clarias laeviceps, assembly GCA_030014305.1. Lineage (NCBI taxonomy): Eukaryota > Metazoa > Chordata > Actinopteri > Siluriformes > Clariidae > Clarias > Clarias laeviceps. The sequence continues at coordinate 13,527,824 of JAQMYJ010000037.1, forward strand.
GATACCTTTCTATCATGGCCAGTGCTGACATTTTTCACCAGTTTGTGCTACATTAGCTTTGCTGTGGGATCAGACTGGCCTCTAGTCCACAGTCAGAGATAAGCCTTGGGTAACCATGATCCTGTCACTTGTTTTCTGGTATATAACTGATAGGGTTCCAGACTTCAGTCAGTCATTGACTGCAAAGGATTTTCATCCAAGTATTAACTGCAATATTTGCAATTATGTTAGTTCTACTCTCTGTTAGTCCTTATATTATGTAATTTCATTCCATTATTTATGATCCCCCAAAATTGGTGTATATGTATGAAAATGGCTATAATTTCTGAATGGTTAATGGCACACTTTTACCAAACTCTTACCCACATGCCCATTCAGCAGAGGACTGGGTCAGCATGGGCACTCTAACCAGTCTGTGGCTACACAGCCCCATGAAAGGCTGAAGGCATCCAAAATATTCAATAATCTTTGAGTTGATATTCAGATTCTGCTACGTATGGATGTAAAGCTTTCATAGTGGCTCTATTCTGAGGTGCTGTTCATTTTAGAGGCTGGTAATTTAAATGAACTTCTCCTCTACAGCAGATGTAAGTTTTGGTCTTGCTTTCCTGGGATGCACTTCATGGGAACCATTTTTTTCATGGTGCGTGATGGGTTTTATATTTATATTTATATTGCTGTTCTTGCAATTAATGTTACTGAACAGCTGATCTTTGTGTCTTAAAATAAGAACTGAACAACAAATTGTTGTTCTTACTTAATGCCACATGTGTTATTCTATAGTTTTGAAAAAATCCAATATTTTTATTGAATATATATTTATATACAGAGAAAAGAAAATGGTGTGATGTATATTATATAAATATAATATTAATAATATTATGAAATTATTCTCATAATATTATCATATATAGCAATATATAATGTATCGCTATAATTTTAGTATTAAAATATTTATATTGTTCCTGAAATATGTATAGATTCTTATATGTATAGAATATACTATACAGTATATATTTGAAATTGTTGGACTGAATTGATGATGCTTGAGCACATTCAAAATCACCTATGTCCACATGTCAAAAACTGCCACTTGAAATCTGCCAGGTGAAATCTATGGGAAGATAAAGTAACACATCAGATAGAACAAGCTGTTCATACATATGTTTATCTTAATATCAATCTAATAAGACTAGCCCAAGAAGATTTTTATTGAAGTATCAGTACTAACCCATGTCTGTATAACATAAAATACAGAATATACTTCAATTTTATGAACAATTATCTTTGCAACAACGTATTCATAATAAATTGATCAAGTACTATAATATGCACTGTATATGGCAGATGCCTCAAGCTAGTTTGGCCACATCATTACAAATATTGAAATGTGTGGCTCTGCGTCCTACACATGCATAAAAAGTGAAGTGTTAACTGTTGCTCGCTTGTTTCAGCGGAGGGTAAGTCAACTTAAAAACTGTGAAACAAATCTTACTGAAATTTGCATCCCGTACCAATTATACTGCATAAAGAACATTAGTTAAGGTCTTGCTAAAGAGAAGCTTAACATTAATGAGCTGGTAAAATCCCTTATAAAATCACAATTATATTCACCTTTTCACCTGTGCAAAGTAATAGTTTCTTGCCTGACTTTGAAATGTCAAAGATTTTTACATTCTAAACCTACACAATATATTGGTATTTTTGTAGGTTTAATTTACCTCAAAGGGTACAATTGGGAAAGTCAGCGCCACCGAAAGAATGGCACCTTTTACATGTCAATCTTAGTTCAAGGCATCATTTGTTTCCAGTATCTGTGATTTTATGTGTTCTATTTTATTTCAGTTTAATTCAGTGTGCACAATGCCTCATGATTGAAATGGCATCATTCCGCCTCTCTCTCTCTCTCTCTCCCCTCTCTGTGAGTATCTTCAGCACAACAGAAACTGAGACTGTCACTTGAAATATAATACTGTCAGATGTGTAATTTTAACCTTTAAGCAATTAACTGTTGTTGAGGCATAATGAATGCTGACACCTTTCAGCGATGATGAAACCTCTAATTGCTTGGTAAAAAAAAAATAAGCATTTGACATCGCTGCAGACTTTTTTTTCACTCAACTTTCTTTTTTTCTTTCCTATCTGTGGCCGTATATGTTGCGGAGGTGGCTGCTTTGAAACTTGAAAGCTAGCAGAACTTTTCTGCCACTACCTGTCCCATCAGTTGGGCAGAAAAAGGAGACCAGGAAAAGGTTGGATTTGCTGAAATGATGAGAGCGTTTAAACCATGATAGCACTTGGCTAATGCATCATTCAGCAGAGATGTCATGGGCGAGCTAGAGTGTCAGGATAGGAGCAGGAAGATGACTGTAGCTGAATAGACAGGTGGAAGTTGATGAAGTGATGGCTCAGGACATGGTGACAAAGTTTCCCTTCCACATACCTGGCAGGTCTGAGTGGCACAGGGAAAATGGAGGTTCAGAAAAACAAGAATTAACTTGCAGAACTGCTTCTTTCAGTTCAGCTACTAGTTTTATTTTAAGATCATAATTATATATATATATATATATATATATAATTATGATATATATAAAATAATAACAATAATATTATAATGTTGCTAACAATATTAATATTAATATTGTTGTTGCTGTTGTTAGAACTATTTTCTATTTCTTAAGAACTATTGATGAAAATTAATCAAATATAAAATTATTTAAATAATTGTAAGATCTTGAAATCGGTTGTACTTAGGTTGTACATTCCATATTGAAATCGTTTAGCAAGTGATTTTCTCTAGATCATTTATTTGGAAAGAATAATCTATTCTAGTTCTAAAGTTGAGTTCTCATTATAATGAAGGAGATATTATATCATAAAAATGAGTAATGGGCAGTCTGATGCCTCTATCAAATTTCTGTAACACTTTAAAGGTGACAAATTATCTTGTGTTTTAATCACAAATGGGAAAATCACTTGTAGCAATGTCACATGGATATAATAGAAATTTTTCCAACACTATTGCTTCATATTATACACCTGTGCGATAAAACAAGAATCAAATTCCTGCCCACCAGTGACAGCCCACCAGTGACACAAACAATGCTGAGCCAATTGACACAAAGCATAGATTAAACTATAACATATAGTGCTTATCATTTGTCTGTGAGTGATGGTTGTATGGTTTAAGTACAATGTGACATAGGTGACATTAGTTTATATGAGTTGGTGCTGTCTCCTGCTGAAATGACACATGAACATCAGACCTGGAACTTGGAGCAATTGAAGAAAGTGTCCTGGTCTAATGAATCAAATTTTCTTTTAAATCATGTGGATGGACAGGTGCAAGTGCCTACCAGGAAAAGACATGCCACTAAAGGCAGTTTGCTGTTTTGGGCAATGTTCTGCTAGTTAACCTTGGTTCTTGGCATTCACTATATGTGGTTATTACATTAACACACCTACATAAACATTGTTACAGAATAAGAAAACTCCTTCATGGCAATGTTATTTTCTAATGGTTGTGACCTTGTCCAGTAGGGTAATGTGCCCTGCACCACTGCAAAAAAATGTTCAGGAATAGTTTGAGTAACATGACAAACAGTTGATAGTGTTGATTTAGCCTCCACATTTCTCTAATCTCAATTTAATCTAGAATCTATGGGATATGTTGGACAAACCATGGGGCCTACCTTGCAATTTACAGAACTTAAAGAATCTGCTGCCAATGTCTTGGTTGCCAGATACCACAGCACACCTTTAGAAGTCTTGTTGATTCTTTTTTTGGGCAAAGGTACTGTAGGACCTACACATTATTACATAGGCAGCTTTACTGCTATGCCTGATCAGTGTACATGTACAGTGCATACATACATGAATACGTACAAACTTCTCATTTTGATGGAGAATGGTGGACAGCATTGGAGATGTAAACAATCTGATGTGCAAATTAATGATAAGCCTACCAATGTAAGCTATGGCATGCAGATATAACTACAATTGTTTTAATAATGCCAATAGAGTTCCAATGTAAGTGTGAGTTGAGAAAAATGGTGTTCTGTTCATTCCAGTGAACAGACCGATCCACATCAGTGAACCCGTTTCATTATTCACTCTCACGTGTGTGAGAACAATAGACAATGTTTTTGACATCTTTCCTTTCAATAATAACCGGACAAAAAGCTGTTAACCCTAAAACTCACTTATAATGAAAACATAAAGACAGTGGTTATAGTCCAAAAATAAGTATCAAAAACATGATGCACTTTACATTTACATTAGCATGCACTGAGGGAAGGGGAAAAAACATAAAAGACCAATTTAACAAAAAGCTGTTCTTATGAAGTTTAATTCAACTTCCCAATACCCGAGCAGTGCAACAGTTCTCCTGTGATTTTGTGATATCCAATACAATCAGGCAAAGAGACACCACTGTGGTTATGTGTCTACTATGCTAGTGCTAAATAACAAATTGTCCCACCTGAAAAAAGTAGCTCCCTTTATGAGTTAAATATACACTTTTCAACTGAACAATTTATTAAAGCACTAGACATAATTGTGTTTCCACATAGACTTTATTGACTACTCTAACAACTGCCAATAAGCGTGAGTCGAGAAAACTGGTGTTCTGTTCATTCCTTAGTACAGCAAAATATGTTTGCAGATGGAAATATGTTGAAAATTAAGAATTTGGAATAGATGCCAGTATTGTTTATAATAATGGCAAATTCTGTAAACGAGTTGTTGCTTTGCGTATATCCAATTTTTCAGTTCTGACAAGCTTAGGGCGTAATTAAAGGACCTACATATAGTTATCTAATAAGACATCTAGTTGATATATTGTTCTACATTCAAGAAAAAAGATGAAACTGGAATTTCAATATATTTTTACTAATGTAGCTTCTCAAACCAGTACTTGTTTATATCTCTACTGATGTCAATATTTTAATTTGAGCTGAATCTGCTTGAAATTGTTTTCAAATTAAATTGTGCTGTTGGACTAATAATAGAACTAATTAAACAGTTTAAAAGCCAGTTGGTCTCATTTGAAAATGCCATTACTGTATACAACATAATGTACAACACAAATAGGCTTTAATAAATCCACCAGTAGTAGTATTGGCAGATGGTAATCATGCCAATTGAGAGTTTTTTTATATATATATTTGACTAGACATATTAGTCAATTTCACACTTTCAAAAGTAATTGCATGCTTAAAATTTAAGCATGCATAGGCTTACATTATTGCAATGCCTGTCAGACATTTGCAAAAATACCAATTCACACTTTACACTAATCTGACCTTGATATAACCTTCTGTCCCCCTCAATTTTGCCATCTCTGAAAAATGTTCCTCTTGACAACTTACCATCTTAAAATTCACTGCTCTGACACCTCACCATAACCAGAGGGCAAAAATAAGGATCCATGCAGACAAAATTACGAGACACCCAGATGCTTCCATTCTTGTGTAAGAGAAAGTGTGAGCACTTGCACTGTGTTTTGGTGTTGTAAAAGCCAACCATTAAAAGACTGCATTTGTCTAGGTCAATATTCTTTACTGAATTATTCTTATAGCATTATTTGTGTCTATATTGTTTTCATAAAATTAGCACTGTTTTTATAAATGAAACACAAAAGTTTTTTTTCTCCATATTAAAATACAAACCCTGACTGCATGCCTTTCTGATTTGCACTTCAGTTGTATATGTCCCTGTAATTTAAATTAGCCGTGTTTCTCATTAAGGTGAGAACTATTGCATGCCTATTATTACATTGCTGGAAAAATTAGGCCATAGTATAAACTATACGCATGGTCACCGAAACACTTTGAATAAATCCAATTCACCGAAGCTTAATGTGGGTCAGGTCAGTAAAAGGATTAAGATTGAGCATTTTCTATATTCAATAAATGCTCATGTTTCCTTTCTCGGCTTGGATAAATTAACGAAACCAAAAGCGAAACTTTCACAACTGGCTTTGTGAAATATATAGTTTGTTCTGTTTTACTGAATATGTTAGGAAATAAGCATTTGGATCTGTTTTAGTTGTTATTTTTCTGATTAACTGTTACGTTGCAGCGAAATAAAATAAATTTTAATACTTATGCTAAAGCAATAATGCAATGCGTTAGTCTGCTCAAATAAATCCCATTAACTTGTGCCAGTACAAAAATGCCGCATGTGAATAAGGTACATTTATACTAGCTATTTGTTGTTTAATAAATACGACATAAATTAAGTTTGCCAACTAAATGGCCTATGGGCTGCTGGCTATTAACGCTTCAGATTTCATTTTTGCATCTGTAAAATAATCCAAATAGTGGACCATTAAGTGATTAAATATTAAAAAAAAAAAGAAGCAATACAGCTAATATACATAGAGTATTAAGGCTATTAAATTAGTCGCAGTTTGAGACTGCTTTCTTTGGTTTGCAGGCTCTGTCCCCATAGTCACATATCTGCCATCAGTAATGGTGTAAATAGATTCAGCAGCTCCAGCCCGAGGGAGTTTTAGCCTACATTATAGATCTGAGTTATAATTAGGTGTGAGGATGACTGCTGCTACAGAGCACGTTTACAAAACAAGACCCACATGATGCCGCTGGTCGCTCTTCCCTACCTATTTGCATCGTTTTCACAGGGCTCGAGTTAAAGTTTTGCAATGCACAAAAAAAACAATGCTCCACAGTGTACCTTCTGCAATGCTCACGGAAACGTTTCTGTGTTGGCATTCATTCCACTAGCACTTGGATTTGTGCTAATCACCAGCTCCAGTATATTTAATTTTAACAGCATTTAATATGCATGGTGTCCCAGAGGTCTCCGTCCATAGGAGGAGTTACCATTTTTTCTGCAAATAGTAACATTATTTATAAAGTAATAATAATAATAATAATAATAATAATAATAATGTGAAGATATTTTGCTAAAACGTGTTCATTCCCCATGACTAATTATCGTTTAATAATAAAAGAAATAAGTAAACATCACCAAACGTACACCCAACTGTTTATAACCCAACAGTTATAAAATGTTTCAAAACAATTATTCTTGGCCACGGTGTAGAGGAGAAATCTTGTTTTTAAATGTAATAAAATTCAATGTAGTCTTCGTGTGGGAAACAATACAGTATAAGTTTTAATTTAGCTTATTTGTTTGGCTTTTCTTTCTTCCCTCTTTTTCTTCCCTCCTTTCTCTCTGGGGTGTTAAACTTTTGAACACACCTTCAGGTTGGTTTTCCTGAATTGCAGATGGAATTTTACTTCAAACTAAAACTTAAATATATTTTTTTAAATTAGAAATTAATTTAAAAATTGTGTGGTAAAGTGATAGACACGAAGAGGTCCAAAAAGTAAAAAAGTTTAAGGCCAAAGCAGAAACCGCTGCTCTGTGTGCAAACAGTATGCCACAGAATGATATTCCTACATGTTAGATAATCCTCAACAACTAGCAAAGCGAAATATATCTACTTGTTATAATATGCCGTAAATGACCAACACAACAGCTCCATATGAACTGCATCAGATAATTTGGTTCTCTTTTTATAGTCGCAATAAAACTCAAATAGTTAACAATCTTAAAAACATTGCCCCAAGATTTAAAAAATGGTTTCAATTAAATAACAAATATATAAAAGTCAAACCTATTTTTTTTATCTGCAGGGGAACAAAACCTAGAACAACATTTTTTTTATTTATCTGACGTAATTGACCATATTATCAGATTCTTTAAAAACCTACCTGACTTGTTAAACACTGTAAGAATAATAAATTTAACAATTTGCGTTAAAAAGCATCCCATATAGCTTTTTGTTTAGTATTCTGTCTTTATTCAACCTTTCTGTCCCTCTAATAAAATTTACATTTATTTAGTAGTATAAGTATATTTGTACAAAAAAAGGAAAAAACAAAGCAAAACAAAACAAAAACAACAATCCGTCGAATGAACAGTCATTTTGTGTTCACGGCCATAACTCAGAAATGCATGGTCCATATTAAATAATAACACTTCTTCATTATCTTGCTGTTATTTGATTAAATTGTTTTAGTATTCTTTCTTGGGGGAAAAGCGCTGTGTGTCCTTTTAAATGAAAAAAAAATCTGAGGTTTTCGTCTGATTCGGTTCTCGCTCTCCAATGTCTTTTTTCATTGATTTTTTTTTTCATTGTCTTTTTTCTGTGTACTTTTTTTTTTTTTTTTTTTTACCGGGGATGCGGCGTGCCTGGAACAGGGTTCCCCAGCGGGTTGAGCGCCGGTTGCCCGCTCGCGCCCAGGCCATGGATTAGCACGCGCGGCACGAGCGGTCTGTGCAGAGTGGCTGCGGGATGGGGCGCCGGTGCGCTGTTCCGGTACACACTGCTGTACATCGCTGCTGCCGCCGCCGCCGCCGCCGCTGTTCCGTCCACAGAGCCGAGGAGGCCCGGCGGGTAGAAATACGGTGACGGAAACATCCGCTGCAACGCCGAGTAACTGCCAGCTTCTGCCAGTAGCTCCAACCCCACCGCCGTCTGCCGCTTCCACTTCGTCCTAAAATCAGATTAGCATTATTATTATTATTATTATTATAAGCGTTGTACTAGTCGAAGGATTTCCCAATTCCCAGATTAAATTCCCCCTGGGATTTCATCTTTGATTTTCTTTCCAGGTTAAATATATTGTATCCGATTTTTAGTTATTCAAAATCTAACTCTAACTAAATCTACCTAATTAGTTTCGTGTTACAATTATTAATCCTCTGTTTATTTGTTTATTATTATTATTATTATTATTAGTAGTAGTAGTAGTAGTAGTAGCAGTAGTAGTATTAGAAGTAGTAGTAGTAATAATAATAATAATAATAATAATAATAATTGTTATTGTTGGTGTTGTTCTAGTAGTCGTTTTATTAGAAGGCCAATTGCATTATGTGCTTGGGAATTCACTGCATGACCCTTCGAATTGGTTGCGGCCTGGAATAAAAAAAATGAAACATGAGGTTCGATTAGAGATAATACTAGACATTAGTATGCTACAATTTCAAACGAAATATAAAGAGTTCAACTGAATGTTCATCTGAGTTTTTATTGGTATGTATACCTATTTTAAATCTATATATCTATCTATCTATCTATCTATCTATCTATCTATCTATCTATCGCGGCTGGCACAAAATCAGGCGATGCATAAAAGTACACACGTGGGCTTAAATTTCTCCCCGGCATTGTAAATAGGAAAAAAGGTTAGGCTATATTAAAGGAACGTCTTAGAAAATAATTTAATTAAAATATAGAAAAAAGAACAAAACATGTGTTATGTCTAACATTATAATTATTATTATTATTATGATTAAATGTAGTTAGAAGTAATTGTTGTGGTAACAGGAATAAAAAAATAATAAATGGTAAATAAATAAATAAATAAATAAACAGGCAGGCAAGTAGCAAGCTTTGCTCACCGTCGGTTCTGGTACCAGGTCTTGACCTGGGTGTCGGTGAGGTTGAGTGCTGCTGCGAGGTCCATGCGATCCTGCACGCTCAGGTACTTTTGGCGCTCGAAGCTGCGCTCCAGTTGGTTCAGCTGATGGTCCGAAAAGGCTGTTCGCGCTTTGCGCGGCTTTTTTGCGCGTACAGGAGGGCTGTCTCTGGAGCTCGAGATTTCCCGATCACCCTCTTCTTTTGTTCCTAAAAATAAATGTGAGTCTATTATTATTATTATTATTATTATTATTATTATTCGTAATAATAATTGCTTAAAAGAATGCAACTAGAATTTGTCCAACTACAAGTTACATGGCCTTTATTTAATAATGAGCGAACTATGTTAAAACTAAGTTAAAACTAACTCAACCATAATAAACATGAAATACGATTTTATTGTCTTATGCAAAGGTGTCTGAAGTCTAGGTGAGAGATTAATCAAGTCACCAACATTAAGATTCCTGATTAACCGAAAACAAAATGTAAACAAAGAGTTTTTTAAAATTACGTTTCGGAAATATTAAGGTGAAAAATCAATTGTTCGATCCTTGTCTATTTGTATCATATTTTTTCTGTTTGTGATCCTCCCTCCAGGAAGAACAATAATCTCTCTAATTGACCCACCAGGGAGGCTTTACATCTGTTTCAGCTTCTGTTATGCTAATATCAGACAAACTCGGTGACAGTGACGAATGGTGTGTTTTGAACCTTTTACAGGACAAAACTACTAATATAAACAGCAAAGTATTGGAAAAATTAAGATTCAGTTAATGTGGCGTAATTATGATTGTTGCAAACTGTGTAAAATTTTTTCAGTGCATAACTCCAAATATTTGAATGAGATTTCGTTTCTCGTTTGATTTCTTTATTTATCCGTATTCCCTTAAGATTTCTTTAGATATCTTATCTTGTTTGTGTGCATCTCGGCTATACATGTACTAATAATAATACTACTATAATTATACTGCAGTAAATTAATAAAACAAACAAAAATGACTGTCATATACACAACTTTTTAAGAAAAAAAAAACAGTGCTGACTTCATATTTCATTGGATGAGTATACTTGGATCCAAATCAATATCATAGCAATTAATTCAACACCACACATGATACTTGATCACTGAATGTGTTAGTTTAACACGACGTTAACCAAGCGCTAGTCATGTTAATTCTACCTTGAATTTTACCATTTATATCAGAACTAATACTATTACTACTACTAACAACAACAACGGCAGTAATAATAATAATAATAATAATAATAATAATAATAATAATAATAATTGCGTGCACAGTAAACTTGTTAGTGATAGAACAATGCTACAATTTTACAAAGTTATAAATAGTTATAACTGGGAACTTCTTGGAGTTAGTAAAATTATATTTGCTTTACAAACAGCAATATAGTAGAATATTGACGTACTTTACAGTTATAAATCTCATTATAGCAGACATGATTAGCTTTGTTTTCTATAAATGTTTATTTAAATGTAAACTTAAATCAAGCATTTATTACCAGTCAGTAATATTAACACTTTTATGCTTGTGACTACATTTGCTAAATGTACCCTTCAGCTATAGCGGATGTATGTACAATAAAAAAATATATATATATATATAATAATAATAATAATAATAATAAATCAGCACTGCTAAATCCGATCAGTATTCTGCGTTTGGAATCTGATTTTTTCCGAACTGAATGAGCTGTGCTTTCCGTTTCGTTTAAATAACTATCAGTCCTTAATATTAGATTTTTTCCCCCGCTTCAAATATTAGCAGTTCTCGACTTACCGTTGCATTTGTTGTCGTTGTGAATGTCCTCTCTTTTTTCTGTTTTGCCGCCGTGCTCGTCGTGCTCCGCTTTTGGGGTGAGACAGTCCGCGCTCTCTGCTTTCGGAGTGTGATGATGCTGACGCTGATGTTGCGGGGAGGGTGCGAGGCTCGCGCTGTAGGGCGCACACGCGGCCAGCGGCTTCCCGTCGCCCAGAATGTCCTTGATCAAAAAAGACGAGGTGGCGGTCCGCGGGGCGCATGCGGCCGAATTTTGGGCCACCGGATGATAATGGTGATGATGGAGATGATGATGAAGGGGGTCTTGAACAGGATGAGGTTCAGGAGGCTCTGCAGTGACGGAGATCGGTGATGAAGGGCTCCTGGCGCCCGCGTCTACATCCGAGCAGGGCGAAGGCGTCGCGCGGCTCCGGAAATCCACCGCCCGGAAGTCTCCGTCCATCATCGCGAGTGCCGAGCTGCAGGAACCGGCGGAAGATAAAATCGTGTCTATTCCAAAACTAGACGCGCTGGATCCTTCCATGGCATTAAAAAGAAAAAAAAGAAAAAGAAACAAAAGGTGATTCAAGGAGTCTGCATAACAGGGAGGTTCTTCTCCATCAATTCTTTAAAATATTAATAATGGCGCTTGCAATTTAGGCGGAATTAAACCCGAGTTGATGGTTCAGAAACAAACAAAAAATTGCGCAATCTGTATTTTAATCTTCGCCAATTAAACGCACCAAGGTGATTTTGAATCTTGACGGTAGCACACGCATAAACGCAGAAAACAACCCGCAAAACAAAAATCCCTGAAAGTTTATGATGTAAAGAAGATTGTGATGCACATGAACTCTCCCAGGATGCGCTTGCTTTCAGTATAAAATGTGTAAAAAGCAGCTGGGTCTTGTGTAGCTCCACGTCGTTTTGCACTGGTGCCTGAACTTTATTTCTCTTTCACTCTCTCGCCTCTCTCTCAGTCTGTCTCTCTATATCTCGCTCTCTTTCTCTCCCCCAAAAGTTGCGCTTTCTGAGCTTTCTAACTCCACGACATCAACTCTCCCTCTTTTTTTCTAGAAATCCTCCCCTGTTGATGCTCTACAATAATTTCCTATGGTGACGTCAGGAGGGGGGGGCAGTGCATTTTTCTCCTTTATTATAACACATTATAACACAGACACGCTCCTTGCGCTGGCCCGTCTGTCTTCTGATTGGTCTCATTGTGAGCAGCACCTGCCTCTAACCAATCAGAGAACTTTTACTTGATCGTTACAATTTGGAGCCTGAAAAGCTTTTTTTTTTTTTTTTAACAACATAGCTACAGTTTCAGAAGCTTTAAAACGCCTTAACAGGTGACAATGTACCCTTTTGAAACATTTTGTGCAATGTAATATCATATTAATGACTGAGTATATTGCACAAAATGTTTCAAATTTTATTTTAATGTATGTAATTATTTCGTCATTGCCAGCTAACTGTTTCACTAATACCTTGGACTCTTAGTCAGTAATATCCGTTACAGTTATGTTGTTTTTTAGCAAGGGTCTGTGGGGATAAATAATATTTACATTAATAAAACATATGCCACCGATAATGTTTATTTGCACTACTTTTGTACATTTCAAAACTTTGCTACTTTGCCATCGGTGAGACACTAATAAGATATTGTATAATGGTGGTATCGTGATAGTCTGTCACAGCCTTTAAATTAAATCACTGCTTTTTAAAATAGCTTAAGGGGAAGAAATGGTGAAAAATATCTTTCATGACACTAGCATTCTTCGGCTGCCCTTACGCGAAAACAAACAAATAAAAAAAAATATTATAAATGCACATAATGCATAAACAACGTCTTAAGTAATAGCACAAACACCTTAAGTTCAGTAAGGCAAGTCTATTTTAATGTCGTATAAGCTAGTGATGGGAACACATTAATCATCAGTTTTCACGTGGTCATTACCGGGCTGCAGTCGGTAATGAAGGCTCTAAGTAATTAATGTTGAAGTTCATTTGAATATTAAATCGTAAATCCAAAAGGTAAGGGAAGGGGCAAAGGGATCTGTTATAATCCACTCCGTCATTATAGAGGAGGACTCTTTTCAAAAGCTTTTTACTATATAATACACTATATTTTCGGCATGCAGCTCCTGGTGTTTCCTTCAGCTGAGGCCAGTTTCTCGGAAAAAGGAAAAAGAGAAGGGGAGGACACGTTTACCCGCGATCATATTCTCTCGCAAGTTTTTTTTCAAGCTAGTTTTCTTGTGTTTTTCCTCCCGTGATGCAAAACCTCTTTGAGACTTTTTTTTTATTGCGGATCGACTGTGGTGTGATTCTGATAGGTTTGCTTCCTAAAATCATAAAAATTTAACTTTCCACCTGACATTCGCGTAGAGATAAATCCACTCATCCATGCCTCAATACAAAATGACAATAGGAAATTACACTTATTAATTTGGCCTAAATTTTCGAATTTAATTTGAAAAGCACGAAAGTAGTGTTTGAATAATTACCCATCGTTTTACTTACGTGGCGTTAAAAACTGGAACTTAACACCACGAAATTTGCAGAGAATGTATCATCATACATAAAGGATATAATGTACCCAATGAATTGCTCCGAGAATAAATGTTAAAAGGGGTTATTAGATATAATTGTTTTAAAAGTATATGTTCTTAATTATTTTTTATTTATATAATTCATACTTATTTTTATTTAATTATTTCTACAATTATTTATTATTTTTTATTTTAACTATTTACATTTTGGTAACTTTTTTATTAATAAAAAACACTACAACATATATTCATTAAAACGCTGAAATATTAAAGCCAATATGATTAGATACATGTTATGTAAATATATATTCAGGAGTCTAGATTACCGAGGGTATCTAATAACGTGATCCGAGGAGATTTTTACGATAAGAGAATTATTCAGAAGGGAGGATGTACTGCGATACTCGTTTTCACCGCCAGGCGGCGACAAAGATGCCGCCACAGATAAACAAACTAAGCTCTGAGACTATGTGTACAGTATAACACGACGTTTGTAATTAATACACTCAATCAAATGGTTAGAATGCATGCATTCGTGATGTTATGGAGTGAATTTTTAAAGTCTGCAAGATGTTTACCAAAACGTTAAAACCTAAATGAATGTTGTACACTCCAGCCAGAAATAACATGTTTTCCTTCTTTATTTATGTTTTAATTTGACCATTAAATTAATTGTATCTATAATTAAAGAAAATCAAATATATTGCTGTCTATTAAGAAAACGTCGCGTATTATTATTTTGTGCATTCACTTTAGGCCTAATAAAACGTGAATATAGACTTATAGGTGCACCATGCAGGGACTTAACCTCCATCACTGTTAATTGTTTAAAAAACAACAATTCACAAATAAAATTCTAATAATTGTCGTTAATAAGCTTAATCATGTTGGTAGTTATATTAGAAAATGTTCGACTGATTTCGCATATTGGTGAGGAAGCTCAAAGCGATGGAAGAAACGCGCCACTCAATCTCACGGGACAAATGTCGCTTGTTCATTAACAGTTTCCTAATTGCAACAACTCATTTGAGCCGCAATCAATCGCCTTATTAGGTTTAAGGCCGCTGCTGGAACAAATTAGATGCAACCAGTCGGTGGAGTTTCATCTGATTATAGCCGCGGCTCACGCGCCATTGATCGGACGGTGAAATTGCGGCTCGCGCCGCATCGATTCCCGTTCACTGTTCACTGTTGAAGGCGGGAATTTTACACCCTTTCTACGTGTACGGACATCTCTGTACTTGTCAAAAAAGCTTTCTAGCGTTCATCGTGTAAACCTTGTGCAAAATTCCAAAGTCTTAACAACAACTACTACTATTACTAGTGTGTTACTAGTAGTAATAGTAATAATATTTCTTTAGGCGTTTGAAATTAAAACGTGTTAAACATGCGTGGCCGTATGCAGTGTCACCGGAAGGCGTGTCTGGAAATCTATAGTAAATATCCGAAAAAATAAAACAAAGCCTAGTCATCATCATCATCGTCGTCGTCGTCATGAACGTCATGATGATAATCATCTCTATAAGATTTTAGCATTAGAACACAAGTAAAAGCTTTCAATGTCAGATTATTATATTAGTTCTTAAACCCATGCGGCCATGTTCTCATTTATAATGAATAAATTATCTGTACTTTGAAGTGTGTTGTTTACTCATTTAGCCCAGTTATGTTGTGCCCTGAAGGTCTACTGCTCACACAACACAGTGGTGTTGACTGACTGGTTCACTGCTGGCCACAAAATCACTGGACGAGGCTACTCGGTGACCAGAGGCATTAAAGTCTTTTAAATAGTATTTTGCCCATATGGTAGGGAGCTGTTAAATGAAGATCATTTTATATCAGACAAAATATTATTTATTAAAATTGTATTTCTTAAATTAGATTTTTTTTAAAATTTAATAGTCTGCCTTTGGGTGCTTCTTTAAGCAACAATGTGAATGAGAAAAATAGGGCTATACCAATAATTAAAAACTGTGTACAAAAACAAGCAATTGGTAAAGCCATGAAAAAATCTTCTACTTGGCATGATGTGTATTTGTATTACAAAACAGTAATAACAATATAAGCCTGCTGCAGTCATCCCAGTATGTTAACTCATAGGCTTCAAGGTCATAAATGAGATGAATTTGCGCTGTAGACTATATCTTAGCTCTGGTAAATATGTTTAACATCACGTTCCGGAAGATGAGAAGACTAACATGAAGTCATGAGTGAAAAAAATCAACATATAATTATATCATAATACTATTCTGTATAAAAGGTTCGTGCTCTTTGCGGACGTGACATTTACAAGAGTTGCTTATTACATCCAAATATTACAGTTTTTACCAGGTATTAAGAGTGCGGTCTCTCTCTCTCTCTCTCTCTCTCTCTCTCTCACACACACACACACACATACACACACCTGTACCTCCATTTACTTTGTAATAAAACATGTGACATTCAAGTTTAATTTGAAGTGCAGCCTGATTTTAATCCAAAGACACACAAAAAGAAGAGGAATAATAAGCTAGAATGAAGGACACCGTATGGAGCTATGGTGTATCTGAGTGATTAATACTTAAAAATCCTTTCTTTTTCTTTTCTTTTCTTTTCTTTTCTTTTTTTTTTTTTAGAAAAAAAAGTTTACATTTAAGCCAAACGAAAATGAAAAAGTAAATAAGAAAAATAAAAATACTCCGTTGCACATGTTAACACCTTTTAAATTATTTATTCAGAATTACGTAAGTCACATATTGTTAAATTAACCGTAAGCACAGTATTTCATATTTTATGTACGTTAAGTCCAGTTGGCGACAAATGAACACAAGAGAATTTAACACTGTATGTGTTAATTAAACCCAGTGGGTGTTAATTCAACACTGCATGTGGTAATTTCATTCTGTAGGTGTTCATTCAGCACTAAACGGGGCTCTTCGGTAGATTTCAGGATAGATGCATCGCCTAACTGCTTTTCTCTTTGTTTTCTCTGCTGCTTTCCCTTTCAGTGGTTTATATGCACACTGCACTGACTGATTGACATTTCACTGGGGATTGTTATAACACCCTAAAGGGTCCTTTCAGTCCCTTAATTAGCAGGGCTGTCATTCTGTCGTGGCTCCGCCCCCCTTTTTTGTGGTTCAGCGTGCGTGCCTGATCTGCGATGATTGCGGTCCTGGGTCAAAGGACACAAAATAATTTGAACACATTTCTCACCAAGTAAACAAAAACTAAACTTCAACTTTTATGTTTTTCTTTCTTCTGATTTTCAGTTTCTTCTGTTTAAGTATTACTTTAGCAAATCGGAGCTAACTATTTTTGCCAGCTAAAACTCACACCACATACTAATGCTGTGAGTTTAATTTGATGTGAGTACAATTTAGCTACTTTAACTTAATAGATTAAAAACTAAAATTTTCAGTCATGTATTAATGACTTTTTTATTTGAGCATTGTTGTGATATGTCATATGTTTATAGGAGTATATGTAATACAGTGGAAGCTCGAATTACGAGCATAATTCGTTCCGGAAGCGGGCACGTATTCCAAAACACTGGTAAACCAAATTTAATTTTCCCATAGGAAATAATGAAAACTCAAATTATTCGTTCTACAGCCCCAAAAAATAAATACATAAAAATAATTAACACAAAATATAAAGTAAAAATAAAACAAATTAACCTGCACTTTACCTTTAAAAAAAGTAAAAATAAATCCAGACAGATAAATGTTTCCGTTTGTGCACGCTGAGTGTGTGTGTGTGTGTGTATTTGTGTGTAATGTGCGTGCATACACACACACACACACACACACACACACACACACATTAACGGAGAGACTGTTTTATCGGAAAAAATTTGCAAGGAACATTGCTAGTCACACTCGCGTGAGCGCATACAAACGGTAAAAAGTAAAAAAGTAAAGTAAAGTAAAAAAAAACAAACAAACAAAAAAAATGAACCTGCACTTTACTTTTGAAAAGAATCCTGTGTAAGGCAGATAGTGTGTGTCTATGTGTGTGCGAAGCCGAGAGGAGGAGGGGGTGGGAGGGGGACTGTGTTGTTGTGAGTGAAGGAGCACGGTGTCAAATTATGCGCGCGCACGCACACACACACACACACACTCTCTTGCCTTTACAATTACAATATTACCCACAATTCCGCAGCGCAAGAGAGAGAAAAACTGTTGGCTCATTTGTGATCACATGACGCTCGGCGCCAAAACAAGAAGCGCATGCTTATGCATGATACTCGGTGCTCGTAAACCAAGACAATGCTCGTTTTTCAAGTCAAAATGTATTAAAAATCTTTACTCGTCTTGCGGAACACTCATAAACCGCATTACTCGTAATCCAAGGTTCCACTGTATATGTAATATGTTTATAAGGGCTTAATGTGTAAAACTAATAATATTAGCAACAATAACAACAATGATAATAATAATTTAATTAATTTAATTTATAACATTACTTTGCATTTGATTGAACTTCATCATTGATACCCTACATGTCTTCTCGTGTTGTTGTGGTAAGTTAAACCTCAATAATTCCAGTTAGCTGAGTAGATAAAGTGTTGCATGGCAAACAGTTAGTGGTTTGAAACCTGTAATGCCGCAGTCACTCAAACCAGCCTAATTATGCATAAATTTATGGCTTAATGTACTTATATCTGAATAATTTTACACAAAATTCTTTGAGTTGTTGAATATGAGCAACAGATATGTGCAACTTTATATTTCTGTCACCTTTATTTTCTGAAACATTACTTTTTGCTTGGCATTGTTCTTGTCTACACTGCAAATTTCCTATTGCAGGGTTAGGGTTGATCAACAGCCACAGGGCCTTTACATCATAATGTCTGTGTCAATGTGACATCATTTTTGCTGAACTAATCTCAAGTATATACCAGCCAATCCATGTTTTTTCCTGATATACATAATGATTTGTTATTTAATTAATAAAATATTATGGCTCTGTGTTTGATCTACACCTCTAGTTATTATCATATGTTCTCCCTATGTCCATGTGGGTTTCCTTCAGGTCTACAGATTATCTTTCAAAAACATGTTGGTAGATGGATTAGCTATGCTAAATTACCCCTAGTTGTGACTTTGTGAATGCTTGGTGCTGTAATTGAACGGCATCCCATTTAAGAGTATCCCAAAATATTCCCACCATACTCCCAGCCTTATTGGGATAGAGTTCAGATCCACCATGACCCTGATCAGGATATAATAGTTGTAAAGAGAACTATTGTTGGAAAATAAGCATTATGTATTGCAAGAGTACAGTGGTGAACAAAAGTATGTTACAATCTATGCTATGTATGAGGTCTGCCTGTGCATGAAACAGGTGATTTCACTAATTAGTTCTAGCCTATTTGTCTGAAGAGCTGTGTTAATGAACTGAAAAACTGGTTGCCTGACAATGGTGTTCAGCTTCTGAAGATTCATCCAGTTACAGTAGCTTCAGCTAACTACCAACATGTGAAAGGAGAACAAGATTTTTAGAAATCTAAGCAGATTTTTGTTGGATTTATATCTACTCCAGTTACTTTTTAAGTATAATTAATCTGCATCAAAAACCTGTTATACAGTCAGTCAGATGATGAGACATTTTGTGTACTGTTGGATATGCGTCTCCTTTTTTTCCTGTTGGAAATCTAACTTCTATTTAGAATCTCAGTAAAGCCATTCACTCCATATGTAAACCTATATATTTGATAGAAGTGTTCAATCATCTTGATATTGTGAAAAAGACAATTTCCTAAATAATATTAACTATATAACATTATGTGCAACAACAGTCAAAAATGACCCTGTGTAAATTGACACAATTTGCTATAGTCAGGCAATTTCAAATTTACCTTTATACTACACAAATGCACATGATGAAATCATGTAATGAAGATAGCACTACTTGCTTTTCTGTGTCAGTATGTGAAAATAGTCCTTAAGAACTTTTGAGCTGTCGAAGCTCAATGGCCAAACAGGTGGGAAAAATGTTTCATTCTGTAGTTGTAGTTGCTTCAAGGCAAAAACATCCGCACCAGCAACTTGACCTCAGTTGCGACTAATGGTGCACTAAGAATGAGAGGGGCACAGAAGAGGTTATTGACATGGTTTAAGAAGATTCTTTTCACTGTACTGTTTGATTCATGTTAAGGTGTTTTGTAGCCGAGTATAATGACATGATGGAAATGTCAGCACCACTTTTAAACAAAATTGGCACAAAAAAAAGTTCTGTAAATTATCTGATAATGTTACGTGTACCCATTTACACCTTTCTGTGCACAACAAAATGTGGTGCTAAATGATTTTGGGACCTGTTTGGAGCAAAGTGTGAGGCAAAGCCAATGAATCTGCTGATCCTAATTGAAGAAGTTGTATTTCTTATTTGATATGACTTTGCATTTAAATGAGCTAAACATCTAAGCTAACGCTCTAAGGCTAGAAAAACATGACTAATTCACTTTTGAGAGAGATTCTGACATTTTAACACAAACTCTGATTATTTGCCAGGGACATAGACTGTGGTGTGCTCATTCAGTTTCTTGCTAAATTGAGCAGATGTGTTATAGGTTTAATACAAAATGAACTTAATTATGATTTAAGAATTTGCTTTATAATTTCATAAGATCATACTTGGAAAGAAACTTTATGTTGAACTACTTGAAGCTTACATGGCCTTCCAACATTTTGGAAGGAGTTGTTGAGCAAACAGTCAGATGAAACTGGTTGATTTATAGGAGGACATATGGGTATCAAGGGTCTGGTGGAGAACCCTGAAAATTTATAGAGGCAACTGGCTGCACCCTGAAGAGGTACCACATTCATAGCCCTACCCATCTTCATACAGACTCACCTCTGCAAGCAAGTGTTTTCAAGTACAAATGTAATCAAAAGCTTGGAAATCAATATGTCCTTCTAGAGGCTAGATACCGAAAATATAAAAAATATATAATATAAAAATAGTTTTAAAATTTCACTGAGCAGGTAAATTTACTCTGTGTACTAAAAGATGAACAGGACATAATTTAGCATTTTGTGAACTTACAAATAACACCACAAATAACATTTTACTATTATTTCTATTATCTCTTATGTGCACTTAATTGCCTTGAGGGTGGCATGGTGGTGTAGTGGTTAGCACTGTCGCCTTGCACCTCCAAGGTCGGGGTTCGATTCCTGTCTCTGTGTGCATAGAGTTTGCATGTTCTCCCCCAGCTTGGTGGGTTTCCTCTGGGTACTCTGGTTTCCTCCCATAGTCCAAAGATATGCAATTTAGGCTAATTGGCATTCCCAAATTGCCCGTAGTATGTGAGTGTGTGTATATGTGTGAGCCCTGCGATGGATTGGCACCCTGTCCAGGGTGTATCCTGCCTCTTGCCCTAAGTCTCCTGGGATAGGCTCCAGGTCCCCGCGACCCTGAATACAGGATAAAGCGGTATAGAAGATGAATGAGTGAGTGAGTGAGTAATTGCCTTGACTGGGTGTATAGAGACAAAACATTGCACAATTTGAAAACTATATTATACTTGTCATTCATTTTACACCATTAAATGAAAATACAAATAGATACTTGTTCATAACAGTCCCTTCCAGGGTGCATTCCCACTTCACCCCTGTGACCCTGATCAGGATAAAGCACAAAAAGAATAGTCCAGATATGCAGGATATGTGGCATGTACTGGCTTTTACATTTGAAAAAATGGCACCAGAGGTTGTGAGATTTTGTTGTGATGGATAGAATTTAGGCTGCAAACTCGGAAAACTCATAGATCATAAAACAGTGCATTCCCCTATCAATTCCATGAACTCACAATGGACTCTGATTAGAAGAATCATAAAGTCTCTGAGAATGTTTCTGAGAATGGATAGGGACATTGTATATTCTTTTTCAAAATGGCTATAAATAACCTAAAAAGTCTGTATAAATAAGCATCCAGTTTCTATAATGCTTAATGTCTTTCATTAACTATCAGCGCCATTAGCTAATGGTAATCATAGCTCCAAACTATATCTATGAACATGCTACAAATATATTTTATAGCAGAAGTATTCCTTTAAAAAGCATTCACCAGGTTTTGGGGAAAATCATTATACACTAGATGGGAATCAGATACGGCATGAAGAAACAACACATTAATAATTTACACAATATCAATACATACTTGTTGAAAACCAGTTGTTCATTTACTTGCACTAATAGCACAGTTTTAGATTTAAAAGCAAATGTTGGTTGCTAAGGGATTCACTAGCATTAGTTGAAAAAAATACATATATATGAAATATGTAGGTAAGGAAGGTAATAATAGCAGATTGGACTACTTGTCTTTATTTAGTTGCATAAGGCTATTTTAAGCTTTTCAGCATTCATCAGATTAATTTAGTTGATGATTATGATTGCTCATCATAGATAGGCAACATAGATAACTTTCCGCTTCTTTTTACAGTGGGCCAACGTTTTTTAAAATCATAGAAATGTAAAATCTAATTAAAGGTATCCTTTATTTTCACACAGACCATGAGTAGTAATGGCCACGCCTAAGTGGAACTCTTGTAAATGAATGAATGAATGAATGAATGAATAACCTGGTCCAAAAAGATAATCAGGGAATCAGGTGAGTACCAATATGTACAGTACCAATATACTACATGGGGGTCCGAGCTCATAGCTACAGCACAGCGACAGGGGCCATGAAAGTGGGAGCAGAATGAGAATGAGTAAGAGTGGGGGCACAAGAATACGCCAAGCCTAACTGGGCAAGTGATTTTCTTTCAAGCCATCAAAAAGGCAGATTGATTTTGTCCACTACAGGTCTACTGGAATGGAGAAACAAGCCCCAGGTTGTTATTGTTATTGTGATTGGAATTAGATATGACAGGCTGATGGAGAGTGAATGTGAGAATAGTCTCTGCTGTGATAAATTGCACCACATAATCATCCACATAGTCCACTTCTAGGCATAATGTTAAATATTTCTAGAAGTTCCAATGGGCTTGTTTTTTGACTATAATAATAATAATAATAATAATAATAATAATAATAATAATAATAATAATAATAATACAGAAATTGAATAGAATGTAATATAATGTTTTATGTATTTTACATTATATTAAATTACATTATTATGACAAAAGAAGCTTGCATCATGACATCACACTGTGTAAACTGTGAATCACACTGAGGTATAGCTCAAGACAAGGAAGGGAAAGTGTACAGAGTACGTATGGATGAAATGCCACATGAATTCTGCAATAAAAGGTAATAGCAGTAAAATTAGAAGGAGACAAAAAAGAAAATGAAAAGCAAAGCTATGATTAAATGATTAAAAGTTTGTGTGTGTGTGTGTGTGTGTGTGTGTGTGTGTGCTTGTCAGTGCCATGCACATTCATTTATCCAGCTCACAAGTGAAAGTTAGGTTTCAAGCACAGTGTAATTATAGCTGAGGATGTCAGTTTGACATTAATGCAGCCAGCAGAAATTCCCTAATTGGCCTCAGAGGAGAGAGTGAACCAGAAAATATATTAACATTTTTGGGGGTAAAAAGCATATTTTGCCTAATCCGTTCACTTTCCCACAATATTTGAAGACCAAAATGCCCCAGGCACAAGAATTTAAATGAGCAATTTTGTTTTTGAAGGAAACGGCCAATGAGACAGAAAATAGACTAAAGGGAAATCATTAGTGTATGAGAGATCCTGACAGGCTCGCCTGGCTGACTGGCTGGCCTGTCACCGCGAGTGTGTGTTCTTCGGCTCTGCGCTACGAGCTAAGCGGATAACATGAAGAGACCCATAAGCGTGCAGCCAGAAGTCAAAGCCTATTATCTGGAATTTCAAATGTGGGGCTGAGCAAAGGGAAGGAAAGGGAAAATAGGATAGGAGGGTGAATGAAAAAAAAATAAAAAATAAAAACAAAAGAACAGTATAACAAACAAAACACAACTACCAAAAGGTTTAAAATTTTGTTGAATACTTAAAAAAAGTAAACCTCTGCTAACACTCAGAGATACACTGTATAACCTGGAATAATGATCTCTGTTTTAATTAAATGTATAATAGAATAAACCAGGTTCTCTAATTTTTTTGGTTTTACCTTTTTACAATTGCCAAAGATGCTAAAAACAGTAATGGCTGCAATACATAAGTTAGAAACAGTGGTGTTGTCGTATGGCTTGTGAACTGATGTGATATGACCGTGTGAAAGAAAATGCAGCCAAGTGTAGTCAGGAGACGTTAGGCTGGTCCTTCTGTGATGGAGTGGCTGAGGCTGGCATGGCCCAGGGCTGGCACTGCAGGGCATGTACTCCGTTTTTGCATCGCACTGGCCTTTTGAAACAAAACACAGTGTAAGAACATCCCAGCCCTGGCCGAGGGGGCCATCTATTGCTCGTTCGGCAGGAAAGAAAAGGAAAGATGAGAGGGAGGGGAGAGGCAAGTGAGAGGGAAGTGAGAACAACAACAGATCTCAGACCATGCGTCTCTTTTAGAATGACTACAAAGGGCATCTGATATTCCTACTTGCTTAGAGTCAGATGCCGTTGCTGTTTGATGGTCCGAATGTTTCATATGTACCTCAGGGGTGTGTGTGTGTGTGTGTGTGTGTGTGTGAGAGAGAGTGAGAGAGAGAGAGAGCACAATATGAGCTTGTAAGGTCACACATATGAGTATGTGTACATGTGTATTCTTATTTTCATTTATATTTTACCACTCCATCATCTGCTTTCTACAGACAGAAGAGTATATGTGGATTTTTTTACAGGATAAAATGTACCAAGCGAAGCATTTAATCAGAGGCTTTGATAAACATTTGGCACAAAGTGATGGGCTTATGTTTCTGACGCCCACAGCCCAGGGCGAAAGATTGAGACAAAGACGGCTTTTCAGTGGCAATCCATCCCCCACATCAGCACACCTGTCACTCATGCTGACATCAGGACAGGAGATATCAAAGAAGGAGAGGACTTTTCATCTCAAAGAGGCATAGACATGGTAAATGCTACAAAAGTTCTGAAAATTTAAAAAAAATTGCCACTGAGTATCATTCAATAAGATAAGAACCTCTAACATTTAGTTGCGGACTTCTCTCAATCTATACATAAGAACATGAGAATACATTTTCAGTTTCCAGCATTAAAAATTTATTTTTCATTTAAGTATAAATAGATCAAAGTGTGTTTCTAACATGATTTATTTCAAACAGCATCATTATAGCTCCTGTCATGGAGCATTTTGCAATGAAAAATAGCACTGTAAGCTTAATGATACCTTCAGAATACATTTCTGATATACATAATTTATTATGTAATGTAGAAATCTAAACCTTTGAAGCAGAAGAAGAAGAAGAAGCAGAAGAAGAAGAAGAAGAAAAGCTGATCTTTATATCACTGAAAGTGTCTACGGGTCCCAAGGGTCAACATGGTGAGCATGTAGGTGTTTGTGAAGATGGAAAGGCTCTTTAAAATGCCCAAAGCATTATAGGACTTGACTATTCTAAAAGAAGTCAGGGAATTGGCTGGAACTTGCCCTTAGCAGCATTTCTGGGATCAGGTTGGTTTGGCCTTCAATGCTGCTGTTTAGAAAAAGAGACAAGAGAAAGTGGTCTCAGTCTATTGCAGTTCTCACTGTAGTGGTGGTGAAAATGCCCAGAGGAGCTTGATGTAGAAAGCAACCACAAGTCATATGGATATGGAGGCCATTGTGGATTGTACATTGCTGATTGACCACTTATACACTTCAATTATTTTTCAATGCAGAGTACACCTAAAATAGATTAAGAAAAAGGACAGAGAAAATATTCTCCATGGCAACGCAAATGTAAAAATTATTTCCCATTACTCTTAGGGCTTATTACTATCGTTCACATGTAGCTGAGTAGAGTGGACCATCAGATAATAATAATAATAATAATAATAATAATAATAATAATATAAACGTATTATTATTATTATTATTATTATTATTATTATTATTATTATTATTAATAAACTTATTAAAAGCTACATTTCATGCAATTGGATTTGAAAAGACATAAACCTTCATACACACTTTAGGGTCTCAGAAAGTACAGCGGCATAGTAAT
Source organism: Clarias laeviceps (assembly GCA_030014305.1). Classification (NCBI taxonomy): domain Eukaryota; kingdom Metazoa; phylum Chordata; class Actinopteri; order Siluriformes; family Clariidae; genus Clarias; species Clarias laeviceps. The sequence continues at coordinate 13,553,677 of JAQMYJ010000037.1, forward strand.
AATTCTGGTGCCTCACAGGTTGATGCTGCACACACAGCAGTATGAAAATTGGTTACTCTAAATGCCCACAAATGTCCAAATCAACTTGCACTTGTGGGCCAGGGAAAAGAGGGAATGATTGACATTTCATCCGAGATGTATTCCTGCAATGTTCCCAAAGTTTATGTAATAAGTTCTGAATCTACTTAAACCTTAAGAGAATAAATACTGAAGATGAATGAATAAATGGGGTTTAATATTTACTGAACCGAAGTTCCACTGTATTTTTATTTTTACATGCACTTGCGAATGGGGGCTAAAAGTATTGAAACAATAGTAAAATTTTGTGTTTTAATGACATTCTTATTTTTACAATAATGGCAATCAAGATAATTTGTTGTTTTATGCAGTGAAATTGTTGTGTACCTTGAATGAAACTTGCATAAAGGGATATTTTATACTATATAATATTACTGATCAGAAGGTCCCAGATTCAAACCCCAGCACCACCAAGTTGCTACTATCGGGCCCTTGAGAAGGCCCTTAACCCTCAACACCTCACATGTATATTGTGATAAAAATATAACTTGCTCTGGGTAAGGGCTTTTGCAAAACTTCAAAACTTGTGGATCTGGCTGGGCATGGAGTAAAAAAAAATGTCTACAGTACTCTGGTGTAACTTCCTCAATCTATGCCTGCTTTTTCTGGAGATCATGTACAGAAGACATTTTCTTGACTGCTACTGCATTCTTCGCCATTGTCCAACAGAATTCTTGGGTTTAGGTCTGGAGATGACCCAGGTTATGGCTCCAGAAGCTGAATATCATTGTCACTCGTCAATTAGCACAACTCGTCAGCCAGATAGACTAGAAGTAATTGGTTTTGTACAGTGAGAGCTATAGTACATGTCTTATGTTGTCTTAATTCTTTTGGCCACCACGGTAAGAAATTAAATATCAAGTGCCATAGGATTAATTTCACATTACTTTGATGAAATAAAAAACTTTTTTGTAAATCTTGATTCAACTTTATTCAGTTGTATTTGGTTAAGGCATTTACAGATTGATGTTGGCACAAAGCAGCTTTACAGGAATCTGGATGCATGTTTAGATCCCTCCCTGAGAAAACGCATGGAGGAAACTAGAACAGTAACCAAACTAAAAAAAAATCAGCCATCAGCTTATTGGACCAATCCTTACAATAAGCAGTCGCAGAGGAGCAAAGGCAAAACACTAAGTGTGGAGAAAGAATGTTTAGAATGATTATAGTATGTTAAATAAGAGTCCTGGGATAAGCATAAAGCATCTAAATAAGTAAATATAATGAGTCGTATATTTTTATTTTATTTATTTTTTCTTATAATTTTTTTTAATACAGTAGGTAATTTTTACATTCTACTTGTTCATGTGGTACTCAGAGGAAAAAATTCTGTGAAATCTGTATGATGCCAATTTGGCCATTATCACAGTAACATTACTATTACTATTCCAAATGCTGACAAAATCCGATTTGGATGCAGTGCACCATGCACACACCCACACATTTGCACACTCATTCATGCTTAGACGTAGTTTATCTTAGGCAATCGATGTACTTGCAGGTTTTTAGGAGGTGGGAGGAAGAAGCCTGGAGAAACCAGAAAAAAAACCTGTGGACACAGAGAGAACATGCAAAACACTCCACACAGACAGTAAGCCGAGCTCAGGATTGAGCCACAGACACTGGAGCTGTGAAGGGGCAACACTACCTGCTGCACTGCTGCGTGAGCCCACTGCTGGAGTTTCTCTACAAATCAATAAATCAGTAAATAAATATGTTGTTGACCTGGACTTTGAGGAAACTCTTTGAGAATCAATATAGCAAGAAGTGATGTGAGTAAAATTGACTACAGTAATCACTAAGTGAAGACATATGTGCTCAGAAGGATACACCCACACATCACCTAAAGCACTTAATGTCAGTCTCACTTACCTCTGCCAAAGCCACTTGATATTTGTTTATCTGTACATATAGACTAAAATAAATTTGTTCTTGCATACAGACCCTAACACATTTCACCATACTTGCCTTAACCTTACATGATCTTTATGAATTATTAAATGAAGAACCCTGGACTGTTGCAAAGAACACTGTCTATCAGTGCTGTTGAGTCTTCCATGTGCTTTACAGTTGGTACATTGCCTGTGGAGATGACACATCAAATGTTCACACTGCTTGGATTTGAATGGTCTACGCAGACTTTTATATGGTGCATTTTATATGAGGCAACATGTTACATACATATCGTGTTTTAGAAAAACTGCTTGTTGCCTTGTGTAATCAGAAATACCAAGTAACCCCCATCCATCTGAATGTAAAGGCCTTTTGAGGTACGATAGAAATCTTTGCATGTTGCTTACCAATTAATTCTGCTTTTAATGTTAACATAAAATTCAATGAAACCATTCAAATTATTCAATCAATACTACACAAGAGGAAGTGCTGAATATGAGTACAGCTGTGATGCGGACCTAGACTCGAGGATGAAGCCAGAGTACTGAAGAAATCATAGCTGTGCTGATATTCCCTACAACAGCATGACCTCAAATATCATATTGATTTCATACAACAGTTCAACAAACACCAATTATTATCATCAGATTATGATTTGTTTGTTTATTTAACCAGTTATTTTGCTCTGCCAACACATATCCTTTTGCACCTGGTGTAATTAATTAACTGCAGTGATGGAGCTGGCAACCAACAATATAATTAATAGCGTGAAAGTAGTTTTTTTTTATAGTAGTACTTTGTTTACCAGTGCTTGAATAGTTTATATAGAATAATTATATTATATTCTATTATATTAAATAATAGAATAGTTTCACTTTATACTTCCATTTATTTATTTCAGGTTTTGTGGTTAAATCTCAAATAGCATTAAATGGAAAGCCAATGCACTATGTAAGGTGTACAATCACTTGTTGCACATACAAATTAGTGCCCTCAGTCAGGGGTTACCGAGGGAGTTGGGATTCAGCCTTGTTAAAATCTGGTTAGCTTTGTACTTCATGTTAGCCGTGAATAGGACATTCTTAAGGACACGAAGTGTTGTTTGAGATGACATAATGTTATCAGATATGTTTTCTGACTGAAAGCGCTTCTGTGACTGGTTGAATGTGGGTTTTGGCAGGCAGCTGCTCTCTCCTCAGTACTGCCAACCTTACAGACATACCTTTACCCTGTGACCAGGCCTGGACTGACCATAGGGCATACCGGACGCACATTTTTGGGCTGTGGCTGTCAGTCATAATTTAATATTTTTTAAAAAGTTTATTAGGCCAATTTATTTA
>JAQMYJ010000037.1:13565428-13584515 GCA_030014305.1 Clarias laeviceps
TTTGACAGCTCTTTGGTCTTGGCCATAGTGGAGTTTGGAGTCCGACTGTTTGAGGTTGTGGACAGGTGTCTTTTATAATGATAACAGATAACCATAATTTGCAAATAAATTCTTTAAAAATCCTTATTTTGTCTCTCATAGTTGAGGTATACCTATATACAGTATATACAGTATATATATATATGTGTGTGTGTGTGTGTGTGTGTGTGTGAGAGTGTCTTCTTTCAACATCTACATGACATAACATCCCTTTTTAGGTATTTTATTCAAATTTTCAAATCATTTTTAATTTGAGCACATACTAATATTAGTTTGGGAATTTTACATGCCTCGGACTGCTGTGGATATGTTTGGTCTAACGGCCCCTGTTGTTCTACATGTTGTTCTACATGTTCTACATGTTCATATGAACAAACTGGTTTTAAACTTCCCACAGGAAGAACAAACATACATACATCTACATACCTTTTTTTGAAGGCATGCTGTGTTACGTGTGTTTGTTTTGTGTGGATTTGAGCACTTTGTCAGGGCATATGTTTGTGCCTTCCGCATATTCTGCGTATTTTACAGTAAACAATTGCATTTATCAGTTCTGTTCTTTTTTACTTTTTTATTGTCACCTTGTATAGACTTCAGACACCAAGAAAAAAGGCAGAGCAGGATGGAACGAGAAGAGTAGTAAAAGTGCAAAGAAATTAAGAAAAAGCATTTGTGAGGAATGAGAGAGATTAGTGCCTCTCTGCTTCAGTGTATCAGGACAGGGATTAGTGCGGCCTCAGCTGCGCCTGCCAGTCCCCTGACTCAGAAGAATTACAAGTATTATCACCCAGATCGTTAAAGCTGGGCTCATAGATTGCTGAACGGCTTCGATCAATTCATCCCAACATAACACACCGCCAGCCAGGCCCCCTGCATGAGAACTTGACTTAATTGGCCAGTAAGTGGTGGGGAAGGGGGCATACTATTTGATCAAATTTCTGAGCTGTGGGAAAAGGGGATTACAGTTTTTGTGCAGAACGAGCAAGAAGAAGGAGGAGGGGCTGCTATAGGTCAGAGCTGGTGACTTTGGCTAAAAGGAGTGCAGTTAAAAAATGTTGGCCCATTTGGTGGCAGAACGATAGAGCAGGAGGGGGAGAGGAAAAGAAACGAAAGGGGAGGAAAGGAAGAGAAAGAAAGAAAAGGAGAGGAGAGGGGGATCCAGGTCATCCTTTTGCTGGAGGAGATGGACTCATTCATCATCAACCCCCTTGGCCTCATTTCTGCCCAGAGATGCCTGTAAACTAACAACTTCCATGTGCTTTTGTCCTTACTTCATTACACCGCCTATTTCTTTTGGCAGATCAAAGAATGCATATTCCACATATTTTATATTTTATATATGCACATACTATATCATTTACAGTTGCTTAATCCATTGTTGAGCCTGCACACTGTCATGTAAGATTTATTACACCAAATTGCTATATTCCTATTTAGTTTTTACTTTTAGCATAAACCCTCCCATACCAAGCTTATACATAAACATATGCTTACTGTTCTATATAAAGAGAGTCTTTTAGACCTTCTAATTAAGAGTAATTTGAACAAGAATCCTCACTCAGACTTTAACCCCAATGCAGAATAGCCTTGGCTAATAGGTATCTAAATAAGTTAAAAAGCCAAAGCTCTACTTAAATCACCGCTTGCAATATTCATGTCTGAAAGTGCTGAAAGCCATGAGAATTACAGCAGAGTAGCTTTCTAATTTAGTTGCTAGCAAGTCTCTGGTCAGCAGCACTGAAGGTGAGGAGCCAAAGTAGAGCATGGTTAACATCATATATTAAAATGCTGTTAGTACAGAGGCAAATTATCAAAGCAAACTTAAAAGGGAGTGTGTATCATATCGTTTCCTTCATGGGGATTGTCACCAAGCAAAGGTGTTTGTTTCATCCTAGGATTGGGTGCATTTTTAAGCCTGTGTGCGTGTGTGTGAAACTCATTCCCTGCCCAACTCTCAGGATAATTCTTGTCTAGAGAGCATGCGTTAGTCACCGAAACTAAAGTGCTGTGCACATTAATTTTGCTTTTGCCAAGGCACCCACCTGCATGAGACGCAAGGAACTGTGCATCTGTAATTCTGGCAAAAAACGAGCAACCCTCCTGGGGAATGGGCACTGGAGCTGGCAGACAAAATTAGACTCACTGCTGGTACAGCTATTCATAATGTCATTAACATAAAGGCAATTAAATGAGTTTTTAACCCTCAACCTTTTATTGTTATTAATGAACATCGAATGTACAGGATGCGCAGGCAAGGCTGGGCCAGTAATTATCTCCTCATCAGAGCAATGAAATAGGCTTAAATGGGAAGGTAAAACAAATGATTATTGGTACTGTTTGCACCAGGGCGGGCCCAAAGGGGGGAAAATGATGGCCATTTTAATTTAATCACATGACATGGTACCAGGAGGGTTAATTAGATGGGTTTTTCTTCTCACTGGGTATGGTCAAGCTCACATGTCCTCCACAGATACGAATAAAGTGCTTCATATGACTGGCAGTACAAGTGCTATTTATAACAACTCATAGGAGAGATGTGTGTGTTTAAGGGTTGAGTGGGAAAGTCGTGATATTTAGAAATGTCTTCTTGACCTGTTGGTTTTAAAGAGTCCATGCCAAGTCTTTGCTTGAATGTTTCATTTTAAACCTCTGTGCTCATTGAAAATGCAAGGAGCTATGAATATAAATGAATATGCAAATTGGAAATGTCCCCATGTCCTCCTGACATCTTAAAGTCACCACTTTCTAGTCCTGTTCCATCACGCTTTTACCTGTAAGGTACTATGCTATTACAAAACCCAAGGGACTGCTCTGGTAAAACACAACCCTTTATTTGTGAAGCTTAGACTCACCCTTAACTCTTAATACCTGTAAGATATTTGTTTCCACACTAGGAATAGGTATTAATTTGCAATAAAAATTTAACATATGTTAACTGGTCATCTATCTATCACAGGTAAAGTAGATACTCACAATATTGAAACAGCTTTAATTTTTTTTAATAATTTTATTTAAAAACAACAACTGATCGCTAATGTGAACTTTGTTTGCTTGCTAGATATTTAGAGTAATTTTTAAAACTGTACAGTAAAAGTCCATCTATCTAACTTATATTGTTATTATATTTTTGTCTTCTTACAGTTTACATTTCTGCCCATGATAAGTGTTAAATCTGTGTTTCCCAAAGTCACTAACTGAGCTCATACAAAATTACTGGCAAGTTATTTATTAATAAAAAAATGACTTAGGAAAGCTGTTTTTTTGTTATTTAAAAAATATTTCATTAATAATTTACGTTAATGTGTTAAATAAAAAATTTTTTTAACAACGATTGCTAAAATACTACTCTATATAATCTCCACAGCCATTGATAAACATATTATGAGCGCAGAGGTACTGTTCACATCACCTATAAACTATAGGTAACAAAGTGAGTTCAGATTAACTTGTTGTGAGTCTTAAGAAAATGGTTCATGTCCTGAAATATTTACACAGCTTTCACTTTGAAGGAGCAAACTGAACGAGGGAACAGTGTATGACAAGGATGATAAACAATTTCTCCTCCAGTGCCTCAATATGACATGGCAGAGAAACTGGTTTATTTTGTCTCAGGGAAGAGGAACATTAATCATGACTATTAGTGTGTGTATGTATGGTAGTGCGTGTGTATCTGTGTGTGTCCTTGACTCGGAGCGCACGAATGGGCCCAAACATACTAATGCGCAATGACAGAGATACAGTTTATCAACAACAAACAAAAAAAAACTAAATGCGTTTCATCAAGTGGCGAATCGATTGGCGCTCAAAGACAAAGCATAGTGTTATCCGCATGGCACTCGAGGCCACAGGGGTTTTAACACAAGAGCCAAAACACTCCCAACAAGAAAACACTTCAGCTAAAACACCTTGCCTCCCCCGCCCTCCTGTTTTTGCTCTCTGTTTTCTTCCCTTTGCTCCCTAGACAATGTGGCTGGAGGTCAGAGGTTATCGCCACCATGTTCTCGAGGTCTGCAAACAACTCATTAGCAGCCTGCGGTCTCTGAGGCCCAGGGGCTCAGGGGAAATGGCAGCAGAGTGGCGTTCTGCAGGTCTGTGTATCATACCATGTCATCCCATGAGATCTGAGTGCCTAGGCCATGTTTAATCAATAATTAGCTCTTGTCAGTTTACACACAAGTTGATGAGGACGAAAAAAAAAACCTTCTGACGCAAAACAGATGAGTTAACTTGACCTTCTCATCACTTGATGAAGTTACAATAATAACAAGTAACAAGTGAAGTTACAATAATACACGTAGACGGTACAAAATTATCATGCTCTTACACAGAATCTTTCCTGGAAGTCGAAACTCTTGACAAGCACACAAAAATGAGTTCTAGGTCAACTTAGAAGTATGCGAAGAAATAGCATCTCAGTAGCTGTGGTGACAGACTCTTGTTAGGAGCTGTGTTTATGGCATCCAAATTGAAAAAACAAGCCTGCAATATGGAGAGTGTGACTTTTCACAGCTCCCTGGACTGCTAACTAAGCTGTCAAATGAAGAGGATCTGCGTTCGTCCTACAAACAATGTGATGCGTGTGAGCTGCGGGCCATTTACTGTGATTACCCGTGCAAATGGATAGACTTGCTTTTTAATTTGTTTGCTTTTGACAGAGCGGTAAAAAAAAAAAAACATTATCCCTTTGCATCCACACCTCACTCTTTACAGCCGTAAGCCTTATTTACAAAGTGACAGAGGGGAAACACACATGGAGAGAATGGATGAGATGTAAAGATGTTTGCAGCAAAAAAGAAAAGAAAAAAGAAAAAGTGCCAGAGAACAAAGAGACCTCGTAGGCCCAAAGCACGTGCTTGCAGAGCAGTTGTCTCACAAGAGGGTCCGCTGTAAACAGAATCCCCTTGACTGTGACCTGACAGGAGATGAATCAGTCTGAGTCAAGGTCAACCTCAAAAGAAAAGGAGAAGAAAGGCCTTGTGACCTCACTGACCTCAGCATTCACCCTGACATCTCTATTTAGGGGAGGCAGGGAGAGAGAGAGAGAGAGAGAGAGAGAGAGAGAGAGAGAATATGCATAATAGCAATGTAGCCTAATCTTAATACATTCAAAATAAACAAGTAACATATTTTAAACATTTATAAATAGGTGGCATGGTTGCCAAAAAAGTTTAAAAGCATCTGGTTGTGAGCAGAAGTTGTGAGCATGTGAACAGAAGGTTTTTACACACAGATATGACGTTTGCAGGACAAATAAATACCACAATCATTAACAGGAGCCTATTAACATGGTGTTTACATTACACTCAACAATGCATCTATAACATCCTTAGTAATCGCCTGGTCAGAGTCATGGTGCTTTAAATTAGGCTACTAGTTTGTAGAAAGTTGGGAAATGACACTAAGGCCTAGCCCACACATGCATGGGTATTGGGTATGCCCATATGAAAACAAATAAACATGCTGTCAAAACATGCCAAACCAGCAAGACAGCGATATAACCCTAACTGTTTAGCCAGATTGGCCTGTGAGATCCCTGAAAATAAGCTATGGCAGACTTTACTATGGCAGAGTCACTCCTGGGCATATAATTGAAATCAGCCTAGGTCACTATACAGTACACAGTTTTCAAGCTCCACACTTTTAAAGTCTTACAAAATGCAAATCAGAGGGAAGAACCCATTAACAGTATGGTGGTGTTGTCTGCCTTTGTCTACCACAAGAAATAGTGTGCATCTCATTTGTACCAAAAGTAAATCATACAGAATATATAAAACATACAGAGCTGTAAAGTTGTCCATGTTTTAATCAGTCAACATGCTAACATGTTTGTTGAGTGTTTGGCATGTGACATGATCAACTGGGAAAAGGTCCCTTACTAAAAACTGAAAGGGATTATATCGCCACCTATTGTAGTGAAGTTGGATATACTTTAATCAATAAATAGAATTTCCTAGTGTGTTGTATAATGAAACAAAAGTAGTAGTCCAATTAAATGGCTGGGTTGGGATATAATCATAGCTTGTAACTGGAAGAAGTTTTCCAAAAAGGCAGTTTTCAGTGACTCTAAATAAAGTTATCGTGGACCAAAGGCTAAAATAAAAAAAAATTTAAATCCATGAAAAAGCCATTAAATTGATTACTAAATATCGCAGGGCCATACTGACTGTGCTGGTGTTTTTACCTCTGGGTTTTTCTTCAGCAATTTTCCACATTGTGTTAGAGGTTGTATAGTGGTCATTAAACACACACACACACACACACACACACACAAAAAATTAAATAAATAAAATAGGCCACAGTCACTTCTAATTTCAATCCAAATGCAGATACAGATAGTTGTATTGTGTTACAGTCCCTAATGCATATGTATTTCATATGATTATAGACTGTGTACCAGTAAAAAAATAAAGGCATACCAAATACAGTACAGTGCAAATGCCATTGAATCAAATTCTTATCTAATCAGTCATTTAGAACATGTACTGTAAATGCTTACATGACCTGTCAACCAAACAGACAGCTTTCCTCTGGATTCTTGTTCATCAGTGCATAATAGCAAATGTGACGATGTCTGGCAGCTCCAATGTGCTGGAATGCACTTCCTCATTACTTAACATACTGTGAAGATACATGAGATATATAATATCACAAGCAGGATGAGTGGGATATACTGTACCATGAATATTGCTAGTAAGTTTTCAAAAAAGCACTATTGAAATGGTGTTAATTCAAATGGGTTTTCCAGACCTCCACATCCACACATACACTCTCAACCCCATAGTGACCAACTGGACAACCCTAATTGAGTGCTTATATGAGATTAATGAACAGGGGTTAAATATACTCATCCTGGACATGGCTGCCCAGATGTGGAAGGCTATTTGGGCTAAGCAGCCATCTCAGGAGAAGCATTTAGCTCTCTCACACCAAGCTAAGCGTTTGGGAGTTAGAGAGAGGCAGAACAAGAAAGATAATAACACAGAGTGATGGTGAGACAGAGAGACAGGAAGGAGATAGATATGGTGATGCAAATGGGATTAAATTCATCTTCTGTTTTTAACAAAATGGAGAAAATACTCATGTTTGGGAAAATGGTGCAATCGAAGTGTCAATGAAGAAATATATATTGCTAAATTTACACAGACATTTAACTGTAGTATACTGTAGGTACCTCTGTGACAAAGTATCTGTATCCTACAAGCCATCAGTTTAGGTGTACAGTTTTTTTTTTTTTTTTTGCTTGTTTGTTAATTTTTGGTGGGGAGAAATTTATAAAGATTTAATCAACAGAAATATACTATCTTTGAAGAATTTTCTTATTTTAACTAAATTCAATGCATGAGTGGCATTGAAAGCAAAGATTGTGTTAAGTTTGTGGAGACATCCTTGGTTAGGAAGAAAATCTCATAAATTGCTGAAAGTCGTATTACAATTTATAGTGAACACTTGTGGGTTGATTTGCAGGTGATTTGAATTGCTGTTATAGACAGTTTTAAACAGATATTAATTTAGTGCGTGTAATAAAGCACACTTAAAACTTTTCACCACTAATACACAATACCTTGGTAAACCAATGAAAAAGTAGGTACAGTACTTTCTAATAGAAAGTCTAACCAAAAAAAATGTAATGCACATGGAACTTAAGGAATTGGGACTAAACAGCTGTGTAACCTAAAGAAAACCACTTATTGGTAAGGATAATTGTTTCAGGGTGATGGGAACATTGGGGTAAGAAGGGAGGCAGATGAAGTGATGCATACATGAATGTTGTGACGTTGCATAAGCTTACTGAAATTATGCCATGGCAAATGCATGCCATAATTAAAGAAAAAGGCGGGACTATCTTGTATCTTGTATTTTAAACATAAAAACATAAAACATAAAATACAGTTGATCAGAGACCCTCCCCACAAGATTAGATGGCACCCATCAATATGAACCTGAATTATGTCAAATATAATCATTTAACTTACCACAAATAAATGTTTCATGCATATTTTTTTTAAGATTAATCAAAGAACAACAACATTCTTGTAAACTAATTTAAACAGCAGTATAATTGTGCATCATAAGTTTAACTATGCCATCTCTCAATTTGATTGTGAAACACATGTATCCATTATGATCACACCATTTACATATTGCACAATGTTCAAAATGCTGAAATAGCAACAGGGCTTTTCAGTTACAGAAAGACAACATCTTAATCAGCATATTAAGTTAGCATGGACATCAACTTCTTTTGAGCTAATGTCACCCTTTTTATGTTCAAAGAAGTTAATCAGTTTGTGGTATAGGTGCCTATATGTTCACCAGCTAGCTAGCTGAGAATGCTTCATATGATGAAAGTTTAATATGAGGCATTATTGTGTGATGTGATGCTAATGTTGCATAGCTGCAAGTTGTTCAGAAGAATATGTAGATATGTCATTTAACAGGAAATCACACTGCTAATGCTATTTGTTGTTATTCATTTATCACAATGTTCTTCCAACCCAAGGAGCAGTGCTGCCAAAATATAGGGCAAATGCAGACTACGAACAGAGAAACTACTCAGCAGTGTGAGCACATGTATTCAGTGTTTCTCACTGTGATCTACAAGCAGCAGCTCGGCGTGAGAGAATGAGCATAGCATCAATCAGCCTGTCAGCAGAGTACAGTACCAACCACTGCTCGGATTAATGGCCAGCATCCACTTTACATCATAAATGAAACACCTTGTTATCCCCTCAGCCACCGCTCTGTCCTCTAAATCATAATGACCAGGTCCACAAGATGGTCTGGCCTGTGCAATACGTCATATTAGTTCAGTTCAGGCCAGCAGCAGTGAGGAGGTTTTGGGGTCCAACACTGGAGGCTGCTGGGAATGCCAGAGAACCACAGGACAGCAGGAACAAAACATGGCATGAACAGGGAGGTCAAAGGAGACACACAATTGAGCTAATTGGAATTAACAGGCAGAGCAGCTTGCCAGAGATCATGTGCAGCAATAAGGGCTTGAGGAAATAGTATACTGTAAATAAGATCAGCTACACAATAACCAATCGGCTATGTAAGACAAATTCAATATGCATTCAATAAGTTTTTAAGGATAAAAAAATGACAGAGAAACAGTATATGCAATAATAATAATAATAATAATAATTACTGAAAATCCTTGGGCCTGAAATAATGTAGCACAAGTAAATTTCACTCAAGAACACAACTTCTATATAGGTACACAATGCAGTCTGACACCTTCACAAGGTGATTTAAATGCTACATGAATATAAACAACTGAAACTGGAACTGGGTACCAATTCCAGAGATTGCATTCTGCAAGGATACTCAGGGAGTTCTTGGTTTTAACGCAGCAATCATGACTGTAATACTGTCCATCATAACAGGCTCGACTACAGGGAAACATCAGCAGTGTTGAACCAGAGCAGCACAGCCAGTCCCTAACACAGCATCAGCACCGAAGCCCAAGGCAAATGAACATTAAAGTAACATTAATTAGCCAACCCACTGACCAGCTAATTGTTCATGGTTCATCGAAGATGCAAAGAAATCATAAACATTATAAAATTGTACAATGGATGATTTTAAATAATTAAAAAGGTGCTCTTTTACACTAATGCAAATATACAACTTATATTACTAGCGTGTTTGAATCAGACCCAAGCTAGCTTAAATGAAAACATAGCTTATGTACTGTGAGACACATCATAACCGAAATGCACCTTACACATTTCTAATCTGAATGGCTTATCTTACATCCATTTATAAGGGTTTAAATACTGAAAACATGAAATACTGAAAGCATGAATTTCATCTTTTTTTAGTCATGTAATGCTTTTAACTGTTGCCAGAGGTAGACATTTGTACAGAAATACTGACACACTGTAGTCTGTCACCTTAATGGGTGAATTAAATGCTACATTAATTACACAACAGAGACTGCACAGCCGGGAGCAGCCTCGTGGTTCGTTTTATTCCCCCTGCTTGCCGGGCAGCTGAGATGTGATTTCTTTCTGTCACATTAATTTGCCATTCCTATGCTTTATTTCCATCCCAATTAGCCCAGACATGGCAGGAAGGAGAAATCCTAGTGTCAGTGAACGTATCTGATGCACACTGCTTGATCCCTGAAATGTGAAAAATGTCCAACAATCATCACAAAGAACATTTTAAAACACTTTCTATTCAGAAAGGTCTATTTGGAAAGTGAAGGCTCAGAGGTGTCGTGGAGAGCCGACAATGACCAAACACAGCAAAATCAGGGGTGTAATAAGCTATGAGTTACAGTAGATGCCAATTAGCCGTGATGGGTTCTAAAAAGCAGACTTGTGGCCAGAAGGCCAGGGCCCCAGGTGGGACTGGGATAGAGACAGAGGAGGTGCTTAACCTGAAGTGGCTGAGTAAAAAGCAAGCAGTTTGAGGAGATATATGACATCCCAGAGCTCACATCATGTTCAACATAGAGCATATGGTTATATCCCTGGTATTCTTTAAGGATTTTTTTTTTCCTGCATTGTAGCAGAGGCCTAATGACATTACATCAGTTTAATAGCATTGCAGCACAAAAAATGTGGGAAAATGGTTTGGAAACATATAAAACCAGATCAAGTAAAAACACACACACACACACACACACACACGCACACACACACACACAAACACACACACATTATTAGCAGGGGGGATAATATAAGTATAGTATATATAAGTATATACGAAGTATAATACATTTTGAAAATGGAAACATGTTTTACTGTGATGGGCAGCAAAGTGCCTAAACATACAATTTAGCCACAACCTGATTTCCTCTTTCATCTATTAAAACCCCTCAGCATTCAGAATCAGCAGTATACTGATCACCCTCCTCATCATCTGTCATCATCTGCACCTGTTTCTCACTGGTTTGTGTCTTGAGGTAGATTTCTTTTATGCTTGAATGATTTATAGATCACTGTGTGGCTTAACAAACAAAAATATTCAACTGAAAATGGTCAGGTACAGGGCCTGGGCTAAGAATGAGACCCAAAAACTTGAAAGACCTCCAGGAAGCCTGGGGAATTCTTACAATAAAAACAAAGTCTGGCTCTTTGGAAGTAAAATATGAAATAAGGAGTAGCTCAAGACCTTTGCACATTTATATAAAAATAATTTTCTTTTTTTTATGGTACTATGTACATATATATTCTTTACAGTACTATATAAATGTACATAGTACCACAAAGAAAATTAAAAATTACTTTTCCCCCCTGTTAATTACACTGTCGGTAGCTAAATGACGATCTGCAACTTATATGTTGGCAGAGCAAAAATAACTGGTTAAATAAACAAATCATAATCTGTTGATAAACAACATTTGTAGAATAGTTGTATAAAAGCAACATCATACTCGAGTATACTGTGCTATTACACTGAATATCAGCATGCCTGAGAAATCTTCAGCACTTGGGCGGTGTCCATTAACCTGCAAGTGCATCACAGCTGTTCTGATATTCAATACAACAGCACTTCCTGATATTGCTTAATTATACATATATACAGTATATATAATTAATGACATTTACCAAACATTATGCTGATTGATTTTACAAGGAGAACATTTTTATATGTACAAATATCAGTACTGTATTCTGGGTTTTGCATGAACACACTGTATCATTGAGGAGGCTTGGAGTAGTGTAAGTAGTACCAGTGTTTCTGTTTGTCGAGAGAGAGAGAGAGAGAGAGAGAGAGAGAGAGAGAGAGAGAGAGAGAGAGAGAGAGATTGTCTGTGTGCGTCTGTGTTCGTGCGTTTGTTTTTTCCCTCCCTTCGACAGCAGCCATATTTATATTCCGCTCGCAGTACGCTGATCATCTGCCACCATCTGCATGCTTTTACTGCCTGTGATCAGCAAGCAGCTACAACAGCCTGTCAGCAGGCTTTCCAGAGCAGTTACAGCCACATCAAGCAGCCCTTGCATATCATAAACGCAACATCCACTGAGCATCACAACACCCTCGCCTCTTTCTATCTCTCCCACAGAGTGTGTGTGCATGTGTGTGTGTGTGTGTGTGTGTGTGTCTTTTTGTCTCTACACTCTACCTTACCTTCTCTGTTCTGTATCTGAATGAAGGCTGTCTCATTTCTCTGGGCTCTGAACAGCCCAAAGCCAAAATGTGACCTCGGCTTTGCAGCGCACTGGGGCCACACAATCTGGTCAAATTGTTCTCTTTGGACTATTTTTGAAGATGTCTGCAAAGCCACACTGCTTCCCATCATTTTGCTCAAAGTAAGTTTGAAAAATAAGCTGAAAATAAAACAAAAATAGATAAATAAATGAGCAATTTTGATATCTTATCTGGTATCACTATAATAGTTGTATGTATTTTAATGCTTTTGTAACGTCATTCATATCATGTCCAAAGAAAACACTAATTTCTAATTGGCAAGTACCTTTTTTTCTTTTATAGGCACCTTGATGATCTTTCCAACATATAGGATCATGTTGAGACCAGCAGAACTATGAGTAACAAAATAGGAACAATTTTTACAGACGAAAAGTAGAAATGAAGGTAAGAGCAGTGAAATATTTTTATATGGAATCAAGCAAGACCTCAGAAACAACACAGATGAACACAAGACTATTGAGTAATGAGTAACAATATTATTATGAATATCATAACTAGGATAATGAGATATGAAAAAAACATGAAACAGATGCTAACCATAATCAGGGTGGTGGAATTAGTAAGGGAACCAGTAAACAGGAAGAAAAAAAAACGGGAAGAGGTTCTCTGTGTCATACAGTACTGTATGTGTCCCTGCGAGAACTATCACAACCAATCCAACTCACTCACTCCTCATACTTGCTATAAAACCTTATATGTTAATTCAATCTTTTTTTTTATTAATTTAATATAAAGAAATAATTTTCACCTTTGGTTCACAAGTGGGTTAAAATATAACAATACAAAGGATTTGTTTGAATATCAGCTTTAAAATGTTTCATCCTGAGTCATTTTTTTCTTTCAAAACAGAGTCTCCAGTGACAGCGTTTAGCAGACTGTTTATGTGCGCAGCACCTTGCGTTGGCCCTTCGGCTATGTAAAATAATGCTTTAGTGTCTCCTGCATTGCTCCCGGTTATCTCCGTCTGTTCTTTAAGGAATTTCTTCTGCATCATAACAGCATCTGTGACAAGCCAATTGATGACAGAGAAACCGAGGGGTTCCACTGGGAGGGCATATTGATTTGTGTAAATTTTTTAAAGGGTCACAGGCCTGTTTTAGTGGAGTTTAACAGGAACTTTGAAGCTCTCACCAGCAAAAATTTGCCTCAAATACCGCAATAAAGGGAGCCAAGAGCCTTAAGCATATCTTTTTTCAATGTCAAACGGAAGAAGCCAGTCGCACCAGCACAGGGCCTTCCTGAGGCCACATATATACACCCTTACGCTAATTGGAGCACATGGTGCTAGGAGAGAAACACTCTGTCTGCATTTACATGCAAAAAACATGAGCATCAATCGTAAGAAAACAGAATTCAGGAAGAATGGGATGGGATCGTGAGCATGCATACTACTACTACTACTAATAATAATAATATAAAGGAAGAGAAAAGAGGAAAACTTTGCCTTTAGGAATGAAGCTAATTAGATAAGTTTTGTCTGGGAGGCCAAGCAAAAAAAAAACCCACTTGATTCAGTATTCCTAAAAAAGTCTGATAAAACACTACTACTACATGCATCTGAAATAATAATAACGATAAAGAAAGTGTTGCTTAAGACATTGGTTGAAATTTTTCAGCTGCTTTTAAAACCCACTCATTTTAATTCTCACTGCTGTGGCATAGAAAAGGAACAGCAGCTAAAATACATCAACATGAAAATGCTCTCCCTGTGGCCATGGCACCGTAATGAAGTTAATCTGATGATACAAACATAATTATTATACATTAAACCAGAAAAAAGGCAAGAAAACAATGCACAAAGGCATTAAAATGCTGCTTGTTTTTTCTTTATCTTCTGACATTTGTGCTTGAAGGATATTTTATTAGATGCTTTTTTAATCTAATTGCATTCTGTGTACTTTTCTGGCTCTGCAATTTTGGCTGTAGGCATAGTATAACAAATAAATGTCTCTGACAGTTCGCTAATGAGTTGTTATTGGAGTTACGGCAGGAACATTACATTGTAATTTGGGTCCATTCACAGGTTTTTTTTTTTTTTTTTAGAGTTGCTTGCTTTTTTTTGTTCCCTACTTTCTCACGCTTTCTCTTTCACTCCTCTCTCTCTCTCTCACACACGCACACACACTCTCTTGCTAGCTTTTAACACATCTGTAGGCATATTAAAGCAGCCGCCACATAGGAAAGAAAAACGAAGGAGCAAAAAATAGTGTCTCGTATTTGCACCCCCACTCAGGACACAGGCCTCCGAGAGCACCCGTTACTAATTAAACTTCTTAACAACCACTCTGTCAGGCTAATTGGAAAACACATGTGCTTCCATCCCTTGATGAAATGACTTACCGTGTGAAGAACACGCAAAGCTGGACACCTCGACAGGCTGATTCGTCTTAACTGTAATTACAGTCACGCCACCCTGCTTCGTCCCTTACGTCTTCATTCATCAGCGGTCCAGTCAAGAATCAGATTATGTAAATGACTTTTTAAAAAGAGATTCAGCTTCTTGTGACCAATGAGTACTTCAAGGACAATTATACCTTAATACAAGACAAAGTAGTCCACTTCAATTCTCTGCTTGAAAAGTGTAAAATAAATAAAGAATAAAAACATTGATTTAATTTGGATGGAGCTTTTTTAAATCAATATAATATTTCTAACAGCTATTAAAAGTCCATTGAAAAGGCCGAACTTCTTTTTTGTTCCTCTAGACCAGAACCATAGGACAATGTCCATCTTAATTCAAATTAACTTAGCTTGGTTTCCTCAGAGTCTACAACAGTAGAGTTTATCAAATAGCAGCCCATGGGGCAGAGAGAGGTTTCTCTGGCCATAACCTTTTATAGAATACTGTCCTACCTTCGAGATCTACTGAAATATATAACTACAGTTTTAACTGATGAATATAGGCAATAATGTATAGGCTATACCTGGTGTGTGCATGCACAGGCAGGTGACAGCATTACAGTAGGGCAATATTTTACTCCATGAGAATCTGGCACCATGTCATATCTAACTGATATACCCGTTCCCTACATCATTCATTTTCATTCATGTTAATTATTCATTATATTTTGGTTACAGCATCACAGAAGCCTATCCCAGGAACACTGACCATAAAATGATACGTCAGTCATCACAATGTACCACGCACACACAAGTGTTCACAATCATTTACAATGTTGCTTTGTTGCATGTTGCATGTTTTTTGGGATATTGGAAGAAACCGGAGAACCAAGAGGAAACCCACAAAAAAAAAAAAAAAAAAAAACAGAGAAAAAACATGCAGAAATCCAAATAGAGCCAAATCAAGCTCAGGATAAAACACCAGAGACTCCAAGAATATTAGATTTTAAAATAAGTAAGTAAATAAATAAATAAATAATGGTGTCACGGTGGCTTAGTGGTTAGCACTGTCGCCTTGCACCTCCAGGGCCCGGGTTCAATTCCTGTCTCTGTGTGCATGGAATTCCCCGTGCTTGGTGGGTTTCCTTCAGGTATTCTGGTTTCCACAGTCCAAAGACATCCAGATTAAGTTCATTTGTGTTCCCAAATTGCCTATAGTGGGCGAGTGTGTGTGTTTGTGTGTGCCCTGCGATAGATTGGCACCCTGTCCAGGATGTTCCCTGCCTCGTGCCCTAAGACAGCTGGAATAGGCTTTAGGCCCCCCACGACCCTGTATACAGGATTAAGCGATATAGACGTTGAGTGAGTGAGAGTGAGTGAGTAAATAAGTAAGCTACTGTAACAAGAAGAAGATAAAGAAGAATCTCCATCTGTGGGATTTTATGTGAAAATATTTTAGCACTTATCAAAGTCAACAAAACTGCAATAATATTTGACAAATATTGACAACAATTTCTCTGTTTGATTTTAGCAGTTTATTGTTTGCTAATAAGGTGCACGCTTGTGACAAAATGACATTTAAAAACTATAGTGGAAGCATCTTGACTCAAAACAGACAGGAATTCTGCTTAAATGTGTGTCCTTTGAGAAGATTTTTATCATCTTCTACAGCAAACCAACAAAGCAAACCATTGGGAAAAGCAGAAAAATAGCACAGTTGGCTTCTGTTCTTTATTCCCCACTCTTAAATTTAGCTTTAAATTATGATTGTTCCAGTGTAATTAGCTGCAAAAACATTTCTTTATAGACAACAAAGTCGATTCTTCTTATTATTTATATTCTGCAGCCCTTCTCTTCTCTATTCTCGAACTGTCTGCTCACATTCACTTATTTCTTTAGAAATACAGCTTGGAGCCATTGCTTCTATTATCATCCAAAATCAGTCGAGTTTAGCATTTAGGTGTCAAAATGTTCCAAATGTTCCAGCTCTGGGCCTCGAGGTATAGAAGAAGCAGAAAATAAAGCAGGGAAAAAAAGCTCTCCCTGATCTGCTCTTCACAACCATGCTCCTTTTCTCCCCCTATCAAGCAGACAGTAGTGGAAAATTTACAACAGATTTTATATTACATTATTTTTTTAAATCATAATTTTAACTAGCATTTTAATACACTCCACCTACATGCACTCACTGTCTGTAGTGACTCCACGTAGGTGGACGAACGTTAATTGTTTCATCTATAGGCAGCATCAAGGAAGTGAACTTGATACAAGCAGGCAGCCAGACAGAGGAGGTGACGAGGGCTGTAACATCGGCACAAATTGCTTAAAACCATATTATGTGCTCCTGCATTTTGGATCATCTGCAATGGTTTAATAATTGAAGCTCTAAGTCTGGCCTCCAGACAGTTGCTGTATTTAAACTGAGAGATACAGTAATAAGTGCTTGGACGAGGTGTTGTGTCACTTATTCTGGTAGATACAGTCTTACCTCTCTTATATTATACAGAGCAAGCCTGCATGATGGGGAAATCACTGTGATGTGGTCTATGAAGGCAAGCTAGTCATTAGGTTTTACTCTAAAGTTCCTGGAGTACCTTGATGTTAGTAGCAATGACGTGCTGTACTTGATGGTGATATGTTGGATCAAGGGAATTGCCAGGATGACAAGAAGCTCTGTCTTTAAATGTTGGTTTCAAAAGGCAGTCCTTCATTC
This sequence comes from Clarias laeviceps, assembly GCA_030014305.1. Taxonomy (NCBI): domain Eukaryota; kingdom Metazoa; phylum Chordata; class Actinopteri; order Siluriformes; family Clariidae; genus Clarias; species Clarias laeviceps. The sequence goes on from JAQMYJ010000037.1 coordinate 13,582,686, forward strand.
AGATTGAAATATATCTGTAGAGCATGCTAAAAAGAAATGCATCCTCAATAGAGGTAGACCTGAGTTTAAACTACAAAGACTCGAGGTAAACCACTTGTTTATAGAATGTACATGTACTTTTAAAAATAGTTTGAACGAAGGTTATTTAAGCTTACGTTTTTATAAATGTGAAACAAATAATAAGAGGATAAAGAAAACACTATAAACAAAATTTCGCTTTAATTATGAACAGAAAATGAAAATGAAAACCTGATGTTACTGATGGAATATTTCCGAGGAAGCTAAAAGACATGCATCCTCCACCGAGGTAGACTTTCCATTTTAACTGACTTTAATTTGCCAGACTTTATACCAGAAGTGATAAGATAATCAATAAGAGTGGATGGTCTCCCTAAAGATAGTTTACAGTGAAATTAGAGATGGATCAAACACTGGAACACTGGTACACTATATATTTTTACAATGCTGGTCATTATTATTGGCACCCCTGGTTAAGATGTGTTCTTAGGCTTCTAATAAAATAACATTATATATTATAATAATATAATATAAATAATACTGTTGTTTATAAAGTTGATCAGAGTATTTAGACACTTCAATTAATTCATGACTTCCTGTTTGCCTGTGGTATAAATATGACATGACACAGAGGCCTATTTCTCTTATCCACTCTTCAACATGGGAAAGATAAGAGAACACCTCATTTAAGTAAGACAGATGTATGTCGACCTTCTGACAATGGCTACAAGAAAATAGCCACTCGACTAAATTTGCCCATATCTACAGTCAGAGGAATCATTAAGAAGTTTAAAACAACTGGAACAGTGGCAAACAAGGCTGGAGAAGGACACAAGTTTATCTTGCCACCACGCTGAGTGAGGAGGATGGTAAGAGAAGTAAAAAAAAATATATATCTCCCAACCTCACTGTTAGAGAACTGCATCAAAAAGAGGAATCTTGGGGTCACAAAGTCTCCATAACAACCATCAGACGCTATCTACATGCCAACAAGCTGTTTGGGAGGCATTCAAGGAAAAAGCCTTTTCTCACCTACAATCACAAACATAAATGTCTGGAGTTTACTGAGACTTCAACTGGGACTGTGTGCTGTGGTCAGATGAGAATAAGATTGAACTTTTTGGCAACAAACACTGTCTGGGTCTGGCGGAAAAGCACCCCATGCTCACTGTGAAGTATGGTGGAGGACATGTGATGCTGTGGGCCTGTTTCTCTTCAAAAGGTCCTGGGGACCATGTTAGGGTGCATGGCATCATGAACCCTCTGAAGTACCAGGACATTTTAAATCAAAACCTGATGGCCTCTGTCAGAAAGCTGAAGATGAGTCGTCTTTGGGCCTTTCAGCAGGATAATGACTCAAACGTGTGGCAAAATCTATACAAAAATGGTTCAACAGACACAAAATCAAGCTCCTCTCATGGCCATCTCAGTCCCCAGACATCAACCCAATTGAAAACCTGTGGGGTGAACTGAAGAGGAGAATGCATAAGAGAGGACCCAGGACTCTGGATGATCTAGAAAGATTGTGCAAAGAGGAATGGTCAAAGTTTGCTCTATCTGTATTCTCCAATCTTGTGAAATGTTATAGAAGGAGATTAAGTGCTATCTTGGAGTTGTACGAAGTATTGACAAGGGGTGACAATAATTGTGGCCACCATGATTTAATGTCTAAAAAAATATATATGTTAATGTGGGATTTTTTTTCCACTGAATAATTGTACTTCAATTAAAGGTTGAATTTTTCTCTCTTTTTGCATTGTGCTTCTATATTGTTTTTAAAAAAAAGAATTTATTAGAAGCCTAAGAAGAGGG
>JAQMYJ010000037.1:13585765-13651499 GCA_030014305.1 Clarias laeviceps
ATACTATACAATAATAATAATAATAATAATAATAATAAACAAAATAAAACTTTATCTTGAAGCCAATACTGTAGAAATCTTAATGTCTAAAACTTTCTGGAAAAAATCAGTACTAGTCAACATCAGACAGAGTGTGTTTTGTTCAGGAATTTGTTATATTACTGGTGTTTACTTTGCACTTTGTCAGTATTTATTTAATCAGGAGTGATCCAAAAGTCTTAAAAATATATATATATATAATTCTGCACTATTTTCTATAGAAGGTTAGTGCCAATCTTTTCTATTAAAGCATGTGTTCAGATGATGGGTATATTCTAATTTTTATTTTTATTTTTTTGCACAAACCTGTGAAGTTCATGCCAGCATGAGTTCATACTGTGAGTAAGGCAAAATAGAGTGTACACTTACTTTTAAAAGTTAATTTTTTTTATCGAGTTATTTGTCAGTAATGTAATCTATTATGAATATTTTTGCATTTAACTGAAGAAGACTTCAAAATAGAAGCATTACTGTACCACTTTGTCCAAAGGAAATGGATGAGGGGTCAAAACAGGAAATATGAAGCATAAACTTGGCTCAGAATTACCCAAACTAAATGTAGAATAAGACTTTACAATGAAAGAACAAAAATGTAAAAAGTTGAAATAGACAAACAAATCAAGGTATAAAAAGAGAAAAGGAGTATGAAAAATACACCAGTGACATAACAGGGCTTGAGAATAATATCAAAAGCACACATTTAAAAAGAACAACAAATAAACTCAAAATGAAAACAAAATGCAGTGTTGATTGCCTTTAGAATCATGATGTACTCTGAAAGGAAAAGAATATTATACAGTTTGGCACATAGTTGAGCGGTTAGGGTTAAAGCTTTTCTCAAAGTGCCAGGAGTTGTTCTCCAACAGGTAACCTTAAGTGTTACGCTACAACTGTTTAAAAGCAAAACACCAAAAGGTGAAAAATATTTCATAGAATTACTCTTTCAAAAGACTAGAGCATGCACATCCAAAGTGCCATTAAATCACAGATGCCAAACAGACATTGAATCATGAATCATGTTGATACAGTATGTATAAATGTGTGAGGAACAGAGTTTAGCTTTTAAATTTTTATGGGATTAAAAAAAAATTGTTTGACACTACAACTGTGTGTCTAGCTATTTTACTTAGGTAATCACTTTGTAAATGCAGGACTTTTATTAATGTAGAACTAAAATTGTTACTGACCCATTAAATTGCTTAAAAATAAATAAAATAAAGAGAAACCCTCTAGTGCCCAGTATGTTTACTTTAAAGTGATTACAAACATGTGTTTCAAATTTTCAGGGTTTTTTTCGTAACTGAATTTACATTTCGTGTATAGGGCATTCTTCAACCTTTTTAAATATTTGATTAACATTTATAAAAATTAAATGAGAATGTGCACGTAAAATATACAGAACCCTCCTCCAAACTCTTTTAAAATTACATGTGCATGTTGTAAACAAGTCAATTTTCAACCTTGAAAACCCTTCTGATACGTATATAACATACCCAGGGACTCAGAGACACACACATTCAGCCTAATATGAATACTCACTTCACCCTCTCTTTCTTTCTTACTCACACATATATAATTGAGATTTTCCACACAAGGACACAAAGAGCCTGAAGCAAGTGCTTAATTGCACTGGATATCATTACAGGGGAAAAATCAACCATTTTAAAAATACACCAAGCATGCTTTTATTTTCTCTCTGCTCTAATCTCGCTGGCAAGGAGAATTTCGGTGCAGTGTTTCTGCACAGCCACAAGTCACACCAGTATGTGTTTGTTTGTTTTTCCTAATAAGAGGTAGTATTCATCTTTTGTGTCCCCTTCTGACAGAGAGAGAAAGAGAGAGAGAAAGAGATCACTCCTTCTCTGTCTTATGCACTGAAAGCCTGCCGTCGCTCCCCCAAGGGAAACGGGATAATGAGGGATCCGTATGACTCCGTTCTGTCTCATTTCAATTGGAAATGCAGCACACACACATCTGCAGTCTCTCACACACACTCATCCCTGCACTTTGGGTCGGTGATGGCGGGATTATCGGCCCTCGTTTCTTGTCTGACAGTCCATCATATCTGCATACACGCATGGCTTCTTGACGATGCTCGTGGCTGTCGCTTGTCCTGTGCTGGCCCAGCCTGGCCACTAGACTACCTTTAAACACACACACACCCACACACCCACACTCTCTCTCTCTCGCTCTCTCTCTCACACTCTCTCTCAGCTAAACTGTCGTAGTACACTTTTGTATTTTTCATTTCCAAACAATTAAACAATAACAACAATTAAATAACAATAACAAGTTAAAATGTTAAATAGACTTCATATTCTCAAATTCATTACAATACACTTTCCACTCTTCTGTTTTTCTCTGGCCAAAAACATTAAAAAAAAAAGAATTAATTTTACAAAAAACATCAACAGTGGCATTTCGTTTTATTTTTTTTGCTACGGGTTGTTTAAACAGTTAGCAGCTGGTTAGTGGTTAACATGAGGTCATTTCATCTATGACAACAGCGGTCAGAGGTCAGGTCCCATTTGCAGCGACACAGGACAATGAGCTGCCAATTTAGATGGCATCTTTCCCCGCATATTAGCCTTCATATTGGCAAATGCATAACAGTGGTGTCAAATACTCATAGGCGATATGCTCGCTCTCTCTCTCTCTCTGATGCTGGTCCCTCTAGAGCATGCGGCAGATAAACATATTCTCTTCAAACAATCCCAATGACAGCCAAATAGGCTGCTTGTCGCTTGTAAAAAACCCTCTAATGATGTGTGTCGAGGGAGCGGCCTGCCTCCTTGTAGCAGACGACTCCCTTGTGTACAAGGACAGAAAGGGAGGGAGAAAAATAATAACAATCCCTAAAATATTCCTCTGCTCAAAAGGCCCACTAAGCCAGAGCTTCCCAAACAACAAACCTGTCTTTGGTTGTAGTGTTTGTTGTTTGTTTGTTTGTTTGTGTGTGTGTGTGAATGAGAGAGAGAGAGAGAGAGAGAGAGAGATCTAACCATTTCTCCAACTTCCTTTCCATGTTATTCTGTCCTTCCTTTTGAATAATTGTATAGGCCAACATAACCATTAATGTGTAATATTTAAAAACTGGTTGTCTATGTAAAAACTTCAGCAGCAACCTCATTTCCCCTCTCATATGTTCCAACCACTCAGCATTCAGTATCACTTTTACACTAATCACTGGCCTGATCATCATCTGCACCTGTTTCTCACTGATTCATGTGTTAAATTTTATATTTATTCATATATGAATGATTCATAGGTCACTGTGTGACTTACCGAACAAAAACATTCCTCTGAAACTGGTCAGGTACAGGGACCGGACTGTAAATGAGAGCCAAAAACTTCCCAAAAATGCAAGCCTTTATTCCTCATGACTTCATTAAAGAATACAAGAAATTCTGACTCTTTGGAAACAAAATGTAAAGAAATAGAAGGTGGCTCAAGACTTTTGCACAGTACTGTATATATGAATTAAATTTACATAAAATCCTTTAGAATTTAAATATGCATTATAATATACAGTGAATCTGTAACTAGTAAATATACACACTCGACTAAGAAATTATTTTACATTTTTTAATTTTTTTGCTTTCATGTATTTAATTTCTATAGTTTCTGTTCTGTTGTCTTTGCAAACTTTTTTTGCCATAATGACTGGTTAGTATGCCTTATAGCTGAAGCATAAGCATGCATCCAGACTGCTCTTTTAGTCATTAGATAGGTGGTAGAGTGGCCAATCAGAGCATATTAGATCCAGCCATCTTAATGACGACATAGAAAGAGTGCTAACGGCTCTTGATTAGGTCCGTTTATCTCTAATTAATTACCTTTGCCTAATTAGATGCCCTGTTTCAGCTAGACACAGAGTCAAGTAGTCTAGATTATTAGCATGCTCATCGGGCCTTTACAAAAGGGCTGAAATTAATGTAATGCACAAAGAAGTGTCGGACGTTTTAATTGCACAGGTGTTGCCTTATGGTGCCGCTTTATCATCCACCGGCTCCCCTGGATTATGGGTGGGGGGTTGGTGGTTGGGGGTGTAGTACATTGAGGGACTATTCTGCAAAATTCACCTTGGCAACGGCTCATTAGTTTGCCTTGTTATTGTATTATTTATTACGTTTGGCCTTCCCCCATTACACAGATTGATTCATGGCCCCTTTCCCTCTTTCTCTCTCTCTGTGGTGTTCTGTCGTTCGCAGCATGCCTAGGCTGGGGGGAATGATAAAGTCTGTGGAAATGCTGCAATGTTCTCACTTGCTGATGGGGGCTGCTGCTGTGCAGAGTGCAAAAATGTGTTCACATTTAATTATAGGTGAATTAAAATCCACTGCAGGTCTTACAGTCTGTTTTCCCAGGCATATTAAGAAATCAACTCTTATAAAACACCTCGTAATAAGCACACAACTGGCATTAAATGCTCATTCCGCACTGTGCCCCTGTCCAAGCCGCATCTTCGTCAAAGAACCTGTTTTAACTCATCAGCATGACAAGCTCTTGCCATATTCTCCACCCCCGCCCTTAAACATGAATATTATTAAAACGAGGTGTGAATATATAATGCTTAGGCACCACCATGAAAAATTTATCATATGTATATCCAAGAGATGGGTCATACTGAGCTGTCCATTGCATATTCCTGACATAGTGCTTGACTTCAAACTCGTGAGTTGTTGAAAGATTACAGTTACTCATCGGAAAATGAATATTTAAATTGAGGGATTAACAACTGACCTGATCTTCTTGTTCCCTATGAGTAAAACACAGACAGACACGAGTCCATGATGAGACCTTGCATGAGGAAAATGTGCATAAAGACATTTTAAATTCACTTCACACACGACCTGAACCTTCAACGACCACAGTAAAGACTAATGAAGTGAGTGTCTTTAATGGCAAATACAATGTGCTGCTCATTTCAGTTCTTATAAAATGCCCAAATTGGGAGCAGTTTCTATCTCACAACAACAATTACCTGATTTATGCTTTGTATCAGCAGTTTGTCCTTACTTGCACACGGCTGGGTTCCTCGGTAATCGACTGAAGCAGAAACAAAACCAGTGAAAAATAAAAGTGCTGTAAATATACTACAGATGTTGCTGAATGGGAGGAAGACTTACAGTAGTCCTGACACGAAGAGTGTTAGCCTTTTGAAAATTGGTATTGATTTTAAATGTCACCACACAGATTGCCAAGCAGCTTGACAGCTTATAGTGACGCAGCTTTAGAAAATGTCCAAGCTGAAAAATATCATTGTTCTGAAGTGGGAACGGTCTGAGAGAAGGAACACTCGGGATAGAAGCTGCCTAAAAAAGATAAAAATAAGACAGGCAAGTGGCAATGATGCATTGATGTGAATCATGCACAGAGATAGATGCCCTTGACCAGTGCAGATAAATCTAAGAACTCTGAACTTGGTGTAGTTAAAATATGCAAGTACAATATAATATATATGTTAAGGGATAAAGTTGGTGGTGTTCTAAATAAAAGTTTTTAAAAAATTATGTGACAGGGCTTGTTTTAAGAAAGCAATGTAATTATGTCAAGAATTATTATTATTTTTTTAATAATTAATGAGCAGCATCCAATACAAAAGTGTGTATGAAAAATGTTGACCTACAGTACTGACCAATCAGAATTGAGCATTAAGGAACCGTGTTGTGGTAAAATAATTAATGATGATTATGTACTTCCTATTAAGGTCATATTCATTTTAATATAATATATTCATATTCAAGTAGTTATTTTTCCCCTCGATTTTCTCCCTAATTTAGTCATGACCAATTCCTCCCCTTCACTAGGGGACTCCCACATTAAGGCTGCTACTACTACCGAAGACTATCACATGTTTTCTCCGAACCACGTGATGCCAGCCGGCCGCATCTTTGCGAACTGCTCGCTCATGTGCCGTTGGGGGCAGCGTAACATATTCAGAGGACAGCGATATCTGCTTTTTCCGCTTATCTCCTTCTAGCTGATATCTACCCATCCATCTAAGCCATCATCACAAATGATGGTTGGTTGCAGTGCCCTATGACTTTATACCAAATGTCAATACTTTAAGAAGAAGTTGCATTGCGAGGACCCCAACCTTTTTACAACCTACAGACACACACACTCACATATTCACTCATACGTTAAAGGCCATTTTTAGCTGGCTAATAACTTGATTTGTATTTGTTATTTTGTTTCCAGGCTGTGTACGCACAGATTCTAAATAAACTGACTAGACAATAACTGAAAAATTATTTGCAACTAAGTTTGTACAGTTGTTTGAATTTTGTATTTCTAAACCAGCTTACTATTTGTAGCCATTTCATTGTGTAAGAACAGACTTTGTTCGCAGTATATTTCAGGAAAAAGACTTATCTAAAAGATTAATCTTGTATGAACACTTAAAAAATAAGAATCAAGAAAATGACAGTGAAGTTATAGAAAGTTTCCAATAAGAAAAGTAGCTGAATATCAACTCTCTTAATGGAGCTTTTTTTTTTTTTTTGGAAACCAGAACTTATGAAATTAGCCCTATTAAGAAAACACTCCATGGGACGATCTTGCCAGAATTGCATATGTCCATTCTAGCCCATATGTGAACCATCTCATCAAATCAGATATTAAGTTGCATTTTGGGTGGTTTAAGTTACGCATATTTTTAGATTACCAGTTTAATAAGCTTAATTGTGATACCAAGTTTATTACTTTATTGTTTACGATGGCTGAGATATGGCCAGTCGAGGATCTATCATACGACGATCCTATGATGTAGTAAGAAGAGGGAAGCCTCAGCCTCATTTTGACACCTGTTACGTCTAAAAGTAATTTCACCTACGGTGTGGATATATAGTGAAAAACTGTACATTTTTCTATTACAACTGGAGTAACCAGTTTGGATAATGTTTATTAAAACACTTTAAAACAATGATTAGGATTAAAACCTTCTCAGTTGTGTTGAAGGACCAAGGAAATAGGGTATTTATTAACAGATTATTGCCAACAGATTCATCAACAATTTTTTTCTGATACATTTCAGAACTGCACTCTATTGGCCATAGCACAAAACTAACCTGTGCGACGTAATACCTGACTTGACATGATGGGTCAGATATACTGTAGTCTTAAAACCCCACCTTGTTCCTTAAGCTATCCTGTTACCCCAGCCCCTACTACAAGCCTTCAAAGGATACGCATTTTAGAAAATACGAAACACTATAGAGAAATACATTCACTGTATTTTAATTTATGTAACTTGATATGATGGCACTTCAGCTGTTAGGATTGCCACAATACATCTGTAGTGAAGCAGACCGAAATAGCATCTCTAGCCTTTACTTCTTAGGCATGATATTAGCCTCTTGCTATATAACAATAGATATGAAAAAAATAATAATTTCTTTCTTTTTTTTACCACTTACTGTTTGTCTGATGCACAAAGTACAAAGGTCTGTGATTTATCACTATGTCAATGGTTCAGCCAAATTGTCTGAGCTGCTCTCAAAATAACAATTGTTAAGCTACAGGCAAAATACATCTTCCCTATACAGCACAGAGTGAAATATGCATAGCACGCACTTTCTCTGTATGAGTGTGTGCATTGCTTATTGGCCATTTGCTTCATCTGACATCTCCATATCGATGTGCTTAATCAGACATACACGCCATAGCACTTCCCGCACAAGTGTCCGTGTCATAGGGTACCAGACAGTGGTTTTATATCAGCAGTTAACTGTAGGCGATCAGCTGGTGTGATGAAGTCTTAATGAGGGCCTATTCTCTCTCACTCACTACTCATGAAGACTAAATCTGGAAGAAGCAGCCATGCTTGCCATGTTCAACCACTCGGAATGAGGGAAATTAGCACAAATGATATGACACAGTCTGTCATTAGCAATTGCAAATTATTCAACATGACTGTATCCCTAATGGCCTTAATTTCCTTTAAAAAAAAAAATTCAGCAGGTATTTAATGTGGGATGAAAGCCGCTGTGTCACATTAAGCATCTGCTGAAATGAAAATGATCCATACATTTTTGAGGAATAAAAGACATACATTCACCATTAGTGAACATCAACCAGCCATACTGAAGAAGGAATCAAGTGATGGAGACAAAAGAGGAGGATGAAAGAGGCAAATAGAAACTGCAGAGATGCTTGTCACTTTAGGAAGAGATTAAGGCCCATTAATGTGTATGAGTGTGCGCATGGGACTGCTGTTCATTTCAAACATTTAGTGATTAAAGGACACTCGTGTGTTATGGTAAACATGGCAGATTAAAAGCTCCTCTAGTGCCCTCCGTAGGGAGTGTGCTTCAGTTTTGCTCAGCGAGAGTTGCAGAGCACTTGCAGCTGGAGAATTCCTCATTGTCCTAATTTACTTACTGACGCAGGTGCTGGTCCGCTCAGACTGTGCGGGGCTATTTAAAAAATGTGCCGTCGCATTTGTTTCACTTTGTTCTGCTGTTAAATTTCACTTAGGCATTATTTTAAGGGTGTTATTGTCATCCAGCTCAGGCCAGTTTGGGACAGTAAGCAGATTTAATTGCAGAACGTTAGGTCAGGACATGTGCAGATATACGATCAGGTACTGCAGGCAAAAAGTGGTCCAGCAAGAACAGAGGAACGTACTGCTTGAAAGCCTGATGTGTCCCAAATCTGACATAGTGACAGGAGTTCTTGTTTAAATAAGGTTCAAGCTTAATCACTTAACCACTTATATCTTGCCTGGAGCCAGACTTTCAATCGACAGTCTTGTAACTGCACAAACTTTCTATTTATCTTCACCATAGATGCAGAATTCCATGCATCTGAGCTGAATCCCTAAATAGAAAAGGCTTACGAGATAGGAATGAACAGAGTTAGATTGAAATCAAACAAATATAAATTTGATCAGACAATCTCCACACCATCACCTGATTTTTGTACCATTTATTTGGCTCAATGTAGTGCTTAACATCTCTGTTTAAACAGACTCTCTCTCTCCCTCTCTCTCTCTCCATCCCTCTAGTCTTACAGTAAGCCATTTATCTTGTTTAGCATAGCGTGCAGTTTATCCTAAATCTGCCACAGAGGTGATGTGTGCCAGTTACTGCCATTTAAATAATAACATTACCTCAACAACAGCAATAATTATCTGACCTATGACATGACATTATCTAAATAAACCCATAAGCTAAGTTTGCCTCAAAGTTGTTAAGTTCCATAGAAAACTAGTTACCATTATACAAACTATATATAATTAAACAATTAGCCAAAATTGCTAGTACTCTATTTGTGTAATTAACACAATCAACCAGGTTTGTTGGCAAAATAAAATAGTTTGCATAGTGTTGCCTAGCTTGCTTCCAAGTTGCTGTTTTTATTCACACAGATTCGCAATTTATAAAGTAACTTTTTTTGTTGTTGAGAAATTATACCCAGATAGTATGTATGATATAAATTTATTTAACATTAGGTAAACTCTTTTTACAAGCACTTTGTTTATCTAGAGTTAGCTAGCTTATTAGCAAAGTCCTATTAGCCAAGCTCATTAGCAAGCTCAACAGGTAAGTTAGGAAAACAATTATGTCGATATGAAATTATCCCTTTTGGAATGGGTCGATTTTATTTAATAAGGCTAAATCAGGACACCTAAGTTTCGACTTTCTTTCTCCTTTGCTTCCTGTGCTTTCTTCTTACACACATTTCCTTCTTCCTCTCTTCCCTCTCCCTCCTTCTCTTCTCCCCCTCTCCCTCTGACACTCTCGCTCGGCTGCTGTCCTCAGCATCTCCGTGGGGCGGTGACTAATTGCCCCCGTAAATCATCGCACAGGCCGCGCACTCCTCCGTTTATTTTTTCTGACAGTAATTTACTGCTTGCTCTTTTACACACTTGTCATTGCGTGTTTTTCCTCACATTAGAGGCCGGCAGAAAAAGAAGCGTAATTAACGGGCCGCTGCACCAGCCGGCCACCGCTCTTTCATCATGGTGTGATAATTGTGCTCTGTGTCTGTCACAGTAACCTCTCACGCCATTTCCTCCATGACTTTCCGTACTTGATTTGTCTCAGCAGTGGGAATCTTGTGTTACTCCCAGCGCCACTCACCACACCGCCCAGTTCCCTATTTGTCCAAAGACTGGGTCATTTATATCCTCTCCATTACTTGTCAAAAATATTACCCTGATGCACAGTACAAGATAAAAGATACAGCATAAGATACACACCTGGACCGCTTTTGGCAGTCACAAAGGATTAGGATGAGGTCTAATTTCTGAATTCAAACAAACCCTGAGCCTGCGTTCTTTGAATCTAACACACACACAAAAAACATTCAAGAAAACCCTGTCCAGCCCATGCATGCATTCAGATGGTGCTGAGAAACAAAATGCATCTCAATGCCAAAGCATATATGCAGCAAGTAACTTGCGTTCTATTTTTACTCGACAGTGATGCACAGCTTGCCTTATTATCTTGTGTCGTTCCGCACTCCTGATGTATCCATCACTACTAACCTGCACCTCGAAAGGTTAAGTCATCAATAACTTTTTGGGGGAGACGAATCTAGCCATGAGATTTTCACGCGGCTCCTCTGGTGTCGACCCCTGGGGTCTCTGCCAGTTCCAGTGGATTGCGATAATATCTTTATTGAGACTGTCATGGACAGAGGCTAATGGGATGTGTGGTCAAGATTTTGGGATCCATCACGGCTAGGCTGAAACATTAGCATGGACCTCATGCATCAGCTGCCAGAGCTGTCATCTCAACATTCGGCCTCTCCTCCCCCCGGCCTGCTTCATTACAGGCTCTATCCTTCTCTCCTCACTTGTCCTATGCTTTCCTCTTCTCTACTCTCTTTTCCTCTCCTCTTCTTTCCTGGTCTTTCCTTTCTTCTCATTTCACTTTTTGTCCCCTCCTCCTTTCCTTTCTCTTTCTTTCCTTTCCTGCTGTATTCCCTTCCTTCCCTTTTCTCTCTTCTATCTTTTTTTCAAACCATTCACCATGAGGATGCTGACAAAAACTCACATCATGCCCCTCTGTGTCATTCCCCACAACCAGAACCTGCTAAATTAGGAGCCTCTGTCACCTTTCTTCCTCCCTCCTCCATCTTCCTTCCTCGGTCTCTCAAAATGAGGTGCAGAGGAGCTCTGGGAGGAAAGGGCTGGCTGACTGGCCCTCCTTCCTCTTGTCCTTTAAACTTACTCTCCCCTCCTCCCGCTCCCTACCTCGCCTGGGGAACTTGCTTTAAAACGTGTACTGGGACTTCGGTAAGTGTGTTTAAAGCCATTAAGGGTAATTAAGGAGCCTTTTGGCCTCTGCTGTAATAGAGAAGGGCTATGCATTGATTGCTGTTGGCCCTCACTGTGTGTTCAGTGTGTGTGTGTGTGTGTGTGTGTGTGTCAGTGGCACTTAAGGACTCTGACCTCCACCACAAACCACATACGTAAAGCCACAGAGGGCCTGCTGGGAGCATGTACGCTCCCGCCTTACTCTTTTCTTCGCCATTTCTCAGAGCTCAGATCCAAATCCCGCTAGAAGAAGGTCAGAGTGAAAATGAAGCATGGCAAGAAGCACTGCAGCTGAGGACCCCAGTCCCGGTCGTCTCCCCTCTTCCCCTCATTAGCAAATCAAAGCTGCCCCCAGAAAGCCTCACACTTCTCACCTGGTTTTGTCCTTTTGCTCTAATCACGCCGCCTTGACTGACAGTTTTCTGTATAATTGGCCCATGATCTAGCAAGGCTCTAATAACCATGAAATCCCCTCTGAGATATGACCAGACGCCAGTGACCTGCCTTTACATCCTGCTACACAGAAACCAGCGCTCGCTTTCTCTCTCTCTCTCTCTCTCTCTCTCTCTCTCTCGCTCTCTCTCTCACACACACACACACCTGTCTCAAATATAGTCTTGCAAAGACTGGGCTAAATTTCACATATGCTTAGAAATATTTTAAAACACATATGCATAGTATCTCCCTTAAACCCCCACCCCTACTCATACACACACACAGACACACACACTTTCCCTCTAGCCAGTGCCACCGGCAGCCAACCCTGCACCATCTGTGAGGGCCAGCATGTGTTTGTGCATGGCACAACATAAAGATCTGATCTTAATGCTCAATAGTGGTGTGAATATTGGACAATATTGGCTCCACCAAAGGAGCCTCACACACACTCTAATTACTGTTCATTTGCCAGAGTATCAAAGCCTAATTACTGCTCATTTCAACACACACCAGGCCAGGACATGAGCCCCGAGAGATCAACGGGTGATCCTTTTTTCTGACTTTCTCTCTCACTTGGATTTGCTAGCTCAGTTGCCTCCTGCCAGCAAGCAAACACACATTCTACAAAATAAACACAATGTTCAGTGTGAGCAAAGGCAAAGAAGGGAAATGGTGTGTGTGTGTGTGTGTGTGTGTGTGTGAGAGAGAGAGAGAGAGAGCGAGAGAGAGAGAGAAACAGATAGAGACAGTAGGGGGGTCTCTGTAAAACCAAGTTTATTGTTTCTTTGACTCTGTTTGCTTTATGTTTTATATGTTTGTGTAAAGGGGCAACGATGAAGCCGCCTGCATCTCCCTCCTTCCTTTATCAGATGAAAAGCATCCTCTCATCGTTTCTCTCCCTCTATCCTCTCACCTTAACCTGACAGAAGCAGCAGCGATCACTCGCTGCCACCCGTTTGACAGTTTCTGTCACCAATTAGCAGCTAAATCGACATCACCCAAAACAACACCCAAAACGAAGCCATTTATATGTCTATTATTGAAGGCATGCTGCACATGCTGGATGGCTGCATGTTTTCCTCTCATCTCCGTCTCCCTCTCTGTGACTGCCTCCCACTCCCCCCCTCCAGTTCTCCTTTAATGCCTGCTCTTCCTCCAACCAGCCGACTGGTCTAGACGGCCCAGATGGGATTGGCGCTCTTGGGGAGTTTGTCCGATTATTTTTCCACCCCATGCTCCGTGGAAATTTACAAGTCGTCGACAAGCTTTTAATGAGGCAAGCTGAGTTCACTGGGCCTCGCTCCTTCCCTCTCTCTCTCTCTCTCTCTCTCTCTCTCTCTCTCTCTCTCTCGTGATCCTCAGTAGGATGGGCCGTGTGATGCTTTGTTATCATTCAATCCGCCTGAGAGCACCAAGCGGTCATTATGCTGCCATTACTCCGCTGATTTACACTAATTTGTGCATGTGTGTGCGTGTTTCTACATTTCTTCATGGCAGGATAGATAGATACCAGTTAGAAAAATTTGCATGTACATGATCTAGCTGAGAGGCTTATTAAATCTGGATGTTTATTCTCCACACATAGGCTGTGCTTGATTACACCAGAATAACAGTGCACAGGTTCACCCAGACCTCTGACACACACATCATGGAGAAATGAGACACTTCTAAAAAAAACTGACAGGTATGGAATACAAAGCAATGCAAAATTTTGTTTTACTTTATAGTAATATAGTATGAAGAGGCTGTGACTAAGCAAGCATATGTGGATGTATCTACTTACAGATCATAGGCAGGTCCAGAGCTTTAGGATGGTTTTATACCTATGTTATTTATCTCAGCCTTTGGAAAATGTTCAGTATTTCTGCTAGTTAAATTGTTAGTAATTCTGTTAGTCAAACACCAACCTGAAGACTGTACTGTACTGGACTCTTTTTTTTTGTGCAGTTGCTTGTTTAGACCCAAAGCTTTACTGAACCTATTTTCATGATCTTTGCCCATGCCATGAGTCTGCATGCTGCTTTTAAAACTCACTATTTATGTTTAAATGTTTACACAGATATGGTTGAAATAAAATTTCAAGCTTTCTCTTAGTTAATTAATCACCTGATTAGCTAAATGTAATGCCTCAGCCGCAATTATTTGTGATGACTTTTCATGTGTTGAGCTTTTTGACTCACTCATTACACTAAAACCAGTGAGGTTGAAGATCAAAAATATGTGTTGTAATCTTTTCTAATGCTAAAGGACTAATGTAAATTAGGCCACTCAAAAAAACAAAATATATCAGACAGCCATTCCATATTCTATTATCCTTCTTGTATCATTGACAAGCTTTACAATAATGTCATACGGTTAAAGACCAAAACAAATATTAGCAAACTAAATACTGCTATAAAATGAGACCACTAACCTACTAAGTGTGCAAGTTTACATAGTGCACGGGAGCAGCCAGAGGACACAAATGTCTGCATGAAAGCTGCTGCAAAGGCATTTTTTATGTGTTAATTCATAGCTTTCTGAGCTTACAGAGGCCTCATAAAAAAATCTCTCTGATAAATCGGATGAAATATGTTTACAATATAGGTTTAAAAATGGGAGCAAAGTTTAAAAGTGCAAGAGAAGTGTAGTGTTTTTGGTCCTAATTAAGTTTAACTAAGCTAGTTAGTAAATTAGTGCCGATGTGACCAGAAACACAAGTATATAAGCTGTAATATAAAATTGACTATGCCTATTTGCAATTTGTTAAAGAAGTATAAAAATTTCATCAGTGCATTTGCTCATTCCTTATTAGACATCATAGAAACGGCTACAGGACACTGTACAATTTACAGAATTATACCAAATATAAAATAAGATCAAACATTAGAGTGGAAATGTGCATATATTTTAACTCTATTTCATTTTTCTAAATTATTATCTTATGTAAAATATATATAATTTACATTTTAAGATCTGTTTGTAAGAAAAGATCAAGGTGGCCAGTAAATACACAACAGACAATCTATATTAGGTGAACCTAAGGGACTGAGATGAAAAACGTTTGTTATTAAAGTGAACAATAGTAATGATTACATCATTGATTACTGACAAGAAGGTAAATGACAAATGCATGTATATGATACAGTACTATTGAACAAAAGCATGTGTATATGATGAGAATATGTGACTGTGTGTGTGTGTGTGTGTGTGTGTGTGTGTGTGTGTGTGTGTGTGTGCGCGAATTCTTCCATGTAGCACAGTGGCATGGTCCTGTTTGAGCCCAGCGGAGCCCCGGTGCTGAGCTCTTGGCCTAAAGTGCTCCTCATTTAGAACGATCGACAAAATCAATAAGGTGAAGGATGTTTCTGCTCTCATTCGGCTTCGTACCAATCCCCCTAGAGCCCTCACTCAACAGCAGCCTCAGCAGCTGGGCTCCATCAGTCTATAGTATAACTATAGCTGTATGGACACACACACATACTCACACACACGATCATACACAAGCACACAACCTACTCAGTACTCAGTGACCAAAATATATTTGAACCAAATAGGATGCATACCTAAACCATCTTAGGATTATTTATATTATCTATTTAATATTCATCCTAGTATTCAAAATTTGCAGAAGTCTGCGCACAACAACAGAAACAGAATGATACAGCAACTAAAAGCAGGCTGAACGCTTTGCTGACTCGCAGCAGCTGCTGCTGCTCCAGCGTTTTAGCACAAACAGCTTGAGTGTCTTGACCCAAGCAAAGCAGCACTACATCAATGTGCACTTCTCCCTTTTTATGCAATCCATATGTGTGTAATTTGCTTATCCTTGTAGTCTGAATTAAGCAGGTCTAATTGTACATTTAATTCCTATGTTTTACTTTTTTTTTTTTATAAATTGCGGTAAAACTTACAGAGTTTTAAACATCAAAATAGTGTTTGATTGATTTAATTCATATTTTAATTCAAAAAGTTTTTCTTTCTTTTTTTTTATGGATAAGTTTATTTTGAGTATGTGTACATAATGTAAAGGTGTAGTGTTTTTACTCTGTCTTTCATGCATGCACACACACACACCTGCCAATAAACACTTTTGGGGCTCGATATTTTTTAACTGCTTATTATGCCAATGCAAATAAAAATTATAATATTTGTGCATATAGTCTATGAGCTCATACTTAACAAGCACATACTTAATTGTAAATACAATTTACAATTGTATTGTTTTAAAATCTGAAGAGATGACCTGATCCAAGGGGATACCTATTACTAAGGGGGAAAAAACAGGATGACCAAGGGCCATACACACCTGAACTTATTACACTAAAGGGAATTCAGACTGAAAATAATGACTGAGTAAGCATAGCTCTTTGGGCTGGCACACTTTTCACACACTTTTGCTTCTTTTTAAAAGGCTTGGGAAAAGCTGTGCTCAAGGACATAACCTTGTGCCTCAGCGACAATGTTCTTTACTCTTAACTCTGTCTGTATGACAAAATGCATACACATGAAAAAAGTGACAGTAAACCCATCCTGAACTCTCACTGCTATATTATTTTGTTCAGCCTTTTGCAAGAATATTCACCTTGCATAAGTAGGATGTTTCTCATCTGCTCATCTCTCTCTCTCTCTCTCTCCCTATCTCTACATCTCTCTCTATGGCTCTCTCATACTGTCCTCTAGCACCCATCCATACACACTGACCTAAAAACAATAAATGGTTCTTAGTCTCACTCCAAAGCATAAAGTATTTAAAAATCGAACCCCGGGGGCTGCTTTGTCCGTGGCTGGAAGCGTTATTTCAGGCGGCCTGTCACGCGGCGTCCCCTCAGGTCATTACTGGGCTGAG
Organism: Clarias laeviceps; assembly: GCA_030014305.1. NCBI lineage: Eukaryota > Metazoa > Chordata > Actinopteri > Siluriformes > Clariidae > Clarias > Clarias laeviceps. Next base: position 13,602,340 of record JAQMYJ010000037.1, read on the forward strand.
CGGCACATCCCTGGCAGCCTCACAGAGGCAGAGAGCTCCATTATGTGGGACGAGGAGCGAGGGAGTGAGGAAAAAGAGGAGAGGCCTGGACGGCGATCTGAGGAATGAGAGATGGGGCCAATGGAAGCCAGAAAAGTAGAAGGGGGCAGGGAGGAGGTAAAATTTGGGGAGCAGCCCATTCAGAGGCAGCTTTTCGGACAGGGCTGGCAAAAGGAAGCTTAACCCGATCAAGGACATAATTGCATGTTTTTTTTTCCTCCATTTGATGCATATATTCTCTTTACTTAAATGAAAGCACTCAGTTCTACTAAATCTGGGCAGAGCTACAGTCCTACCAGATGAGCAAACACAGCAAGGTGCAGTGAAAAAGCAGGCTTTTTGTTTCATAGGGTGGCTAAAAGCTCAAAGCTGTGCATTTCAGCTTTGATATTTCCCATATCCTACTTCTTGTCTATGACTCTACAGCGTGCCAAGCTCCCACACCAAACCCAATTTAGAGCAAATGTGATTTGATGTGGTGCCCACAAACAGCAGTGGCATTAAGTGTCTAAATGCAGGTCCTGAGTGTTGTCACATGCACTGGGTTTCAACTGGAAAGCAGTTACCCTGGTAGATATTATGATTGGGCAGCATATGTACAGTGCTGAGATAGGCACAAGGCAGTTGCCGCTGAGGTTTCTTATTTGGGACAAATTTGAAAGTTGACACACATGGACGGTTAAACTATTGTACACGTTTCAGACCTCCTGACCAGGGAGGTGGTAAGAATCACCACGATAACTTGTACATGTGCATACATATCAAGACCTTCCAACAAAGCCATCTTTCCTTTTTTTCTTCACCTTATACACCTCAGACAACATGCTTGCAATAAGGAGCTTTGCTTTACAGCTTAAGACATTTTTTTTTCTCCAATAATGGGGGTCTTTTTGTCTCATCATCTTTGATCTTATTGAGTGTGTTTTTTATATTTTGCAAGCATTTTCCATTGAACATCAAGTTGGCTCCCACTTAATAGCCCACCTCTTATTAGCCTTTACATATTATGGTTTTCATATTGTTTGCACCTTTTGGCTTTTTTGTCCAGGGTAAAATTACTTAGTAGTTGGAATGCCAGATTCAACTCTGGCCTGTGAATTGTCTAAAGAGCCATCCTAGCTCCCAGGTGCCTCTGACATGCTTTGAACTAGCTGTGGCAGCCACTCTAAACATGGCAGCAAGCTGAGTAGAATTGGCTGTTGCTATGCAATCGACAGTACACCTGTTTCACCAAATAGCAACTGCAAAAAATATATATATATATTTCCCAGTGAAAATATTTTATTGATAGCCTTAAATGGGAACTTGGATAGACTTCAAAATCTATGTGAAGCCTGAAATACATGGCATGTATTCTAGCTAATATTGGTGAATACAAGTAGGTTGGTGGGACCATTACCTGCCACTGATGCATGTGTTATGTCACTGATGGTCTCTCTACCTAAATGCTTAATGCAAATGAACTGATACTTGTTTAGTAATAACTTAACCATTTGCCATTGCATGGAAAAAAACAAATCATCCATTAGCCACTGCAGGACATTGTTTAAGAGTCTAAGATTTTGTTTAACCATCTCTTTAGCTAGGTATAATCTCTAGGTATAATTACACAGCATGGATCTTGAAATATGCCTGTGTCATCAGGAAAGAAAAACTCCATTGATATGACACACGCTGGTCATGAAGATACCCCAGATCATAACACTGCCTCCAAAGGCTTGTACAGTGAGCACTATGCAGGATGGGTGCATCACTTCATTACTTTCCTTCTTACCCTGACATTCCTGTCATTCTGGAATCGAGTCAATCTGGACTGATCAGATTACATGACCTTTTCCTATTGCTCTAAAGTCCAATCTTTATTCTATCAAAATGCAACCTTTTATTCTGATTACTCTCACTACCAAGTGGTTTTCTTATAGCCACACATTTGTTTAGTCCCAATCCCAATCCATTTTGCACCCAAATGCATTTTCTTTATCATTATATTTTCTGACACAGCTATCCCCAAGTGTTTAAATTATTTCCATTTGTGATTTATTTCCAACCACATTTCTTTCTTAAAGTTGATGGTTCAGCACTACCCTAGGTTGTAATACAGTGTTGGACGGTTCTTATCCTGAATTTAGTCATTTCAAATCTCTTTAGTTGTTTTTTTGTTTTTTTTGTGTTTGATGCAGGCCAATAATTTGACCATTCTGAATTGTAACTCTGAAATGTGAATTCTGTGTGTTTTAACTGATAAGCTAGCAAATTATTATCATTCATCAGACATTAGTCTACTGTAGTTGCCTGGTCTAGAACCAGGAAAAGTGCTCAGAATCAATGCATAGATAAGTATGCCTAGCAAGTGATAGAGAATAATCAGCTGTGAAGTATGATGTATGATAACACCAAAGGGTGCCCTAAACACAACGCCTGAAAACATTCCAGTTAAAATGCTGTTTAATGAGATGGATATCCTTCAAAGAAAGAGCCGCTTACTTCTGCATTTTTCATTATAAGGAAACTAAATTGTCTGGCATTGCTCTTAATCCGTTCTGCAGTACACAGATACAGTGATTTCATCACACTGTATACATGTATATGAAAGGCATTGCAATAAAATATTACTTGGCATGGCTTGACTTTCTGTCCTTCAAGGTGCTTGCAGGGCCTTACATCACCAAGTATCATCTCAATTGAAATTGAAGCTGAGCAAAATAGCATGGATAAATGCAGTTATAATTGTTTTTGATGGGAGTGCAGTATATTTTTGCTCTTTTTAGTGTAGTTTGATGATCACTGTAAACAACTACCACTGTGTTACTTTAACCTGCTGATCCTAAAATTAGTGTACCACTTTTATTTGTATCAGTCATGTAGCTTCGACTGGTCACAGCTTGGAGAAAGTTGTAGGAAGTAGTAGACATCCTACATGATTAAAGCTAAAGCAAAAGACATGAGGAGTTTCTGCCTTTTTTACCATGTCAGTTTGGTATCATTTTGAATGGAGAGATTGAAACCATGCATTTGACACACTGGTGAGCTCTATCTAAGCTGAAAGAGAGAACATGGCTTTCACACCAGAGAGTCTGGCCATGTCTAGTGTATGTAGACCTGTCAGTCAAACATGACAGCTGTTTGCAGTCTTTGCAGTCTGACTGGGAGAGATGAAAAGAGCAGACCTCAGAACCCAGCAAAAAGAGAGAACAAATCCAGTACTATCCAATTTCTCCTTTCTTAATGCTTGCATATAGTTCATGCCTGCCTTTCTCTCTCTCGCTCTCAAACACACATGCACACACAAATTATGTTTTGTCATTGTCTTTTTATAATCAAATAATAAATAATCCAATTTATATATAGAGACTATCATAATAATTACGCAATAAACTGTCATACTATTAAATGTTTGCCTATGCCTATTATGGAACTCCTAATAAACCAAAAGTTGCCATGACAAACTGTATCATTGTCTTGCATTCTACACATATCATCTACATGAATTAAGTAGTAAGTAAAGACAGTATGTAAAAAAACAAAAACAAAGAAAAAGCAACTTGATTGTTGCTTGAAGCAAGTAGCACACACTTGAATCAGCAACCATGGATCTGATACTTTACCAGCTAAACTAGAACCAGACTAGTGCTAACCTTTATATTTTTCAGAACAATACAAACCAGCATTCATATAGGGATATAATACCAATTACATTTAAGGCATTTTGAAAACACCCTTATCCTTATTGCATTTTTATTGCCAATTGTCAAATCCTGAAAATATTCTTTTGCTTAAAGAAGTTGCTTAAAAATGCCCTTCTTCAGTGTTTGTTTGTTCTTAGTTACTGGGTTTAGTATTACTCTGAAAAGTGGATTCTATCTTTATATCATTAATGAGTCGGCTATGATATATAGCATATAATCTTAGTTAGCTAATAAACACTGAATTAGATGACTTAATAATTCTGGATGTTGTGTCAGTGCTTGTAGTTTTAAACACCTCAGAGACCATTAACAGTGTTGCAGGTTTTTGTAGGGCACTGGCTGGTACACATCTGTGTATGGGAATAAATGTGACTCCTAACCTACAAGTACTGACCCAGCTCCAGAAAAGCTTGAGTTGCCTTGAAGGTTTTTTTTTTTTTTCAAAATCAACATATAGTCATAGTGTTTATAAAGAGATAAAATAAAGGATGTGACTTACAAACTAACATTTATGGAACTTTATTTAAAAAAAGAAAAAACCTTTGCAGCTGTCATGATGTTTATTACATTGATATATTCATGTCACACTATTATGTTTATGCTTCCATATCCTCTTGGACTAGTTCTTCATTTTGTAGAAAAAAAAAACACACTGAGAAAATGAAGAATCTTCACCTTCTGCATGTTCACATATTGTCCATTACCTGTGGCGCAGTGAGCGAGTGCTCATAGGGCGCTCACCGAATAAGATAAGCGTAATGCTTATATATTTATCACCAATAATCACACTTCTCTTTGTGTTCCAATACATTCAGGCAGAAATAATGAGATGCTTTGCCGAGACAGGTTTTGAATAGAAAGCCTCCACATGAATGCCAGCATCCTGGGACTCGCACAGTGAAGGTGAGGAAAACACCATTAGACACGTCTAAAGCGGCATTAACGATTTACCAGATTAAAATGGCTTTTTCAATTGATTTGTAAACAGTTATAAATCTCGGTTTATCTGTGCCCACTGTTTTCTTGCGTTGCAACTGCAAATTATTTTGTCTAACATACTCTCTGCATCAAAAGTGGAAAGTGTGTGTGCACTGGAGAGGCTCAGGGCTGTTTCATAGTCCAGGCTTTACGTAGTGTGTAGAAAGAGAGTTGGCTGCATTCTCACCATTATAAACTGCCATCTTTCAGCTGTGATCTCTCCTTTGAGCTCTTAATCTGAATTAAAATGCATTGCGCCACACACAGTCTTATTCAGAAGAAGCCAAAGCAGGAACAGTGAACTACAACCGCTAGAGAATAACTGAAAAATAAATGTATGTATAAAACATATGTGTACTCTGTATGTAAGTTAAAGGGGAAAAAGTGCCAGTAGTCAAAACCATAACTCAATACTGTAGTAAGAAATGAACATTTATCAGCTGATGTTTATGTCTCTACATGGCTTTAATACAATACTGTGAAATGCAAATACCACAAATCATAAAAGTGCACTTGCTCCCACAGAAATATTAAAGAAGAATTGGTTTCTAACTTGAAAAGAAAAAGACATTGAAAGACCCAATTCTTTATGATACCACTATTGTGGATGAAGCCTGAGAAAAGTGTAATGGCAGATATGCTGCAGACAGCTATGTCACACTAAACAAAAGTCTCACACTATAAGATTTCATTCAATCACCTTTAGTTTTGATTACAGCATACAATGTGGTGGCCAGTTCATGTGTGAAAATGATTCCTCATGCACCCAAAACCGTCTTTCACAATTTGAACCCTGGAATATGCTTGTGGTATCATCAGGGTAGAAAAGCTCCATTGATATGATATCCTGGTCATTTAGTACATTCAGGTCAATAGCAGACTTTATTTATTGCCACATAGTGTTGCTGAGCTTTGACCTGTCCAACTGAAGCAACCCCAGATCATAACGCTGCCTCTAGAGGCTTGTAAAGTGGACATCAGGCATGATGGTGCATCGCTTCATGCCATTCCCTATGTACCTGTTGCTCTGGAATAGGGTCTATCTGGACTTATCAGCCTACATAACATGTTTGCATTGCTCCAAAGTCCAATCTTTATGCTGATTAGCCTGAAGCTTAATGAACATAAAGATTAGACAGAAGCCTTTTTTTTTCTAATTAATAGTCAAATGGTTTTCTTCGGGCTGCACAGCTGTTCAGTCCCAATCCTGAGAGTTCTCATCACATTATCTCTGTATGCAAAGCTCTTATTTTTACTATTAAATATAGCTATGGTTTTTACTGTTGATTTCTTACCAAGTGTTTAAGACCTCCATTTGTGATGTTTTTTTCCAGACCACATTTCAAGGTTCAGCACTGTCCTTCCAGGATTTAATAATGTGTTAAAGGTTTCTCAACCCAGTTTCGGTAATTTCAAATTTCCTTAATTGTTTTCTTTGCTTGATGCAGCCCAATAATTTGACCCTTCTGAAATAGAAACTTTTTGGGCATACTTACAAAAAGAGCAAATGCAGCTAATTAGTTAGTTTCTGCTAATTGCAACAAAAATTCTTTTAAATACCATTGTGATAAAAGTTTTAATTTCTCTTTAATCAATTAATACAATTACATCAATTAACACAATTATTTTCATATCAGAAACTATTTGAAAACAGTAACAAAAAAGTGTGTCTCCCACAGTGTGTCTGTTATTTCTCCAGCTGAATTACTCCTTAGACAATGCATTTTTTTATACCTCAAACTGTTTCACTGTTTCTGTTTCTGCATGATTTATTTCAAAAGAATAAATCATGCATGAATATGTACAAAAAAATAAAAATAAAAAACATTTAGAGACATATATATTTTTCATTTTATTTTGTTACTAAAGCATCAACCTCTATGGCTGGCTAGCTACTGACGTTACCTACCTTACCTATGAGATGACACCCACAAAATTTAAAAACAATTGACTATAATACTGCAAAAGGCATGTGAATTCCTCCAAAGTTCCATGTCTAAACAATGTCTTATCTAAAACGATTTGATTTCTGTGGCAGAGCATGAATGTAATGTCATTAGATTTTTAACACACTCAAGTTTTATTGTGTTCTCCGTGTAAATTTTTGATTAACTAGTTCTACATTCATTTGGAGTTTGTTTGGAAAACTCGCAGGTAAAATGCCACAAATAGATTTAGATTTGAGATTTAGTCTATGTGCTTTATTTAGTTCAACTGGTATATACAGTATTTTAATTAAAGGTCATGGGTTTTATTGTTCTGCCATTATGTAACTATAATTTGCTATCAAAAGCTTTGAAACAATATCTAGGCTAATACTCAATTTTAAATAAATCATCCTTGCTTTATCATATTTTAATTTATTATTATATCATCCTTTCTTATACCCAAAAATTTTAGGACCGGCATGAGGCTCATACTGAAAAAGAGTCTCAGTCAGTCTCTCTCTCTCTCTCTCTATCTATCTATCTATCTATCTATCTCCTTCTGCGTCTGTTTCTTTGTGTTCAGCTCGAGCATAATTTCCTGCATTTACAACTCACACAAACTTCAAGGAGACACATGACACAAGGAGGGAAGACTTTTATAGCAAGATGTAGATCACTTGCCAGTTGATGATTAAAGATATGATCACTGCTGGATCAGCTAGAGCGTGGCACATTTATTAGCATGCCAACAGATGGAGACAGACATTTTTTCCCGGCAAATTCTTGTGAAATGGCTCCTCGGGTAGCCATATAAAAATGATGCACTGCACCGTTATAGGTGTACAAAGATGGAGGCAAACAGGATGAAGTAATGCAGGAGGAATAAGAACCTGGATTTACTGCCTTTACCTCACTGACTGATCAGTTCTGAGCTCTAGAGCACACTTAACATAACTAATACTGTACAACTTGTACCGTCTGCTTGTCACTTATTGCGGAGGACAGATAGATGCATGGAAGGGTCAAATGGACAAGAAGTGAAAGGAAAGGAAAAAGAAAAAAGAAAATAATAAAAAAAAAACTAAAATGATAAAGAAGGGTAGAATAAAAGAAAGAAAACAGTGGCTTAAAGAAAGAAATAATGAAGTAACACTAAGAATAAATAAAGGAGAGGAAAAACCAAAATGAACATACTGTAGTATACATTTATAGTTGCATGAAAGAAAGAAAGAAAGAAAGAAAGAAAGAACGATGAAGAAAGGTTCTGTGTGGTAGCGTGCTATTTGTATATTTACTGTACCTTTAAAAAAGGAAATGGAAAAACAGCAATTATGGAATGAAAATCTTGATATAAAAAGGGAAAGAAAAAAGGAAAAAATTTTTCTATAAAAGGTAATAGGAAAAACAACAACAAAGAGAACCAATGAATGAATGATGAACGAATAAAAGAAAAAGAAAAACAGAACAGAAGAAAATATGCAGGAATATTAATAAAGAAAAAGGGATGACAAATCAAAGAGTATGCTAAAGTAGTGGAAATAAAGGATAAAGCATTTTATTTTATTTATTATCTTCAGTCCACTAATGTGACATTTAACAAGATGCTGACGTCTGTAATCGTCTATAGAAAGAAAAAAAAACAGAATTCAGACAAAACATCAGATGACCTTTACATCTCTTCTTTTCATAGTTCTTCTTACCACACTTACACTACCTCATGTTTGGTTGCTCCAAGTAATTTCCACACAAATGCATAAATTGGACTTTAGTCAGGCAGTCAATCAACGAGTGAGCAAAAATCACAGCCTTCCTGGGTTTTAATAGATTAAATAATAAATGAATTTCTTCCTAATCCCTTTTCCCATATGGTGCTCTATAATTCCCTAGTGCATGAACATTTTCAGCTCTGTGTGTGTGTGTGTGTGTGTGTGTGTGTGTGTGTGTGTGTGTGTGTGGGTGTGGTATGAGTTTCACATACACATGTTAGGAGTGCATTGCTTGACGGAACAACAAGAGGAAACCAATAGTCATTATCATATTGATTGAAATATTTCAGCTTGGTGTAATTTCAGGTTCGGTGCCAACATGTTGAGAGAGAAAGAGAGACTGAGAGAGAGAGAGCAGGGAAGAGCGAGCCAACAAAACAATAGAATTATAGAACAACGTCGTTTCTCTCTTCCACTTCATTGACGGAGTTGATTAAGTTTAAATGAAGCAGACACAGGATAAAAAGTGAGGGCACTGACCAGCAGGCGCCTACGCCAGCCGCTTTGAAAAACCTCCGATGCACACGGAAAAAGCAAGATTTGCTAAATGCTCTAATCTTCAATGAAATCTAACATCAATAGCTACAGACAAAGTTTGGTAATGAGAGATTCGATCAAGCATGCAGGAGAAGAGAATTAATCCCCCTCTGGCCTAAACTGGGCTCGACTTTGAAGGCGGATCCTCGGCGCAGACGGTTATCTAAATGCTAAATAAGAAAACGGATTGCACTTTTCACAGCATGCTAATCATTTGTTCAATTTGTGTGCCTGTAGATTGGAGCTGTTGATCTGGTGATTAAAACAAGTGAGCAGCAACCTTTAAATTAGAAGTCAGTCACTCTCAATATCATCCTGCCAGGCCTCAAATCAGACAGACAACCTCCTCCATTCTTAACCTTTTCTGTGTTATTAAGATTATGGTATAGAACAAGAAAAGTGTAAACTGGAAATAATGGATTGAATGTTTTGATAAAATACAAATATGTTGGTTGTATGGAAATCAAGTTGATTAAAGTTCTTTGCTTGCAAGTTTCTAGACCAAACTGGAATTCAAATTAGCACATAAAGTCGATTCAATTATTTGATTATGTCATTCAATCAGAGTGTGTGAGTGAGTGTATGTGTGTGTGCCCTACGATGGATTGGCACCCTGTCCAGGTGTACCCCGGATCGTGCCCTAAGCCTCCTGGGATAGGCTCCCTACGACCCTGAATACAGGATCAAGCGGTATAGACGATGAGTGGGTGATCATTCAATCATTCATTCATTCATTCATTCATTGACTAATTAATTTACCTTGGGTAAGCACATATAATGTGGAAAAGTTTATTGTGCTCTTTTATACATTGCCATTATAGCATGCAAATTTGTATCTGCATGTAACTGCTTTTTCCAGAAGCTCTTACAGAAGTGTATATTTAGAAATCATTTCTTTATGCTAATGCAGATCAACTGCTGTCTAAAGATAACTGAGCAAGTTAAGACACTGTCAGAAACAGGGTTCTGATAGAGTGTGGATAAACAAGTATGTTCATTTGCATATTACATAAAAGATGTGTAGGGAGTGTTAATTGAAGTGTTTATTGATTAGGCAGGGCATCAATCTTTAGGTGAAGACAACAAGAGACTCAGGAGAAGTTCAGTGTTAATTGTCATCAGTGCTTGAATTTCTTGTGTTTTCAAGGAAGTTGGGTGAATCCAGTGCATATACAGAATACACTTATATATTTACATTAATGTGGCTTTCATATTCTCATGCTTACTGTAACCCCCCATGAAAGCATACCATGAATGAATGAATGAGTGAATGAGTTGGTGCGGATAAGCATAAACTACAACACATTTCCCAGCAAATAATTTCAGGGGAAAACATTATTTAAAGAACAGAGTTTTGGGGAGTGACCTTGACTGTTCAGTACAGTCACAGCCACACTACAAAAAAAAACTGAGGAGCACAAAAGTATTTGTGTGTTACATTTAACACAGTATGACTGCAGATCAACCCCTGCTATGCGTTATCACCCCTCTTCCCTGTTGAGTCTGGTTCCTCATAAGATTTCTTCCTATTGCCATCTCAGGGAGTTTTCCCTTGCTACCTAATCTGACAATTCTGATTTATACATATTACCTCGTACATTTCAGACTCAATTTTTTTGATTTTTTTGAAGCTGCTTTGTGACAATGACCGTTGCTAAAAGCGCTATATGAATGAAATTGAATTTAATTAAATTGAAGACAATAATTAATATAGTGTATTGTATCTCCAAAACTGCACTGCGAATTGTCAGGATTTTTGTGATCACAACACTATTTGTCTGTTTCACACATGAAGCATAAATAAGGCAGTGGAAATGAGAAACAGGTGCAACTACCCGATCTCAAGAAGATGTAAGTGTTAATATCTTCCAACAGGAAGATAAGCCCATATAAGGAACCCAGAAACCACAAAGATTTATGTACCAGGTGCATAGTAGGGTAGGTGAGAAAGAATTGAAGTGGACATGAAAGAAACAAGAGCAGTGTCAGCTCAGAGTAGTGTTAAAATTCACTGTTTTCCATCACCACCAGCACTCATGTATAATAATAATAATAATAATAATAATAATAATAATAATAATAAAGCATTGTATTATATTTGTATATTTTAATGAACAACTTTTTTATCTGTCTGATTTCTCAAATTCAGTAAGGGTTTTAACCTGGCCAGGTTCACAGTGGATCCACAGTCTATCCTTGGTGTGAGGTGGGAATGCACACTGAATGAGACGCCAGGCCAAGGCACCATGCACACACACATTCACACACTCTGAATCACACCTAGGGGCAATTTGTCTTAACCAACCCACCAGCCTGTATGTTTTTTGGGAGATGGGAGAAAACCAGAGGACTCACAGGGAGAGGACACACAAAAATGCCAGCCCGACCCAAGTGAGCCTGATGTAGATGTATTTCTACTTGGTTCGAATTTACTTTTTTTTTTTTTTTTTTATACTGCTTGATTGATGTTGATGCAGTTACTTCAGCCATGTAACACTTGCTTAAACCAAAGTTACAAATCAGGAAAATATTGCTGTTACTCTATAAAACATGATGAAGACTAGTTCATAATTAGAAACAGTCAAACATCAGCAGTACATGAACAATTTGTAGCGTTTTGATTATTCTACACAAGCCTGACACAGAGCAAAGAAGACTGTTATTTAAACCCAGCAAGATGTGACGTGTCACCTCCTTTTCTCCTGTCAAATTAGAGCAGTTTAACACGTTTGGCACTGATTGGCAAATGACTGAATGTCTAACACTCATGGCTTAGCACCAGAGTGTAAAATGCCCACAAATGTATGCAGGCACATATAGGTTATGCATATTGGTTTATTCCTGTATTGTTTCATCCTTAGCTTGGGTACATTTTCATCCTCAGCTATACATTAATGCAATTGCAGCTCGGTGTACACAAGCCATGAAAAATACACTGCTCTTAAAGTTTTCCTCAGTATCAAATGTGAATAATAAGATTACATGACTATTATTGCAAATTTATCACTGCAGGATAATGATAAATGTTGTCAAGCTAGGTATGTAGACAGGTTTATATTGCTCTTTATGTAGCTTGTGTGCGTACGATGGGATCGTAATCCTCCAAGCAAGGGATGCTGTCAAAATTCCCCATCTAATCTGCATGTTTTGTTTCCTAAACAGGCCATGTTAGCTTGTTCTTTCTTCGTCTCAAGCAGACAGGAGATGCGAACTCAAAGGCAACGTGCCACTTTGCACCACTGCCTTTGCCCCTTAGCAGCACGTCGGCTGCCGTTTCATCTGTCACTTATTCCCCCCTCGCTCTGTGGTTTTGTCATTTGCTCTATATATTCACTTGACATGCGTTTCAACTCTGGTATACAGTTTGGGGTCGCAATTATATATATCAACAAAGAAAAATCAGCACGGTGAAGGTAAATTGTGCAGGAAATAAACATACTCTGGGAGGTGTGCGTGTCTGTGTGTGTGAGAGAGAGAGAGAGAGAGGGAGAGCAGGCCTGCTGGTTTTTCATTTCTATATGTGCAAGGATTATTTTTGTTTGTTTACAATTGCTTCCTAAAATTATACATGTATTATTTCAAGTTTGGGCAATATGACACCTATACAAATTCAAATGATGCGGAGAATAAGAACACTTGCATGTCTCTACACACACACAGTGTGTGTGTGTTTGTCTTTTGTCTCTGTAAAGTATAGACAAAGTGCAACAGGGAGAGAGACGTAACACCTCAGTTCTCAGCATGAAGGGATGTGATATCACATCTTTTTGTCAACACAGCCTTTTCTCCATGCCTGCACTTATACAGAGTGCAAAATCCAACCCAATTTAGAATTACATTGGAAGATAATACAGACTAGACATGAAAAAATGCCAAGAAAAAAGAAAGAAAAATTATATATATTGCTCATAAATTTGTCCTTATAGCAAATTTCAACTAATATAAGGACATCTAATGCATTTCATGAATTTTTTATTTATCCATAATGACTTACAAACTTTGTGAACAATTAAACAGGAATCCATTGTACATTAGCAACTCTAAGTTATTAAAAAGACCAACTTGAACCCAAGTTCAAAACCAACAAATAATTAATGCAATATGCAGTTATCTATTTTTTCCCCAAATAATGCACAATTAGGCCCAAATTACAGATAAATATATATTTGCATGTGTGTGTGTGTGTGTGTGTATGTGTGAGAGAGAGTGTGTGTGTTTAAATGTTTGTAGCACTCTCATGATTCATTAAGTACACTAGTACATTATCATGGTTTGGACAAAATTGTAAATAATGGTTTGGACAAAACCATTGGACAAAATATTATAAAATAATAATCTGTATAGCTTAAATGTGCATTTGTTTCTTTGCTTGTTATGAAAAGCTGAAATAAACCAATATGATTATAATTATTTAGAATAATTAATATGTAGGCTCATCATAATACATATGCTACACATGGATATATTTATAAGTTAAATTTATAATATAGTCAAGTTAAATATAGAATGGTCTTAGTGCTGCCTCAACAAAGAGTCTTACAAGTGAGACTTTAGATGTTTAAAGGTTTAAGTCACTGTGTGAACTGCGTCGCCCCCACGCGGTCATTTTCGGAAGTGCATCGCAAATTTCTGATAAAAAAAATATATATACTGATCACTGAAGTGTTCCCTCTTTTTTGGACTTACAGGACAAAATATGTGTGCAAAACCCAAATGTAGCATTTATCATTCTGGTACAGTTCGATAGACCCTATTTCTTGCCACATTTGGTTCTTCCCACTTTTAAAATGATTCATTAACACCCCCAAAAAGCGCGGGAAAGAGCAAATTGGCGCCGCATTTTATTAAAGCTGAGATCAAATTGCTGGGGCTTTGACGCTGCTGTTATTTATTTATAGCGTAGAATATGTAAGGAGAGGCATTAACACATTTTACCCATGAGAGGAGACATTAGTAAAACGCAAAGGCAACTTTAATGAGATTCATTTGTTCAGATTTAAACTGACATGAAAAAGCTGCTGATAGGGAAGTTATAATAACAGTTATTAGCACATTCATCAGGCCTAAAACATCATCCGACTCAACATTCTAAGTTTCACGAAGAATATGATAAAGGTGGTGATTGTGAAGAGATGCAAGTTGTAGGCTAATACCCCTATCACAGACACACAAGGGTCCGGAAAACTGACATATGGCGACACATGAGATGATGCTTTTGCTTATTTTCTTATTCATAAGGTATGTGAATGGCTGATGTTTTTTACGCTTGACATGTTAGGGCCCAGTTCACGTTCCGCACGCTGTCTGACTCGTCACGTTTGGCTCATATTCTGCATTTCATCTCAAATTCGAATCACTTTGTGGCCTGTCAGGGCTCAGCTTTAGCAGAAGGAAGAAAAGGAGGTCAGGAAGCGCCCAAAGGGATGAGGGCCAGCTGCTCGAGGAGCTCACCTACCTACAGATCCTCTTCCTTCACACAGGGATTCGTAGGAGATAATGGTGCAACATCACCCTAAAGCATGGTTGTGCGTTATTATTTGATGGTCTATTATTTTAGTTATTGCGGTTGACATTTATGAACTGAGGCCTGACACAGAGATTCTGGCATACTCTATGATTATTACATATTTTCAGACAATATAGAATGCATGGACAATTTTAGTGCATAAAATGTGGGATCTTTAACATGCTGAGGCCTGCAATCAAATGCTGATATTTTATGTTATAAATACATTAAAGAAAACATCTACTCTATAAAATACATTTTTCCTTTCATGCTAATCATGATTAACTAAGTAACACTTGTATCTGCCCAATCAGCAGACAGAATTACACCATCTCCAGCTCTAATTATGTCTCAATTTAAAGCTGGCAAAGCAGTGTGTAATTCAGTAATTCCAGTCCTTTGTGCCTTTAGGGCAGTGTGTGATTAGGAGCTGTCAGCTGCTGGAGTGACCCGGCTCAGCCAAGCGTGCAGGCCGACACGACCTGCTATTGTTAAGGCTTGTCAACATATTCACTCCAATTCCCTGCAGTCATTTAGGGCTGAATTACAGCATTAGAAAAGCCACAGAGAAAAGGGAAGGGGAGGAGAAAGAGGAATGCTAATTGAAAAACAATTGCCATTTTATATGAATTCATTAAAAGCCCTTGTCACAAATCAAATGATCCCTCCAGCCATTGTTTATAAATAATATCTTCAAAAATACCATGAACAGTCTTTAAAGTAGACAGATTATATTTTGTTCTAGTGTGTGTCTAAAAGCCAGGCACTACGCAACACAGTCCGATCCTGACTTCACCAAACAGATGTAATTGCATCTGACATGGGCAATAGCATATTTTTGGACGACCAAAATGGTAAAACCTGAAACAGGTTGGATCCTTGTCAAAACATATTGATTTTTTTTTTGTGTGCACTTTTGTGGAGCAGCTGATGTCTCTCTTACATGGCGAAGGTGGTCAGAAGGAGCGGATCAGTATAAAGAGTCTGCCCTTTCTGACCTGATTTTAAATAGGCACTACAACAACATTTAACTCCATCATCACACCATACAGGCACTCAGTTTGACTCATGGTGCCTGAACACCTGACCATTGGAGGTGTTCTTTTTCCCCTATAATGTCACACAAATGTATATTTTATAAAAACATTTAACTTCAACTTAATATTACTAGTTTTTTTTATTATTATTATTGGTAACTTTTTCTGTACACATCCATTTCTGTGTGTGTGTTAATGAGCAGTAGGTGAGTAAAGATACATTTACAAAGTTTTCAGATATAAAAATGAATGATTTAAATAAGACCGAGACTAGGATTGGCTTGTTTGGCCTCTTTGTACCACAGCTCTTGGTGCAGGGTGAGAATGTCCGAAAAACTATGAACATCATTGCATGTTGTGAGAAAGTTTTAAATCTAATCTAATCGCTCATAATGCCACTAAACAAATATTTAGTTTTACAGATTAAGTATATCAGCAGTTTGATTTCCTACAGATTCAGAAGTATAATTTTTATTCATGCTACAGGCATGTGGGGAATTTGAAAGTGGAACAATATTTTTTACAATTACTCCGATTTTGCAACAAGACAAATCCTTTGTCTGATCTAATTAATTTCAGAAGTTTTTTTGTCAGTATGAAGTAGACAGAATTGCTTCTTTCAGGCTGCAACTCACCAAAAATACTACACTCATACATATTTCACACAGCCGCATACACACATACACAGCATTATAATAGTCTTACATGCATATTGGATCATCATGGTTTCTTCAGCATGGGTTGGGGGCAGGAGATGGGCAGTCAGGGGGGAAAAAAGAAGGAGAGGGCGAAAGAGGAAAAAAGAGCGAGTGGCCGACTGTGAAGGTGATGAATTTCTCTCTGCCACAATCAGTGCACCTGGGTTTCCTTTGGTGGATCCAAAGGTAAATAATTGATGCAGGGATAAAAGCGTTAGTGGAGAGAAGTAAGACAGTCAGACAGCCGAGGAGGGGGGTTTGGTTAGGGTGTGAAAGCCAGACCACATTCGACCCCCCAGCCACCCCCCTCCCCCCAAAAAAAGCCCTGATCCAATGCCCACTGCCTCCGCATCCCATGCTTTTCCATGCCCTCTGAGCATGGCCCCTTGGCGTATGATGGCCCTTCGCGCTCTTGAAGTGCAAATCTGTGTTCTGACTTGTTCCTGCGCACTGTCAGCATGCTTTCCTCTTGTCAGTGGCGATCGAGCGCACCGGGAGTGTAGCGGGATCACTGACATGCCAGTGACACTGCCCAACCGGATAATGGAAACCTATTGATTTTTTTTTTTTTCACAGCCTGTCTTACTTTTCCTGTCCTTTTTCCCTCATGGAGGTAGCTGGTGCTTTTAGAGTGACCATCCAAAAGCTAAGACAGAAATCAGTGGTCATGATCCCGAGGTCACTCGTGCCACATGACAAGTGAGGGAAGACACACCTTGGAAAAAGAAAACGAAAGCAAGACAAAGTGCACATCAATCAATCGCTAGATTTCTTAGTCTTGGTTTCCACCTGAGACACTGCAGCCATGAGATAAAACTTACGACACAATCTTAGGTGGAAATGATAAATGTTCTCCAACCTCAGTCACTACCAGTCTAAAGACAAAAAGGATGTGTGCTTATGTTCTGAGGTTGGAGTGCGTTTATAATTATCACCTAAGATTATGTTATTGATATGAAACATCTTGCCAGGTCTGGACATCTTGATTTAACAAATGAAATACAACGAGAACAGGAGTACATGTATCTGCCTCATCTGTCGTTTTGCAATGCTAACTCATTATCCTTCTCTGCTCGCATTAAGCATGCTCTCTCGGCCATGCTTGCACTTCCACATGGAGGAGGCATGACGGGTCTACACGCTTTTAATAGAGGAATCTCCTGAGAGCAACCCTCTTTGATTCACTGCCTAATGATAAGCGTGCGCTGGTGGCAGATGGCTGGTGCGGATCTTACACTAGATACACATTTCTTTATGTTCCTTGCCTCCCCCTCGATCCTGCCCATTCATAATGCTGCCAATAGAATAATGGGAGAAAAAATGCTATCCTGGTCACGGTTAGCTCAATCTCATTATAATCCCTCGTTTTTTATTCATTCGGCCCCCGGGGATGCCCGGTCTCGCTCGAGAGGCCCCTTTTGATTCGGCCATGAGCACCTAATGAAGTCACAGAGAGATACAATTACTTCCCAAAGCAGGGGCATTAATGTACTCCGAATTCCCTCTGGAGGAACGTGACGACAATTGGTTTGTACAGCTTTGATCGCCTGTCTAAGCCTTGGCCGCGATAAACCGAGGGGTCACGCAGAGAGCCGGGCAGCAAGATGGAGATGATTACTGATTACATAACACTGATGTGGCTTTTTCAGTGGAAGCATAAGAAAATGGCATGTCACCACAAAGCTTATACAGAAACAAAACAACATTTTCTAATCAACAAATGTATTAATTATAGCGATTTTAAAAACTCCTTTTGCTCAGGCAATCTCATTAAGGATCTAGCTATGTACTGATGGATTTAATAGTCCTTGCTATTGCTACATGGATAAAAAAGCAAATAAAGCTTAATCAAAAGGAATCCTTTTATTTTTTTTCTGGACAATAAGTGCAGTATAAAAACAACTCTGCTTACATACTAAAAAAAAAAATCTATCTGAATTTTTTGTCCAAGCAATTTTCTCACTTTCAGCTGCCCTGCACACTATCCTTGGGACATGTACAGCATTTATTTTGGATTCTGTCAATGTTAAAGAAACCCAAAACCTTATTAAGTAACGTGTTTGTTCTGATAAGGCCCACTTAATAATAGCAACTTCTGGTATGTATGACAGTAACAGGATTTCTCATGCTGTTAGAGCCTGGTTAATGTCAGTTTTAAACAGTGATTTCATGCATACAAGACAAGTTTCAGTCATATGAGGCCAACAAAATATGAGACCTTTTTTTTCTTTTTACCCTTTTATTTATTTGTTTAAATTTATCTATAATTTTGCAGTGAACATTTCAGTAATGCTTCTTTGTTAGAACATGGAATGGAAAAACTACCATAATTGCTGGAGTAGCATGTCTACTATATTATATATATATATTTAACAAAACAAAAAAAAACACCCTCAACAATGGGACTTATTGTATTTAGGCTAAAGCCCAAAAAATAATAAAAGAAAAATGAAGATATCTTGCTTCACTGTATATGCTGCAGAGCACAAATAGCAAACCTTATAATCAGGAAAATATGGTATGTCACTTATTCACATATAAAATTGCTCATAAATAGTTTAAGCACAGAATGTTAATAGATTATTTCTTAATAAATTTTAAAGTAAGAGTTATACTTTTGGATGCATCACAGTTGAGGTGAGTGTTATACATAAACAGTGCCTTCACTAAAATCTGGCATCCGAACCGTTATTATTCCTACAAAAAAAAAAAAAAAGAGCAGTGTATGCAGCTGTTACAGCAGTGTAGCGAGCATAGTGTCACAGAACAGTGTGCTTTTAAAACATTTATGTGAGCTTATATCAGGAGTTTTGTATTGTCTTAATGATAAGCATATATATCGGTTGTCCGTCTGGTTTCCAATGTGTTAACATGACAGTTTCTTCAATTTAGTGTCTATAAATGCTAACATCACTGTAAATGCAAGTGTCTAAAGGCCCTTTATCATGCATAAAGTAACACATCATCCTTGGCAGAAATTAAAATTTAGAACACATCACGTCAAAAACAAATAGTGAAAACAGAATGGCGTATATATATATATATATATATATATATATATATATATATAATTTTTGGTTCATTTGCATCATTGCATAAATCTTTTTTTTTTTTTTGCATTTTTATCTGAGGGTTTCAAATAAACCCCAACACTAATCACTGATAATCACTAATAAACAAAGAAGTAGCATAAAATGCTAATCCTGTGATTATGGCTGATAATGGACCACTGCTGTTTAGTTCTGGAAAATGGATTTTTTTTTTTTTATGTACAAGGGCTAAAAGTAATATTAAAATGGCCGTAATTTTAATTTTATTAACTGACATAGGTCATTCAAATTGCACATATTGGTAGACAAACTCTATAAACTCAATATAAATGTACTACTCAACATAGTCTCCATCACAAGCGATGCATTTGGGCTTTGAAAAAACCCATTGTTGCAGTTTATAGACTCAGTCTACTTGGTTTGCCCTTCTTTAAACTTCTTCATCCAGCTGTGTGCATTGCACTTGTTAATGTAGCCTTCTCTGGATGTCAGACAGCCTGCACCCCTCTTTTGTTAAGAACTCAATGATCTAGGGAAAGGAATAAAAGTCACTATAAAGGAAGAGTGACTCTAACAACACGTGCAATTTGAACAACCTACTGTATAATCAGTAATAAGTTAAAAACGTTATGCCCAGTTTTGCATTACTGGCATTACAGCCCTCGTGTTAATTAGAAAAGGTACACATATGTAGTACAAATCAGATAAAACAGTAATGCAGGTGACCAAATTCAGAAAACACAGGAATTCTGACATAGGGGACATGACATACAGTAGGGGAAACAGAGCGGTAGATCACAACTGAATAGTGAATCAATAAGGGATAAGAATTTAAGAAACATAAAGACATCTAGGCAAATTTGCCTAGAGACGACCCCATAGCTTTAAGGACCTGGAATTATATGTGAACAAATTATTTTATTTAAAAAAATTTAATTATATCATCAACCAACTGGGGATAATTTTATTAACATATCCTATACAGTCAAAAAATTATTGGCACCCTTGATAAATCTGCGAAAATAAATTTAAGAAAAATGTCTTTGTGGTTGTTTAGGTTAATCTCACCCTGAAGTCAAATTTTCTGTTATAAGAGAATAATTTCTATAAGAATGCACTGTTTTTAATCAGCAAAAAAACTTGATGAGTACATTAACTGATCGTAAAATTAGCATATGCAAATAACACATTCAAGTTTGATAAATTTTTAAACTACTAATTAAATGTTAAATGATTTATTTAAAAAATTATAGTTTGATTGTTTTTGTATTTATTCTTAAAAAAAGAAAAAATCAGTGGCCAAACTTTCAGAGTATCCTTACTGTAGTTACACAAGAATCATGCTTACAAAAGAAGACTTCACAATACTAGTAAATGTAACACTGTATGCACCAACTATGACTGTGATTTAAAAATAGATCAGAGCACATTATCTCTAAGCAGATATTCAGCTCTGGGTAAGACTATATGAATGCAGGAATGTGTCAATAACCAGACTTATGACAAATGTCATGCCTGTAGGGGGAGAACACTAAAAAATGAAGGAGAAGAAAATAAGTATAATATTAGAAAATATTCTTTCTTACTCTCTAATGTTTTCTGTAGGTTTTGTTTGATATATTTCAGAGAATGCATCTTTTGGAGAAATATTCTTTTCACCTAGCTTCATATATAGTTGTTCTTTATAGATTTAATCCTATTAAATAAAGCACAAGTATGTCATCACTGAACCTTAAACTGTATTGTGACTGTATTTAATCGTAAACAGCATATTGGGTATCGAATCATAGATATACACACCAATCATCCGGGGAACATCTCAGGACAGCTGCAGTTTTGGGGTCGCTCTGATCCAGTTGTCTAACCATTACAGTTTGGCCCTTGTCAAAGTCGATCAAATCTTTAGACTTGCCCATTTCTTCTGCTTACAACAGCTTACAACTTCAGGGACAAAATGTTCGCTTGCTGCCTAATATATCCCATCCATTTCCAGGTGCTATTGTAACGAGATATTGTAACTACCGCTACTGTAAAAAGGCTAAATTGTGATGGCTAGAGGAACTCCAAAACTGCAGCTCTTGTGGCATGTTCCCAATCTGCAATGGCCAGAACCTACCAAAAGTGATCCATGGAAGGAAATCCGGTGAACCAGAGAAAGGGTCATGGGCGGCCAAGGTACAATGATGCACGTGGGACATGTGATGCAAGCCTGACTCGTTTAGTCTGATCAAATAGCAGAGCTACTATAGTTGTAATAGCTGAAAAGGTTAATGCTGGGTCACAAAGAATTCTGAACACACGGTGCATCGATGTTTTAGTGGCCGAAGGGGGACCTACTCAATATCAGGATTTTGTGGCCGATTGGTGTATACAAGGTCTGTCTGGGCAAAGCCAATGTTAATAACACAGAACAGTTTGTGCAATATCGGTGTAACCTGGCAGCAAAGAAGAGTGAACTGTAATGCACATGCGTAAAGAATTTCACTGTACTAGTCAGTGGAGAGCTAGATGCTTAGAGTGAGAACTGTATATGTAATGTGTGGCAGTCACATTTAAAATGACTAAGCAAGTAGAGCAATGAATCTGAATCGAATTTTGCTATCTGCTTGAACATTCTTCCACGAAAACTATTCAGAAGGATTTTGGGGATGAATAAATTAAGTAAAAGTGAAATAAATAAAATATAAATAAATAAAAGTATGTTATAAATGTTTTAATTATGGACGAGAACCTGTTGAAAAGTTGAACGCGAGCCACGTTCTGAAAGGCCTGCAACAAGCAGAACACCTGAGAGTGTTGAAAATGTACCAGAACTAGAAGCGTTGTAAAACAATGCTGAAGGCTTACAAAATATGAATAGTTGATATGGAGATGTGTCTGCTGCTTAGGCTATGTAAAGACCTCATAACGGCTCTAATCTGAGATGCTGTTAACTGGTGATTTATGAGGCTGGTATGAGATTTATGAGGTAAGTTTTGGTCTTGCTTTCCTGGGATGGTCTTCATGAGAGCCAGTTTCATCATGGCGCTTAATGGGTTTTAGAAATGCACTTGACAATACTGTTCTTGATCTTGAAAAGAACTCTTCCAGAACAATTGACCTTCATGTCTTAAAATAACAACTGACTGTCGTTGTTCGTGTTGTTACTTAATTACCTAATGACGTGTGTTATTTCATAGTTGTGAAAAAATCCAGTACTTTCCTAAAATGTAGAAAATAGATCCAAACGTGTGTCCAACTTTTGACTGGTATGTATAAAACACACACAAAGAAACACACAGGTCAGCAAGTATATTAAATCCATTAGCGTTAAATCAGATCTTTTGGGTGCTGTGGGTTGCAGGGTGGGGCTTCCGTGGACCGGACTTGTTTTGTCTGGTTCATCCCAAGATGCTTGATTAAATTTAAATCTGGGGAGTTCGGAGTCTGGGTTGGTGGCCTTGGGCTGCTAACCCCCTGAGCCCTGACTTATTTTGGTAAGGTTTGCTGCATTGGTTTTTCTGTGGGATTGGACTGGATGGGTTGGCCTTAGCTCTCTAAAGGCATGAGTCAGCCTTGGGTTCCCATGATCCTGTCACCAGTTTACTGGTATATAATTGGAAATCAATGTTATGTGACTGATCGGTGTGTGCGTATATATGTGTGTGTGTGTGTGTGTGTGTGTGTGTGAGTGTGTGACACATACGTACATACACATATAAAAAGAAATATTTCTTATACAGATTTCTACGTTTGTCCATAGATATCTCTATATAGAATAAATTTATGTGTGTCTCTTGCTATCTCCTTATTTACATATGCAGAAGAGTGGTAATGTGAATAAAGCTTGTGTGTAAACGTGATTTAGAGCCCCTGAGTGACACAGTTTGGAGCACATGGCTCCTCACACACAGCTGGCACCTCCACCATCCCAGCGCCTGTGCCTTTTACAGCAGTGTGCATGAGGTGTCTCTGCAGGTGCTTTACCCAGTCCTCCTGCACACACTGCGGACCCTGGAAGACCAGATCGCAAAACCTGAAATTGACACACAGACCGCGAGAGTGAGAGACCGGCGGCGAGAGCAAAGGGTAGTAAGTGAAACGAGCAAAGGGAACTAAATTTAATAACCAGATATGTTGAGTTTGGAAAGTAGTATTGTGTTATACAGAAGATAATGGTATTCTGAGATTTATGTACACTCATCATGAACATGTATCGAATTTGTAGGTTTCCTGCCACAAACCAGAATTCTAAGCATGGTCTACAAATGTTTACATAGGGTTGAGCCTCCACAAGCCTAAAGTTAGCCTCCTCTACTCATTCTAAAACCAGCTTTGTGTGCTTAAGGTCATTGTCCTGTTAAAGCACTCAATTTTGTGCAGGTAGCTGATGATTTAAGGTTCTGCTGAAAAATTCTAAAGTAGCCCTCGTTCATTTCTATTTCATTTATTTGTGCATTGTACCAGCTCCACTGGAAGCAAAAGAACCCAGAGCTTGATGCTACCACCACCATGCTTAACAGCTATAGTGTTCTTGCAGTTGAAAGCCTCTTAGTACTCCTTCAAATGTATCTTTGGATAAAACTTTCCTCCAGAAGTTTTTCCATGTGTTCAGCTGCAATCTTAGGTCAAACTTGAAGGTATCAATTTTGCAGAAGAGACTTCTTTCTTGGATGGCAGCCTTTAAGTCCATGGTGGTTTAAAACTCAAATGACAGTGACACTGGTGTTCCAGCAACTTCCCGTTCATAGTAGGCTTGTGTCTTGGTGGTTTCTGACAATCCAAGTCGGTTTCCTCTCAGCTGAAGGTGACAGTTTGGGTCTTTTTCCAGACTGTGGCAAATGAGCGACTCCTCCCAATATCTTGTAATTACATATAATTTTTTGAACTGAGCTTGTAATCTACTCTCATTTAGAAATAGCTTGAGGAGAAAGTCCTTACTTGTGTAAATCTACCATCCTCTTTCTCAAATCTGCACTGAGCTCCTTGGACTTTCTCGTTGTACTATGTGTTAATCGATCCACTGAGTGCTGGCAAACAAGCCATTTTTATGTTGGCACAGAGAAGCTACCAGCTGTAGTCAATCATGATCACTACAGGAGGTTGAGAGGCCTTAAGCTTGGCAAGGCCTCTCAACACTTTAGGACTTTTAGCACCACTAAATTGATCATTTAAGTGAAAGTAGGAATATTTCTGACCCTGTGTTAGGGCTGTGCAATTAGTCAAAATTTTCGATTACAATTTTGGCTACCAATGATTATGACAACAAGCTAATAGCAATTAAATAAATATTGTGCATTATTCCTTTTCACAGTAAATTCAGTGTATCTATTTACTTTACAGCAATGTTGTGGCATTCATATCATTTTTTACTTTTTTATTGTTTTATATTGAATTATACTTATAGTTTAAGAAAATCTACTGTAAATTAAATAAATTCATGAAATTTCCAAAATCAATTATTTAACCATGTTAAATATTTCTATATCTCAATATTTAGCAAAATAACTGTTATTACAATTTTGCCATAATTGACCAACCCTGCCCTGTGTGTATTATAATTTTAAACCTGTGCTGATACCCGAAGATACAAAATAAAGTAAACCTTGTGCTGAAATTCTTGAGGTTGTCTTATATTTGATTGATTATGTACAACGTGATTCATACGAATATTCTGTAATTATTCTTTTTATGATGAAGCAATCATAACCAATAAAATAAGCTACATACTTTAATGTATGTGTAGGCGATTGTATTAAATGCAATGCTGGAAGTGATCTTCGTTTTCTGCTTATTACTGTACATCAACTATTCTGATGAGAAGGTCAAGTGGGGTACAGCGTTAAACGGCACGATGGCTGTCTGGCACCTACCTTATCGGTCCGATTCAGGGGCATGCATTCCGGCGTGTTCGAAGCTTCATATACTGAGGGGCACATTGTATGTTGTTTCGTTCAGATTGCTTTATCCTAGTGAGAGTTATTACTGAATATTCAGGGCCTCTTTCAAGTGAATCACCCTGTATGTTTTAAAGTCAAACTTCATAACAACTGTGATTTAAAAAGATTCAAATTGCCCTTTACTCTACACACAATAATCCTATTATTTATTTGTTAATTTAAAATCTAAAATGGAGATGTTATTTGATATTAGTGGATGTAACCCACTAAAAATGCAGGACAGTGACTACATGGCTTTTTGAGCATGATACCTGCATGTGAGTGTGTAGATCACTTCAGAGGTGTTGTGTAGAGTGTGGAACGCCTTCCTCTTTGGCCCAGACCTCAGACGAGGCAGTTTCTGATTACAATCATATGCTGAAAATACACACAGTTACAGGGGACATTACAACTGACCAATTGAAATCTATGCACTGGGCTTTTTATTTATGATGCAGCTTCAACAACTCCAAACGTCATATCTCAGGAGGAGAGATTCAAACTCTTAATATGGTCATATGCAAAGTATACTGTATGTATGAATAAGATGAAAAGAGCACATACATGTTCCTTCCAGCATGGCGATCCTTTTCCTGCGTGCATAAGCCCTAAGATGATTGGACAAACTGACCCCGCTGTGGAAAGTCGCATTACAGTGGATACAAATCTTCTTGTTTCCCTCAAACTTTCCTGTACGAAGGGTAAACACGAAAACATTCTTATATTAAAAGTAATCAGATAAAGCTGAGTAGGTGCCAACAGACCGTAGTAACATTTAATTTATTAGGCTTCACCAAAAGTCCTACAATATAAAAAAATGGCTAATACGTCATCACATTTTTTTATAGGACAGCACTGTTGAATTCTAAATCTTGGTCAGAAGGTGTTGATTTATTTTCTGTAACAGCAGCTCTGATCATTCAGTCAATCTGTCATACAGGTTTATATGAGGGTATCTGTTCTAAAGAATTATTGTTCCTATAGTAACAAATCATTAATAGAGACCTGTGTGATGGACATTGGACATAATCTAAGACTAATAATTAGCTTGATTACAAAGTGTGTTATTTAATGAGGCAAAATGTGTAGCCATTGATATGATGGCTTTGCACGAGGAAACATTTATTTAATATTGATCGATTAAGTACCCAGTGTCAGATGTACCTGTAGATGTACCTAAAAAGATGTGATGTGTTGTTCATAATTTCAAAACTCTATCACTCTGGGTGTGCTGTTATATGAAAAGAAGTTAATCAACAGGCGGGTTGTTCTTTCTAATAATAGAACATCCCTGTGATGTTACATTCCTGAAATGTTAAAATCAAATAAATGTTTTTAACAAAATGTATCTACAGTTATCTCCCTTAATAAATGTGACTATAAATATTCTCCAATAAGGCATATACTGTACATAACCTCTGTCATAAACAGCTTTTGGATAAGATATATTCTGTATAATGGCTTTTTTTTATTTTTATTTTTTGTCTTGTTATAGAATCTTTTTCAATTCTCTATTTTAACAGCTTTTTTTCTGTTACATCAACACTAAAATGACTATACTGGAAATAGTGAAACTAAGCAACAATTTTTAGGTATTGCACACAGTATGTGAACATGTACTCCAACATCTACAGATCTTTTTATTAACATGTGAAAACTATATTTAGATCCTAGGGTGTGTGTGTGTGTGTGTGTGTGTGGGCAACATTTCGAGCACACCAGCAGCTTGAGCGTAATAAACTGTGATTCCCTCAGTGTCTTCACCCTCTCACTCCATCTGTTGTCAAATCTTTACACTCACTTCTATGTTGTTGAGAACAATGTTTATCAAAATACACTCCACACTGTTTGTTTTTCATTTCTTTCTCTTTTTTTTTGACAATGAGAGAAGAAAAATGTTGAGCAATCATTTAGGAATGATTTGTTCCTGCTGAAGTGCAACAGGTTGAGTTAGACATTTAAAACATTTTGATGATGAGGAGAAATGCTTGGGAAAAGCCACATGCCAAAGGATAAATCAGCTTCGTTAAAAATATTTTGCTTGCATTTGATTTATACAATGCAAGATTTTTTTAAATTAAAGGAATAACGTGTGTGGCTGTCTGCTTGTTCCATGCATTGGGTTGGGGTGTACCCTGCCTTGCATCCTAAGTTGCCTGGGGCGATGGATGGATGGGTGAATGGATGGATGGATGGATGAATGAAAGAAAAAAGTGAAAACAGGATCACATAAAAAAACAATACTATGTATTGAACTAATTATTAATTAAACTTACCGATATAACTGATCAGGCTCGTCATTAGCCTTACATTTATGACCTGTAACATGATCGCTCTGTGGAAAAAATACAGTTTCCTAGAAATGTTTCAGGTTTTTTAGGCAGACTGACTACATTTATTGCTGTTTTGGAACTGAACTTGATTATTACCTGCTGTGACAGACAGCAAAGGTTAGAAAATAACCTAATTAAATACATTCCCTGTCATTTTCGTAAAATTATATATTTAGCGTTTCTTATAGTACAGATTTCTTAAGCAGTAAAATTTCTGAGCCACATCGACTTCCCACTGGCTTTTCCAGCCCGCCTCCCATATGCACCCCGATGTAAGTATTTTACCATGTAAACAGATGGACATATGGATAGATAAAAAAACAAAGATGGAAAGGATGCATAAGGGTGCATACAGGGTGTGTTGTGGGAAAATTGTAACAGCTTCCACTTAATTCACACTAAACCATGCAAAACATATGCTACTTGGACTTGTTTTCCATGACAAGACACCAAAGGTTATTTAAATTACCTGCAAATTGTTGTACTGACAATAACATGCAGCAAACCAACAGATGTCCTAATTACCTACCTAATATCTTGAGGCACATTTTCTATTCACCACCATCTCACTTGATTAAAAGGTAACATTTTCTAAAAGTGCCACAGCATGGCTTTAGGATTCAGAAACAGACAAACTGACAAGCAGGGAAGCAATCAACTCAACCCAAAAAAGGTACCGTCCATAAAGATGGCTAGTTTTAAACTGGGATGTAACGAGCAATTATATCGAAATGTGGCCTCTTAACCTGTCACGCCGCGTGAAGGGGTGTGGCTTCTGTGCCTGTCACTCACAATGCAATAAGCATGCCCTCTGTCTTTCTGTCAGTCCTAGTTAGGAGGGCGTGGCTTCTGTGTGTGTTAGTTCTTGGAAAGGAAATTTGGCACCAATACCAGTCAATCCCAGTCTTAAGAATTAATTGAAAATAACGTTTTTTGTTTTTCCCTTTGTTTTTTTCCTGCAGATGGGTTTCCTCCAAGTACTCCAGTTTCCTCCCACAGTCCAAAGATATGTAGCTTAGGCTAATTGGCTTTCCCAAATTGACCCATAGTGTGTGTACGTGTGTGTGCCCTGCAATGGATGCCACCTCGTGCTCTAAGTTTCCTGGGATAGGCTCTAGTCCCCCCGCAACCCTGTATACAGTATAAAGCAATATAGACAATGAGTAAGTAAGTGAAATGCACAATACTGAATCTTGTCCCACTAAGCCATACCAAAAATTTTATCCCTATTGTGCATTAGAGCAGGAGGAATCAAGTTTTAAACTCATTTTCTCTGCTAATGCTACTGAAATGCTTATTTGGAAAGACATGAAACACAGGTGTGTGAACATGGCTGAGGCATTTCCAACATTACATCAAAGACCACAGTTTTAACATTTGAATTTCAAAGTCATGTTAGATAATGCTCCATCTATTAATTTGTCTTATAATAATTCAATGGGTAGGAAGTATTTTTTTCTCTCTTTCTTCGAGAGGCATCTCAAGACTTGACAGATACAAAGAGAACATCGGTGCTTTATGAAGTGTGAGCTGTCTACCATACATATTTAACAATAGATTGGGTGGTTAAAACATGCAAAACAGTAATTAAAACAATGTTTTGTACCACTGTACCACATTTACCCCTACCCCACTCTGTAAGTGTACCAGATTAGTGCCAAACTCAATCAAATACTATTCACTTGCAATAACCCTAAAAAAAAAAAAAAACATATCTACATTCTTTTTTAAAATAAATAATGTTCTCTTCTCATATGTGACCCAGATTTTTCAGCATATCATACAATTTAGCCATTACCTGTCTGTCACATCACACCCTCTGCCTTTGATTCTACATCAGTAGAGACAAGACAGATCATACACACAGCTGTCTGAGACAGAGAGAATACCTTGCGTTACAATGAAGCTGTGTGCTCATTAAAACTGGCTGAGATGATTTATGTACACTTCAATTTAGTTAACATTACAAGGGAAGACTGTAGATAAAAAAAAAAAAAATCAGCGAAAGCCTCCAGAAGCCTTTAACAGGGAACACCACATACTGTATGTATCGTAATGTGTGTTGTGCTGATGTAATGAGTGTAACCCACGTGTGCAGATAGAGATCACAGCTTCATGGTATACGTACTGTATAGTGATAGAGTGAAATAATGAACAATAATATTCAACGAAAAAGTAAGAAGCAGCGCAATGTCATCATTACTTAATGAAACAGCAAATGGCTAGAGGAAAATGGAATAAACTTTAAAAGAGGAGTAGTAGATGGTATTTGAAATGTATCTTTTCTATTGTGCATGATTAATATCTGACCACATACTTGTGCCTGCACAAGAGGAAAATATTTTTTTTATCTGTGCCAAGACTGCTTCAGTCGATCTCGCCTGTACTCTTGTACTCCAGATTACTTCTAATGTAATCCCACTAAAACCATAAAAATGCAGCCTACCTACACTGAAGAAAAATTTCAAAGCTCTGAATAATATCAAACCTCACGCTCTCAACTTAACTGAGGCTCAAACTCAAATCACTGGTGTTCTGCAACAGCCTCATGACCACCGCACTACTCACAGTCCATAATTAAAAATAAGAAAACTGCTTTATGTTGATACTATGTGAATTGATCACGCTGATTCTGCATAATTCAATCTGATCATTAGAAGCTTGATTAAACTATTTAGCATTACATTTAAATAAAACTGTTTTTGATGAGAAGCTTAAAATTCAAAGAAAGCTAAATATGTAAGGTTCCTTCTTATAAATAAACAACTACAAAGTTGCTGATAATATTATCACTACTAATATAAATTTATATACTAATGTGATGTATTACATAGGGGAATATTACTAGTTAAGCTCAAATAAGTCTAGTATAGTATTGTAAGTATTTATTGTAAGTATAATATAGTCTTATATATTTTAGCTGAGAAAAAGAAAATAGAACAAGTGTGTCAAATCCCTCTTAAGCAAAACGTTGCTTAAGAGCGAATGTTTCAAGGAGTCTGCTTGAGATTTGAAGAGCTGCACTTGTATTCAATTTTAAAATGAAATATCTAGTCTATAAAGATGCAATGAGACAGTGGTATTTAAAACCAGGTCACAATTCTAGTTAAAGCACCGATACCGCCTGAGCTACTTTAAACATTCCAGAACCCCTGCTCATGTGTTCTGTGCTCTTTTTTCCTTTTTCTCATTTTTTCCTTCCACAGCACATACTTTGCTGCCAGTGGACACAAGCATAATGAAAGGCATAAAAGCTGTGGAATTTCATATAAGTAAAAATATATTTTAATTGAATACGTATTTATACCCATTTAACTTCAATTTAATGTAAAGAATTTGTACCCTTCTCAATCCAACTCTTTCTATGTCTTGTAAAAGTCATCAAAAGTCATAACTATGTGACAGTACTATTTTGGTCGCACTTTGTTAGTAAGCCAAATAAGCTCTAAATGCTTAAAATATTCACCATATTGTGATTTGAATGCTTTAGTCAAGCATGCTTAGCATACCTTTGAAAACATTTGCATTATATATATATATATATATATATATATATATACACAGTACACACTGTATATATACATTATAACTGTATACTATATATATCCATTATAACCAAGATTGCTCATAGGCAGGTATGTAAAGGCAATCTAAACATAGCCATAAATAGTCACAAAGGAAAAAAAGGAATGTGATGGCACACATGGCTATTCTCATTGAATCATTATGGGGTGAAATGTGTGTGTATAATTCTGCTGAAAGTTTCTAAGAGTTTATCATGCTGTAATTATAGGCTCTGAGGTGGAGCTTTGTGTTCTTGAGCTTTGTATGCATGGTTGGCTCAAGAAAAAGTAAAAAAAAATGTGATTCAGCGATTCACACTTATTTAATCCTTAGAGACCTAATCTTTTAAAATTTGTCAAATCATACTATTAAAAGTAAATATGCAGTGTTTCTATAAGTCATAACTATGTGACAGTACTATTTTGATAGCACTTTATTAGTAACTTAAATGAGCTCTAAATAATTAAATTGTAAAATATTCACCATATTGTTCCTTCAGTTACTATTGTGAGTGCTTTTGTGAAGCATGCATTAAAATTTAATCATTTGCATTATATGTTTTTTTTTTCACATAAGATAATGATTGTGTAATTTCCTCACCTTGGCTACATATGGAGTTGGACAGCGTTTCATAAGAAACCTTCTTTGATGGAGAAATGATGAAACGAGCTCTGGGTTTCTTAGAGTGGCATGTGACTGCCAGTTCCTGGTCCACTCTCTGACTTTTAAGAAGCTCTACTAAAGTGCTTTTGCTGTTCTCGTTCATCTTCGCTTCCTTCCTCTTCTCACTCTCCTCAGAGACCAGACTGTTAGCAGTGTGCTGAAGCTTGACCGGGAAACCAGTGGGTGTAACATACGAGCCCTCACTTCCTGCAAGCTTCCGAGATATGAAGGGTCTAGAGAGGCGAGGTTTGGCTTCAAGAGCTCGGAGAACGTTCCTGTGCTCGTTCTCGTCCTGCAGGAGCTCGGTGAGGATGCGCAGAGGAGACTTGCTGACACCTGAGATTGGTTTGCCAATCCGCTTCAGGTGACCCCGCACATGATTGGACAGACCAGTTTTAGTGTCAAACCAACCCAGACACAGGGGGCAGGTGTGTTCCGTCTGAGATTCAGGTTTATCTGTTCGGGCAAAAATAAAAAAGATATTTATTCCATATAAACATTTTGCTCCATCCATACAGGTAAAAATTTAAAACAGATGTTTCTTTACATAGCTGAAATAAACATCTAATAAGGTGCTTGATCATGGATATTGTTATTTATAATGCATTCAATCACAAGTGTGATTCAATCATTTACCTGATTATAAATTAATTATATGACTGGTTTGACTTGAACATCAATCATATTTTAGGTAGTTAATGTCCAATGTATGAGTTAAACTCACTATGCTGCTTGAGATCTAAAATAATAATAATAAAATAATAATAACTCCCTGAAGTATACATTTCGTTATTAGTTGTTAGTTATTTAAATATTATTTTCCACTATCGTAAATACTCGTTGTTGTTGGAAAAAGAGTTTGTAGAAATAGTTGAACTCTAGGTTAACACTATTAAATAAGCTAATCAGTGAAATTATTATTTCAGGTTACATCCCATGTACATGTCTGCCTGTGTTTCTGTATGGCAGAACTCTCTATCTAGGGCGGCACGGTGGTGTAGTGGTTAGCACTGTCACATTGCACCTCCAGGGTCCAGGTTTGATTCCCGGCCAGGCTCGATTCCCGTCTCTGTGTGCATGGAGTTTGCATATTCTTGATATACCCCGTGCTTGGTGGGTTTCCTCCGGGTACTCCGGATTTATCCCATAGTCCGAAGATATGCAGATTAGGCTAATTTGCGTTCACAAATTGGCCGTAGTGTGTGTATGTGTGTGTGCCCTGCGATGGATTGGCACCCTGTCCAGGGTGTACCCTGCCTTATGCCCTAAGTAGTCACTTAAACTACTTCAGCGCTGTTTTTCATTTCAGCAGTGAAAATATTAACTAATTCTTGTAAAATTTTCAGTTTAGCTTTTCTAATTAATATCTATTGGTGCATTTGTTTGTTTACATTGAGAAAGTAGGTTATTTTAAAAGTAGATTATTAAATCTAGTTTCAGTCCAATCCTGATTCTGAGTCCAGCACATAACTGTTTATAAAATCACTTTTACTCAACATTTCACTTATGGTGCAGGTTATACTTCAGGCAGATATGTAAGTACTGCAAAAGTTCCAATAAATGCTGGCGAGGGGTCGATTTAAGACGCAGCAATAGTTTGATGCATGTGCAGTACACTGTCAAAACCTCTGTTTTTTAATCTGGCACATAACTGCTCATAACTTCACTTCTACTAAACGTTTAGATTTAATTTATGGTGCAGATTTAACATCAAGCAAATACCTAAGTATTGGTTTCAGGTTCTCCAATGTAAAAAATATAAAGAGATCATTGAATGAATGAGTTCTTACCAAAGTACAGACAAAACCGTTCTTTTATTCATATAGATGTATAATTATGTTCTACTAATGCAGCTTGCTAATTCTGAACTTTGAGACTATAGTAGGTTGAAGCTGAGATTATACAAAGACTACAACTTGGTTGAACAATTGAGGTTCATAATAATAATAATAATAATAATAACTTTGGTGGTGATTTTAACAACCATATGAAAAAAGTATGATTAAATAATTAAAATCATAGACTACTACTGGAGTAACTGTCTAAGTAAAATAGATTCATCTTATTTGTCCTCACAGGAAATATACATACAAGGAAATAATGTGTTTTTTTGTCATTTGGTTAATATTTTATAGTTGTTATTCACCTCTCCTGATTCTGTTGCTCATGGAGGGCGCTCTCCTGCGAATGCGAGGCTGCCAGTCCTGAGACGCCACCTGTTCAGGTGACAGCATGTGACGAGCCTCGTAGCTTAAACCACATCTGTGCAGATGCCCTCTGATGTGATTGGACAAGCCCACCCCTGACTCAAACACAGCAGGGCAATATGGACAGCACTTCCGATCTGGTTCAAACACGGGGGACATGCAGTAGCTGGTGTAAGAATCATCGACATTAGGATCAGTACACTCTGGATTGTCCTCGCTCACTGCACTCTCCATGTTCTCCTCTTTCACTATAAATGAGGTGATCTTATCATCGTCTTCGAAGTTGCTACCAAGATCTGACTGATGAGGAGAGTTGTAGACGTCATCTTTAAGCAAATGTCCCTGCTGGATTAAGGGGTCCGTGTCATCGCTGCAATCCAGGAAGTGTGCTATGGTCTCACTGGGACTATTGGGAGAATCAAACGTAACAATATTATAGTTGCCACTCTGCAAAGAATAAATATCAAGTTTTTCTTGAGTTGCTGATTCACGTTTTGGTAAAACCATTGGAATTTTCTTAGGAGTGTTGTGATATGGAATGGACATTTTCCTTTTAGAGGGAGATTTTTGTTTCTGTACCGCTAAACTGCTTCCAGGCGAGGGATCTTTGGAAGTGCTAACGTCATCATGGTTCAGATGTACAGCTTTGTTGGAGATGTCAAAGCTGGAGAGATATTTTGTGTTGTGTTTAGAGACAGCACTTTCACATTCTTGATTGTCCTCTTCAACATAGAAGAGACCCGTTCTCACATCTATTCTCTCTGTAGGCAGAGATAATTTACTTGGCTTGTCACATTTCAGGAAAGATGGTGACAGGTTGTTTGCTAAGCTGCCAAATCTCCATTTGATCAGTGAAGAGCTCAAACTTTTAGAAGATTTCTGTGTGCCTTTATCGCTCAGAAAAAGGTCAGTAAGGCTACTGGACCATGAGGACAGCCCTGCTCCACTCTTGCTCTGGTTCTCTCTGAGGAACTTTGGCTTTATTGAAGGTAGAGATAAGTTGTCTGCTTCAGTTTGGCCTGTTAGCCCGTCCTGTTCAGACACAGACCCTGTAAGGTCAGCTGCCATATTGTGTGACGGAAGTTCATAATCACAAAGTGGCTGGTCATGTACAAGTTCCAGGTGTTTTTGTAAAACATCTCTGTACTTTGTGCAAAATGTGCAAATTTTGCAAAAAAGCATGCCCAAGGGTTTTATGACTCTTCCGTGGCATGCACTGAGGTGAGCTATTGGTTCATGTACTTCCATATCTGACTCACTCAACTCGACATTTTTAGATTCTTCACAACGGTAATAATGTTTTTCCTTTTCATGGGTCTTGGCATGATGGATGAATGTTTGTGGACAATTGGTTTCGAAAGCGCACTGGGGACATTGTAGCTGAGCTTGTCCTTCCTGGCTTTTCAATTCATTCAGATCTTTAATCTCTTCCATCAATCTCTCCCTTTGCACCTGGTGGATCAGCGTGTGCTTCTCCAGGGAAGCATGCTCACAGAATGTACGCCCACACTCTTTGCATATAAAGGGGCGGAGGCTGCTCACTTGCTCTACCTGATTATGCCGATCTAAATGATACATCATATGCCTATGCAAATGCCTTTTCTCCTTGAAATTAACATTGCACTTTGTGCATTGGAAGAACAAGTGCTCTGACTCCAAGCCTGTTTCCAGCTGTCTCTTTAATGGCATAAGTTGGCCACGTACGTAGGTGTCTGTTTCATTGTGCCCGCCTACATTATCACATAAAATTAAGCTCTTTTTGTCTTGGGAATTCCCCAGATGCGAGTCTATGTGTGCTTTCAAACTTTCCGGATCCTGCCTCAAGGAACGTTCTTCAGTTATGGACGAATCAAAATCTAAGTCTTGGTTAATAAGGGAGGCACAGCTGAAGCCCTCGTTAACTTTTTCTTCCATTGGTATCCTTTTCACTCTGCAGGTTTTTCGTTTCCTTCTCCTCGAGCTGGCTGACTGAAGACCCCCCACCTTTATTTTTCCTTTCACCACTTCATCAAGTATCCTACCTTTCAACAGGAAGCACATAAACTTCTCTCTGAGGCTTCTGTTTAGGCCATCATAATTGTCAGAGGAGCTTTCTGATGACTCTGACTCGGAATCAGCATCCCATAAGGATCCTGCTTTGACGCCGTTGTTTGTCCACACCCGGCTGATTGCCCCGTTACCTGCATTGTCCCCCACCAAGGGAGTCTCACAGCCGCTGTTGTCCGACTCGGATAGGGTCCGTGTGGATGGTGCTTTCATAACGTGCCCTTCTGGTTTTTGCCAAGTGTTTGATTGAAGCTCGCAGGGAGGCTCCAACACCTCAGGGTTGGTGTCTGTCCCAGGCAAAGGGGATGCATCCTTGTTGGGGACGTGGGGTTCCTCTGAGGTACAGTGTGAAGCAGATCCATTAACAAGTGCTCCTGAAGGCAATGAATCGTCTGTGCAGGGGGCAGCCAGGACACCGCCACAGACAAATGGGTTCGGCTGCGCTCCATTTAAAAGGCTTTGGTGACTGTCCAAAGATTGGCACTGCTGTGGTCCCACACTGCTGCTGTTGTTGTTGCGGGTAGAGGTGGTGGGAGAGGAAGTGTGAGAGCCTGACAGCTCCTGAGTGTAATATTCAGCAGATTCCACCTCTTTCTCTTTCTCGGCACTATTTCTCACTGCTGCCATGGCAGAGACAGCATCTACAAAACACAATTAGCATCCAACAGATCCATTATCATGCAAAGTACAATAACTTGATAACTAAACAAAGGAAAAAAAATGTGTTAAATGACAGTTTTATAAAAACACACTGCGACCATCCATTGTCAGACAAAAAACACAGGCCAACTTAAAATAGAAGAAGAAAAAAAACTATAACCTCTTGCGCATGTATAAATAGACATGTTCTACTTGACAGACAGCAAAACGTTCTCAGCGGAACCGAAATGAGAAGGCCATTATTTTTTAAGCTGCATTATGGGTTTCCGCACCTACTGCCACCATATCTATTCACAGCACACCCTGCTGTTAGTTGTGGAAACACCGGTGAGGAAGCTTAATTATGTGAGCACACCTTTGGGATCCGACCTTCCTGTTTCTCCCACTAAAGTTCTCAGCCACTTCCTAAAATTGACCAATTTCCATGGGAAAAAGTACATCTCCAATGAGATCATATTATTCTATTTTAGCACTCTGTGATGGTGCCAAAGCACATCCCAGCACGAGACTGTTGTTGCTTGATTCTTGACAAATTGGCACACATGCACAAGTACAACCCCACACACACACACACACACACACACACACACACACATACTGCCCCAAAACACTCTACAGATTGATAGATGAAAAACAGAAGTTACTAGTGACAGCCTTGCACCTTGAAATGAAGCCTTATACTGTATTTACTGGTTTCGTAGCAGAACCTGGAGAACGGGAAATGAATCTTACTCTATCTACACACTAAAAAGCTCGACCCCCTTAAAGAGTCCAGACTTGCTTAGATAAATGTATGCTCTAAGGATTTGACATCCAGCACTGGCTGCTCTCAACAGGAAGCTGCGTTGCTAACGAAGTGGTAAATTCAGTGTTAATGAGTGGCTTCACTGTTACCACCTCCAAGGTAAACCTTCGCGGCTCCATATTCTCTCCATCTGTTCGGGTGTGAGGGGCTTTCGGAGGGGGAACAGACGCTCCACATTTAAAGCAAACTTCACTGAAAGCC
Source organism: Clarias laeviceps (assembly GCA_030014305.1). Lineage (NCBI taxonomy): Eukaryota > Metazoa > Chordata > Actinopteri > Siluriformes > Clariidae > Clarias > Clarias laeviceps. Next base: position 13,639,962 of record JAQMYJ010000037.1, read on the forward strand.
CTGAACAGCAGGGCGGCAAAGCCATCAGAAGCCGATTTCGGCATTAAATTTACAGGCCTCATTAGCTGCCAGCTTCCACACCAATCTGTTCCATACACCACAAACACGGGTGAAATGCAATGCAATGTCTTTTAAAAATTCATTCACTTCTATTTACTCCATTTAATCAATGTTAAAAGGTTGACTTTGCCTTGCTGGGAGCTATTTACAAGGATTACAAGATTAAATAAAATGTGCACTCTGTACAGGGATCAATCTGACGCGATTAGCTCTACCCCAATATCCCCCCTCCCCCCCCACACACACACCCCACCCCCGGCCTTTCAATCTCACACTCACTTTTCTTTCATTCCGTCTTTCCCTTGCCTTTGAACACGTTCAATAATGAATGCACAAACAAGGACGAATCAGAAGAGGGCCCATTGTGATCTGTCTAAATTAACTGCAAAAGTAAAAGAGTGCTTAACACTTCCACGACACACATATGTCACTGTGCTTTCTCTCTCCGCCGCTCCCTGCTCTCTCCATCAGCACTTGCTCTAACACTTAAGTTACACCTCATCTTGAGGTTACTGCTGAAAAAATCTGAGGTGATAATTGCATATTATCATTACACATTATTCTGCAATCCCGGAAGATAAACTTTTCTTGGATGTATTTATTAACCAGAGGGGAATAAGAACCATCAGCAATGCTCTAATTTGTGTTTTAAACTTTGAATTTCTTTTCTGCCTACTTATTTCCCAATGCTGAAAGAGAAAAAACACAACCGTAAGCTAAAGACATAATGAAAACTAAACATGTTCATTGCAAATAAATACAAATTAGGGACCAAAAGGACTGCTATCAATCTTGGTGAAATGATATCTAAATTCTGAATGTGTGCTAACCTCAAGCAATAACTTTTGTCAGTCTAATAACTAACTTATGTATTTAAATTTGTATTTTCCAAGATTATGTTTACTTTTATATTGCAATTAAAAGCCATTATCTTTCATTAATAACACAATATACTGCATCTACTCCTACACAATATACTTGCATATACTCCTACAACATTCAGTGAGCCTTTGTGCTTTATGTATGTCAGCAAAGTCAACCTGGAGGATTGCACTGCTTTATTATAGGATTATGGTCATCATTCAGAATGAATTTATATCAAATTGCATTGAGTATTCCAGCTTGGGGGGACATGTGAGCCCAAAATATGCCAGCGAAATGCCTCATACAGCATAAGAGTCGGCAGAGCCACCTGTGCACCTCTACATGCTCCTGCTCACTTCTCATGAACATGGTGACCTCATATGAGCATATCATTTTTTTCAACTGTGCACCTAAATATGGCAAACGAGTGTGTCTACTATGTAGGTTTACCTAATAAACTGGAAAGTCTGTAATTTTTTCTGCTCATCCTTACTGTAACGTCCCTGGGGTGTATATTTATAAAAATTAAAAAAAACACTCAGGTGAAGTTTTGCTGCAGTTCTACAAGTTGCAAAATTAATCATGGGAGGTTACTAAGCAACTAAGCAACATGCTGTCTCTCTTTTTTTTTTCAGTTTTTTTTTCCTTACAGAGAAAGCTGGAGGTGCACCAGCCCGAAAAGTTCCCTTTTTGAACACTTTTCCAAATAAGAGCTCAGAAATAACTTGCCTTTATTACACTACTTACTCACAGCACAGAGGTGCTTGCTAGGAACAACTCCTCCAGGAAAAAAAAAAGAAGAATCACCCTCAAACAAACTAGTGCTCATCAAGAAGCAGAGTCTGACAATTCAAACGTCCTAGACGGCACAGATAGCGAGAGGCTGTATTTTCCCTGGGCAGCTGCTGAAAGCTACGCTGATGCAAAACTGCAGCAATGTGAGCTCATTCAGATTAAAAATGGACCACCAAACCTGAAAAACGACAACAGAACACACCCGGTCCTCATGATACACTCCCTCTATACAGGGCCGAATTAAAAGAAATTCCGTGCCTGTTCGCCTTATCCCGAAGCTCATCAACTTCTCCCAAAATAGAGGGAGAGTTACTTAGTGAGAAAAGGGTCATGCTTGATGCCAGCTTTAGCATGGTAAAAAGGCAGCAAGGGTCTGATAAAAGGGGACAGGCAGCAAGTGACAGTCGGGTTAAGACAGAAGCCGTGTTCGATAGCAGGTAGGGAACATCAAACGACGAGTTCACAGGAAGCCCGTGCAACCTCGTCTTGAAGAAGGATTTTCTGTTGTGGTGAGTAGATTAGCGGCTGACGCGGTCTCATTTACCATCCAGTAGTGTTCGAGAGGGGATTAAACCATATCAACTTTGAAGCCTTAAACAATACCTTTCAAAATTAAAGGGATTAAGAGAGGGGTGTCTGATGGGGATTTCCCAGGGCTTCGTTAGGTTTCAACCTCCGTCTCTTTTTCTTAAAGAGAGAGAGAGAAAGATGTGGTTGATATATTGACCCGCATGCAGTGTCTTGTATTGACAAACCACAGCTGAGGCGATCCAAAGTCACATGGATACCAACATATCTTTTGAGATTTACAGTAGCAACGCCATATCCAACCATTTAAAACAAATGTCTTCATCTTGGTAGTCTGATTTTCACTGGCTGATTAATTTCTTTCAGTGTTTTGGCAGGTCTTTGGCTTGGAAACCATGATCAGTACATTTCTAAATTAGGTTTACATTTTATTCAGTTAAATTTTTTTTTACATTTTACTTAGTTACATTTATAAATAAGGTTCATTTTAATTAAACCTTGATTAACACTATGAAATTAGATTCCAGTTGAACCATGTCACTTTTTTTACAATGAAATTAAAATTAAATAATAAATATAGCTCACGTAACTACCAGCAGCTGAAGCTGATACAATAATGATCATCAACTGAAATGATACAATATGCAATAACTCTATTCTACTGTATATATGATGCTTGTGCGAAGTGACATCGATGTGGAAGAATCTGATTCAGGTTTCAAGGCTGTTACAGTGTTCTTGGACGTATGACGTGCTTTGTCCATTTTTATAAATACCAGTGGCAGAAATAACAAACAAGAGTGTCTGAGATAGTGAAAAAGCTGACAGTTTAAATAACTTCATTTGGGCCTAGGGCAGAAATTTCAGGTTTTTCGGTTTGGTTGAAATTTTGCATGAAATTCAGAAAACCTGACACTGATTGCTAGCACACTGAGTTTAGGTGAAATAAGAAGCTCACAATTAATTTCTCATTTACATAATTTTCATCTATGTCGCTTTAAAAACTCTGAAAGTGCAGAGGCTTGTGTGTCATTGAGGGCACACTCTCAACCATCTGTCTCTGCTTGACTTCTGTGAGGGGGGGAAAAAAACAGCTCTAACTTTGTCTCAGTCACTTCGCCTAGACATGTGACTGATCAGATGAAAGCAATCCCATGTCAGCATCAATGCTCGGCTCCAAAAACAGGATCGGGTCTGGCAAGCAGCCACCAGCGCGCTCACATTTAGAGAAATGTCAAGAGCCGTAGGTATTGGGACGAGGCCGCTCTTATTAGCTTTCATTAAAATGTAGCGCGAAGTGCTGAGCGAGACGTGAAAGACATAAGACAGCAGAAGGAAAGATAATTTAAGGTGGAGAGGAACTAGAATGATTTTGGCTGTGCTGATACACAGACGTTTTATGCAATATAAATATATTATACACTCTGTCAACATAGAAACTATTATCTCCTAACAAATCAGGGCTTTCCCATAATGTATTGTTCTGATAAAAAAAAAAATAATAATAATAATAATAATAATACACACAAAAACACTCAAGGCCTACATACAGTAACACCTCGTTCAAACATTTCCCTTAGGGTATTTTAAAAAATGTCATTTTTTTATTATTCGCCTGCTGTTTGTCAATGGTGACCATTAAAGCTGAATGAAGAGGCGGAGCCGCACACGAGCCGCCAATTAACACCCGAGCAGCCCTTGATCAGAGCAGCCCGGAAAAAAAATATAAAAAAGCAAAAGAAGAGAGGCCATCAGAAGAGAGGAGTTTACAGAAGGGAATAGCTGAGACAGGCCTAGTGGAAAGATGGAAATGTTCTCCCAAGAGAGTCGCGCCTGGCTGGGAAGGAGGGGCGTGACGAGAAGCAACGGGAAGCTAATGAGTCTAATGGTAAATGTATACAATAAAGAGTAGGAGAAGAGGCTTTTGACGTCCCAATTAATACAAGGTTAGCAGCAGGGGGTTGTGGGGATGGTGCGGTGAGGTCATTAATCCTGCAAGGGAATAAGGAGAAATGTTAAAATGTTAATGACGCATCACAGCCAAGATCAAAATGTGACTGACCGAATCAAAGGAAGATCAAAACGTCCCTTTTGACATGTGATGGACAATGTGGTGTGTGTGTGTGTGTGTGTGTGTGTGTGTGTGTGTGTAGGTTTAGCATTGTATACGATCTAATGAACTTATGAAAACGATTAAAAAAGGACAAAAAAGTTAATATATTAATTTCCGTGACTTAATATATTAAGTATTAATAATATTAATAAAAATATTATTTTTAAAAAGCAAGGTTATTGGATACTTAAACAGATTGTAGTTCTTTTACTCGTTTTCATAATAATCAGATCAGCATAGTCGTGTCCAGTTCAGGGTGTTGCTGGATTGTCAAACTTTTTTTTTATTTATTTATTTTTATTTTATTATTTTTATTTTTTATGAGAGTTACTTCATATTGAATTTCCAAACAGTGTGTGAGGGTAGTGAATAAATTATTTCAACTGTGCAACAAGTAAGCAGCTGTGGCAAGGAATGGGTGTGAGTTCAAGCCCCAAATCTTCCCCTGAGCCACATTTGGGCTCTTCAGCAAGACTTACTTGAACAATTCAGCTTTACTGTTCAGTTTAATTCTTCCTCATGTTGTTTTTAATGCAATTAGTAAAATGTAAATGATTTCAGGTCTGCATTTGATTTCAGATAATTTCAGTTCTCCATTTTGATTCATTTAAAAGTGTCCATGATGTTTGCTTTCTGTTTACTTTCAATCTTGACCAACAGATGGCCTCATAATTACATTTCTCAGCGAGAGTGTAAATCTCAGCATGAGACACGGCACCTGTTAAACACACAAAATTCATGAAATCTATGATTTTTTATTTAAATAAAAGCCTTATTTTATTTTTATTTTAAGCCTATGTAACACTACACTGCCCTCAAATGAAAATATAAGTGTCGGGTTGTAACCATATTGTCTTTGTTAATTGTTTTTACTGCATCTTTAAGAGATAACCACAGACACTGAGGAATCACTTTAATTCCAAACTACTTATTGTAGGTGAAGTTATCACCTGCTAGTAAATAGAAATAAAACTGCACACGTCATAACTGGAGTCAGATTATCATTATTCTCCAGTTTAGAAATTTGACACATTTTATTTTCTGAAATATAATAATTACCATGTAATTGAAGTCCATTCTCTTTACCTGATCCGAAATTAATAAAATATTTGGATATCACAAATTGCCCTTGGCTTTTTCCCATTAAATCTGTTGCATCTTGAATTTGATACACTGTGGATTTAATATACTCAAAATCAGAACATTTGGCAAATCAAATGTCAAATGTGATACATGAGCAATTTATTGATGATTTTAAAGAGAATAACCTTTAACAGGGCTGTGCATGGGGGTTTATGTTAAATATGATGAGAAACATACTGTACAAGTCAAGCCATAATTACATTGATAAATTGATATTATGTAGTTACACAGTTATATAAAATTATATTATAGTGTATTGTATAGGCTAATATTTTATTTACCCTGCATTCTACTACTAGGGCATAACAAAAAACTATATGAAGTATATAGGACTTTCCAATTATCTGTCATGTTCATGATTATCTGGATGTCCTATTCATTTAGCCTGATGATTCTAAAAACTACACTAATTATCATGAAATATATTATATCTGTATACTCTGCAGAATATTCAACCCAGCTGCTGATTACTATTAAGGTCCGGGTGACAGTTAAATAAGTTCAGTGATCCAATTCTGCCCCCTAGTGATAAACCTAACAGGGACTACGGTGGAGCCGTCAGTTCTGCTGATTCTGTACATGCACGGCGTTGGAGAGGAGGTGTGAGCTTTTGTGTTTCATGTAATTCCCTTAATGAAGTGGTTAATTAAGGAAAGCCTCTCGTTCGCCTGTTCAGGTGTGGATAAGCGATTGCTACAGGGACATCGCAATGAACCTTATTCACGCCTGCTACCTCAGGTGAGGAAACTCGTTACCCCATTAACCGTTAACGTGACAGGGCTCGAGGAAGTTAAGATAACATAAGAACTTGGCAAGTGCAAGTGGATGAGAATAAGAGCTGCTGTTTGAGAGCTGCGCACATCAGATTCCCGTTTCAGTCAAGTAGTCACAGCATATATACAAGTACAAGCTTTAAAGAAACAGCTCTTTGGTACCAAGAGCAATTCTTACACATGTTTCCTGATAGCGACTCGATCTGTTCGCAGCACGATGCAGGTCACAGATCATGGACCAATTACGCAAAGCCATTTTGTCAGGTTTGCACATGCAAACGATACCAGGAACCTGCTTTCTTTTTGACTTTTGTGGTGTGTGCCAGGAAGGGAAGATGAATGTTGCCATGACGAGGTTGCCAGGCAAGTGTGACTGACAGCTCTGATTTCATTTGACTGCTGATCACACCCAGTTATAGTATCACAGCAGTTCACACATCCCACCTCGACTCAAAGTGTTGCTGAACGTCTGTGGCACTGCGCACACACACACACATGCACACACCCGCACGCGCACACACACACACACACACACACACACACACACACACACACACACACACACACACACACAGACCTGACACAATGTACACCTAGAGTGTGCTTTTGCTCATATTCTCTATTTCCACCTATTTTTATACGTAATATTACACTATATGCAATTAATTATACAGATTATGAGATAATATGACTTCCATCTGTTTAATGTAAATGCTACATGAAGTTATGAGTTATAGTTATAGATAAGATATTACAAACATAATAAAGTAAAAAGAAAATACCATATTTATATAATGTGTATGATATGAATGTGTTGGCAAAACAAGTCTTACCAATAGTTTCCAAAAGAGTGGCACCATCCAGACATGTGATCGCCAGCCTGAAAAAGAAAATACATATTAAATATGCTTTCTTGGCGACAAAGGATATGTAGCAGAGCAGGCTGTACAAGATGAAACTTTTTAAAGGGGGGGAAAAATCCAGTCTCTAACTTTGTTACAAATATTATCATGTGTGGGAGTGGAAGGGATGGGTGTGAGGAATCCAGGGACCTGCATTTGCACAAATCATAGTCCAGGCCAGCCCAAACCTGCCCCTGAACAAAGCTCCTAAATATAATCACTTCAGGTCATTGCATCATAAAAATGCCTTACCTTTCCACTATGATGCTCCTGCAAAGAGAAAAAAAAAGTTCTCCAAAACCGTAACCTGCTTTGAGGCTTAGTGTGTGAGTTCACATTAACAAGTAAATTACATCAGCCCCTTAAAAATTCTGTCTCTCCTCTCATAAGAAAAAAGTATCATGCCATGCATTTCCCCTCCATCACGCATGTTATACTCCGTACGCTATGCTACACAGAAGGAAACAAGAAGAAAAGTTCATTATGCTCATGATTATTTCCAAAGCATTCCATGGACTCAGCTAAAGTCCTTCATCCACACACACATTCAGGCTTCCTGAGACCAGACAAAAACTGACCCTCACAACCTAAACCCCGGACCCTAACAGAACCAGACTCTCTGTGTCTCTGTATGGGCCGTCTCAAGTATCCCTCAGACCCTAATTCCTAAAACCCAAACCCCTCATCATCCTCACCAACCCATGCTCTTCAATTCTCCAGCACTGACTTCCTCACCATCCCACATGTCCTAGTATTAAATCTCCTGACATATATCCTTGGATATTCATGATTTGTCCAGATATTCATGTACAAAATCTTATAGCGTAAAATAGTTGAAAATTGTTTTGTCAAAAACTGATAAAATAATTACTTAGACAAAATAACTTCTTGCATTCATGACTGCACACTTTAAATGGGAACAATATGAAGTTCCAAGAACCCAAGCAATAAAAATACCATGGTTTTAGATATAAGCTCTTGATCTTTAAAATGCTGCAGAGAGTTTAGCATGGTCATGCTCCTTGATGCTTGTTTTTGCATCACCATATTGCACAGCCCTAATGTCTCTTATTCTTACACTAAACCTCATCCCGTTTCACTCTAACACCTATACACAAACTAAATTCTTATTTACTCTGACATGTAATAGTTTTGCCAACATAATTCAGTTTAGCCTTCAATGTGGTTATAAATTTGCTGATTGTGCTCCATTTCCTAGATTTTGTATCTACTTTATCTGGCACAGCAGATTACTGTTATACAAATCAATGGGGCACAATATTTTGTGATTAAATCACCAGAGGCTTTTAAACTTGTTCAGATCTACAAGGCGTGTTCATGTCAAACCGGGACTTGTCATTTAATCCCTTGTGAATGAACGTGAAAAAACAACTGACGTTTATAGAAGACTTCAAGCAAAGTGTGGTGATGAGACTCATAGCCACATTAAAATGCGTGAAAGGTGAAAACGTTTTAACGAAGGGCAAAACCTCCAGCTCAGAGCCCACGGTAGTTGGTAGTTTTTACTTATAATTCTGTACTTATAAAAGGTCCCAGTTTGACTTGAACGCTCCTCGTGTATTTATCATGCCAACATGATCACCATAGGCAGATGTCTGAATAGCCACTATGATTCTGATTTGTCCATGTCGTGCATTTCCAGTATGCCTCTTCCTCCACTGTAAATTATACATGCGTTTAACAAAAGGAATTCTAACAAAAATACAGTTAAATAATATGCGTGGGAATGCAAGGGTAAATGTGTCATGTAGCTGAAAAGGAGTACATGACTCTTTTTTTAGTGTCTTTAACAGACTTATGGAGGACTCTGTGTTCTGGATTTTGCTGAAATTCCTCTGCGGCCCGATTACAGTTCTGCTGGGTTGCTAATTCAGGCTCCTGCACCTCCCAGCATCTACATTTAGAGCACAGCAAGATTGGAACATGATGGAGCAGAGAGGTGAAGCCATGAGTGTTTCTTAATTGTGCATATTCTAGAAATACAAGTCTCTGCAAATATTTTATCATTCTTCACTCTGCAAGGTCAATTTGCAATTTGGGTTTCACTCATTCAGGCTGACAAGGCTGTCTGTAAAGAACCGGCTGGCTTGATTGGCTTGTGTGACACAGGGGATATTGAGTTAGGATTCCCCCAACACACACAGAAGCATTCCGGTATGTAATTGCACTGCCATTTAAATTCTACTGACACCCCCAGGCATTAATTCCACATGGCTGTTTACTTTACATACAGCAGCAAATGCCTTAACTATAGGTTTAGAACCCAAGGTTCCCCATAAACCCATTAAACATTTACAATTGTTAAGCCTGGGGCTACTAGATTTTGTTAAAAAATATATTTACCTGACTTAATGCACAAGAGCAAATTTTATTTTTTTAATTTAAATAATGACGTTTTTAACTTGAAATTGCATATTAAAAATGTGATCTGATATCAAGGGTGAAGGATTTTTTTTTTCATATACTAGTAAATTGGAATTATATGGATTTCCTCTGTTTGCACACAGATCCATTTTGTTTATCTGTTGGGTTAAATCTCACAATGTGACCAAACATTGTACTTCTGCAGTGGCCTGGAGGATCTCTTAACATGGTCAAGTTTTATATTTTTTTTTACAAAAAACTTTAAAACTACAATATTTCAATGTGTTTCTTGTCATATGTAACTCTCAATATAATTTTTAAAATAATTTTATAATTAATTAATTTTATATATATTTTTTATATTTTTATAATTTCAAGAATGTCATTTTGTTAAAATATAAGATAATATAAAACTTCCTTTGTTGTCAAAGTAGATTATTAGCAGAAAAACTCTTCTGTTCAAACTTAGTCTTGAACAAATTTTCCCAGACAGCCACTGTACTTGTGTGTTCTCATGATTATTAATCTATATGATTTGAATACAAGATTAAAGTAAAAAAAATTACAAGGCTGATGTTACCGGTGTCACCAAACCTTTTCAAAACTGTGGTGACCCTTATATTCTATGCCATATCCATCTCTTAACATAATTTCTTTTATTATTATTATTATTATTATTATTATTAATAATAATAATACATCATTAATGCCTTGGAAATTTTATGGAGCATTGTAAAATCCATTAAAACAAGTGACACAAACCAGGCAGAACGAAGATCAGGTCAAAGTAAGTGCTTTGGCAAGAAAGGCAATTGGCAGTGTCCAAGAGTCCACTAGTTACAACACTGAAGGCATTACAGAGCTCACTGGATAAAACAGGAGAACCTTTGCACTCATTACCAATACATCTCTTTATAGATTCATCCTCTATCAGAGGGAGGCCAGAAGGAAAGCTGTGTAAGAAAATATGCAAGAGTCAAAAAAATTATTATCATTTGATAAGATGAGGCCTTTGGTTTAAAGTCAAAGCATATACTGTAGACTCCTTTAGTGCTAGCAAACACTGTAAAAGTTATGTTCTTTTGCCTTTGTGGATGGAGGATGTGACAGGATTAGCTACAGTTGAATGGACAAGACACATATACTGTACCTACAGTAGACAGAGAAACCAAGCATCCTGTACCTGTACCCAGACAGAGAAACCAAGCATCTGCTCTAAAGTACAGTATTGTTTTACACTATAAACTTATAATTATGTCTGTGAAACTACTTTTAATCTGTTAAATCTCTGTATTTCAAATTTTGTACATGATCATTCAAGACATACTGTAGTTGTAGACATCTAAAGATTTATACGCACTCGTTTTCACTTTAAGCTTTTGTTGTCTGGATCTAGTAAATTACGGCGTAAACCTGAGTTAAAACAGTGAAAATAACCAAGTCTTATCATTATTTGAAAGAGAATGAGTAACATAACAATATCATTATGAAATCCATCACCATTCAAGCGCTTAGAGAGTTATGAAAGACACCTAAAGAACTCATATCAAAGGCCACCGACCTCGAGGGAACACTAGGTCACTTCTCCCAACCCCTGAGTCAAGGGAGAGTCCAAAAGGCCACTCTAACCTTTAAATAGTCTCCTGCATTAATATGTTCAATGTTTTTCACATAAAGGATTAAAAGAACATGAAAGCTCTGTTTAGATGTGCAAATGAAATATGTATAGTGTGTACATCATGGCCAATCAGAAACCTTGGTCTAGGTGGTGAAGGGGGAGGTGACATTGGGGGATCATAATGTCCCGGGCATAATAATAATAATAATAATAATATATTTTATTTGTATCGCACTTCACATTTAAGACAATCTCAAAGTGCCACAAAGTAAAAGCATTTTCATAAAAATATAAAATCATATAACGGGAGGATAAAAGCTAACAAATTAAAATAAAATAAGTAAATAAATAAATCAA
>JAQMYJ010000037.1:13654092-13667419 GCA_030014305.1 Clarias laeviceps
TTTCTTCTCATACATTATTAGTAATATCAAAGGGAACTTTTACTTATTTCATTCAAATTCATAGCAAATAGGAAAAGCACTCATGTAAATAACAATATCCCTAAGTTATTGTGAGTAGAGTATACAGTATATATTTCCTTAGGGATCAATATATATATATATATTTATCTATATAATTGTAATAGGCTTATAATAAAGGGAAGTATAAAGCATAAAGGGAAATAATCATTTAAAGTGAGGATATTTTTAGAGGCTCTGTGCAGCACATTTATATCATTATAGATTTCCCAGTTAAAATATAAACTGTAGAATAATTCAAACTAACTGCACAATATCATATTCATTATAATTAGAAAATCATTATCAATAAATCATTTGTGACTTTAAATACATGTTTCATAAATCAGATTATTGATCATCATAGAGTTTGAGCAACACATTTCCAGTTTATAAAGCATGTGGTAGTATAATTTCAGAGGTTTAAAACGTCCGGAGATCTTACAAGCTTTGACTGGCCTTATAAATAACTCTGGCAAACACCACAAATAACTCATTACAGTGACATGCTTTCAATATGTGGTTTAGACCTGGTGGCATTAATGAGCCTGAATAAGTTTATGGACTAATTAAGATTTTAAATAAAGTTAAACTCAAGGGGAAAAAATAATGGACTAAACACTTTACGGCCTACATCAGTGTCTGGTTAAAAATCTGCCAAAGCTAAACCCACCATCCAGGAACTCAATGTCTGGAACTTAATCACAAATGACGGCATGTCTGTACATATCACGACAAGCGCAGAGCAAGACAAAAGAGAATGGAGACTGAAACACAGCAGTGGATCAGCAGTCAGCATTGAGCAAGAAGGAAACGGTAAGAAAGGCTTACGCATTCATGTGAACCTAACTGTCTTTGAAAACAATATAATGTAGACTGGTAAATAAACACAACATTCAGCAATGATAGATAGATAAATAAATAAATAATTAAATAAATAAACATCATTATCAGACTTTGGTTTCAAATGCCAACTGCGATGCCACATGCAATGACGAACATGTCTCTGCCATACCGCTAGCCAATTATAGGGTTGTTGTTTAAACAGCTTACACTGTTTTATTGACTTTATAGCAGTTTTGCAGAAATTGCAAAGAACCTGCCACTGGGAAAATGACAACGACGACAAAAAACACAAAAATAAATCCAAAAAGGTATGGGGGCACAAACTTAAAGATCCAAAAGTGGAACATGTCCTTTTCTGGGCAGCACCTGACACAGTGTCACAGGTGTGTGCTGGATTTTGGCCTCCTTATGTATGAAAGCGGGAACTTTCTCCAACAAAATGCGGAGTTGTTAAAAAATGAACGTATTTGGGGTCTGATTGTAATCTTTTCTTTTATACTAAAGCCATAACGCTAATGTGCAGCAGAACTACAAAAGCCAACATGCAGTATCTAAAATCGCAGGTTTTAGTAATGTTAAAATTAAACCAAGGTAAATCATTTCAGATTCTTTTTATACTATTTCTTTTATTATTACTTGAATTATTCGAATAGCAACCATTTAAAAAATAAAATAAAATTTGTTTTTAGGGCAAAAAAAAAAACCATAACCTTCATGCATATGACACAGACATTTGGGACTGAGATCAAATATCTCAAATTGAATGAGATGATAAAAGCTGAACTTCCGCTCTATTTCCTGACTTTTACTTCAGAATGTGTTAAACAACTTAGAACCTGGAAGCTTTGGTACCAGGCCACCTGATTTTAGTTGAGCAAAAGTATTGAAATAAAACGTAATTGAAATAACACTTTATATTTTGTGGTATAGTCCCTTACTTGCATCAAACCAGCACATATCACTGAGCTCTTGCATTTTTCTATTGTAATGCTTTCCTAGGTTTGTATCACAGTTTCTTTCATTTTTGTTGTTGTTGTTTGTTTTTAGGAGGATCTCACTTCAGTCTTATCTTCACTTGGTGAAATGCAGTGCTGTAAATTGGCAAACAACGTTTCTGTAAGCTTCTGAATTCACTCTGCTGCTACCATCGCTGGTTATGCCATCGATAAATATTGGGAACCCCATTCTAGAAGCAGCAATGCAAGCCCAAGCCATGACACCATCTCCACTGTGCCTGACAGATGAGCTTGAGCAGATAATTTTATTTTTTTTCTCCACACTTCTGACCTTCTGACTCTGACAGCTAATGAGCAGTTTTTATACTGTGGTATGGCATTTGTATTTCTTGGATGGTGATACCTTCACCCCTGTGTTGTGAAGGTTACTGGAGTTGTCACTGTCTGTTGTTTTTTGGGTTTTCTTCACAGCCCTCACAATGCTCATCACTGTCTGGTTGTGGTTGTAAGTGTTTTTTTTTTTTTTTTCAGAACATTCTAAATTGTTTTTGCTTTGCCCAATGCTTGTCCAATGGCTCTGATCCATTGTCTCAACCTCCAAAAGGCTTGCCTTGCTCCCACATATAGCTCAATACTTGCATCAATCAAGAAAAGGGGTACAAAAGAATATCCAAAACATTAGATATGCAACGAAGCAACATGAAGGTCATCAACAAGAAGTTGTCACCACAATGACATTGCAAAGATAATGTATCTCTGAAATAGATGAAAGGACAAAAGCTAAACATATCATGGAGGCTGCCAGGAGACTTACAGCAACATTAAATCAGCTGCAGGAATAGCTGGCATGTACCGGCCACTCCCGCCATGTGACAATAACCTCTCGTATTCTTTACACATCTGTGAAATGAAGTAGGCTGGCTAGACAGAAGCCTTTTCTATTAAATCTTTTAGCCTGCCTAAAGTACTCCAAATAGGTTCAACATGTGTAATGTGTCCAAGAAGGTGTAATTGTCTGATAAGACCAAACTACAGTAGGTCTGTTTTTGAAGGATTCTAAGATATAGTTGGTACAAAAACAAGACATTTTATCAACCAAACACCACCAGAACCATGGTGAAGCATGTTAATGGTAGCATCGTGCTGTGAGACTGAGGCTCAAGTCAAATTTAAGGAAACTACAGCTAGCATGCAATAACCAATGTTTACTGTGCCCATGTCAATCTGTTTAACACTCAACTGCTTCATATAAAGGACAATCAAAAGTGTAAAAAAAAAAAGTTTGCTAATCTTTGCATTATTTTGTTTCCTTTTTTTATGAAATGCACAAAAATCTACCTGAGGTGAACCAATGACTGGTAAAGAAAAATAAGTAAAAGAAAAGATTTGGAAGCAGTGAGGACTTGTGGGCTTGTGGGAAGAAAAAACACTTATCTAATTAGTGTCTCCCACCTACCACTAACTACTGATGTTGAGAGAAATGAAGCAGAAAGGAAAGTGATTTTTCTTCCGACTGACTGTTGGGAACAGAACTGTGCCTCACAACATGTGGGCTGCACGGAGTGCAATCAGGTCACTGCAGGCCTAAAGCACTCCTCTCGTCCTTTATATTCGAAGTTCAGCACAGTTTATGACTCTAAATTGACAAGGTGAAACAGGTTAGATGTGGAAAATCATCAATACAGAATGAGAGCTGGGTAAACAAGCACTAATGAATTCTTAACTTTTCTTACCTGACTGCTTGCAACTGTAAACGCTCTCAAGTCTCTAGGCAGAATGTCCAGCCTTTGCAGGGTTTTTATACCTTATGATATTTGTTTTGGTAAAACCTATTATCCGAGGGGTGTTCAAATCAAACCGGGCCTCATGATGAGATCTCTTGTGAATGAAGGCGTAAAATTGATTGACATTTACAAAGAACTTCAAGCACATTACAGTGACGAGACTCTTAGCCACAGTAAAACATTTCAATGGTGCAAATGTTTTAAAGAAGTGAATGACAATCCTGGCGCGTGAGTTGAATGCCTGATCCTGATAATTTGTCACGAGCTTGCGGAAAAAACACATCTGTCTGTAGAAACTGTACATACAATCGTTCACTAACACCCATTACAGAAACTCACATTACAGCATATTACAGTACATTACAGAAATTCACTTGGGAGTTATTGCCATATCCACCCTACAGTCCTGACCTCGCTCCAAGCCATTTCCACATTTTTGGTCCAGTAAAGGAGTTCCTGGAAGGTTGGCGTTTAAGATATGAAGCAGGCAGGCTGATCATGGTTCTAGCGTACTGAGAAAACTTTCTACCTTCATGGTATCCAAGCACTAGTGAAACACTGGGATAAGTGCATTAGTGTAGCAGGAGATTATAGAGAGAGATAAAGGTATTTTGTATTCTGATATTCTGCACAATCGGAAGTCCCGGTCTGACTTAACACCTTTCTTTATGGCCTTCATTTGGAGGCAAGTAAAATTTTTCATATATTTGTGGTTTATTCTATCTAAAAATGATATTGAAATATGTACATAGGAAGAGATTGTAACCTTTCCATATAAATGCTGCTTTTACATTGTTTTTAAACTGTTTAAGTTTAAAAGTTTGAGTGAGCATTTGTACCTTTACAAAATAATCACGTACCCAATATATCTATTTTTTCATTATTTGCAATACTGAAAAGTCAAATTGGGAAGGGGAAAAAAAAGTTTTTTTAATTCTTTGTTTCACAATAAAGCAATTATGTGGTCCTCATCTGCTTCTACAAGGGTCAAATACAATCGCCAAACACTTAACAGTGAGAATGACTGTTTACAAATGGAAAGATTTCAAGACAGTTGCCAATATTCGTGGGAGTGGGCATTCCAGCAACTTAATGCCCATTTAATGCTCAGAGATATAAATGAAAACCTGCAAGCTACATCATGCAGCCTTTAGGCCCCTGCAAGCACATTAAAAGTTTATATTCATGACAGCTTCATCTGAGGGGAAAAGAAAAAAAAAAAAAACTCTTCAAAAAATATGTCAGCATGTGTTAAATTTGCAATATTGCTTCTGAATAAACCACAAAAGTTCTGGAACAATGTCCTTTGGACTGAGGACTGATGAGACCACAGTGGAGGGGTTTGGTTTCTTCATCATACACTATTTCTGGCAAAAACCAAACAGTGTGTGTCACCATAAAAGCCTTATGCCATCTGTCAAGTGTAGTTTTGTATGAGTGACGAGCTCATACAATTGGGCTTGTTTTTCAGCCACAGCGCCTGGAAATCACTGCGAATGGTATAACTTGTATCTGGTATAACTCCACTTTCATACCAGAATATTCTTGAAACAAATGTGAGGCATCCGTCCAGCAGTTTAGGCTGGGCCAAAACTAGGTCATGCAACAGGACAATGATCCCAAACACACCAGTGAACAAATATCTCAACGGCTAAAGTAGAAAAAAAAATCAAAGCATTGGAATAGTCAAGTCAAAGTCCAGTCCTAAACCCCAATGAGATGTCACTGTGGCTGTGCGAAAAACAAAGGCCCACAATCATCAATGAACTAATCTTTAATATGCATTCGGTGGGTGTTCATGAGAAGTATTAACATGCAATCCAAAAGGACTGCAAATGCAAAAGGCGTCAATACAAGTGAAGGAGTGAAGAAAAAGGGACCTATCATAAAAAAATGTGGAAACTTTAGGAGTGGCCAAATCAATTACTTGGCACATTCTTAAAAAAAGGAATGCCCTGGAAATCACAGAAACGACAAAAAGCCTGGAAGACTACAAAAGACAACTAAAATTGATGATCTCAAAATTCTTTCCTTGGTGAAGAAAAACCCCTTGACAACATCTAGCCAAGTCAAGAATACTCTCACAGAGATGTTATTGTGAAAGGCTACAGATGCAAACCACTGGTAAAACTTAATAACAGGAAGAGGAGATTAGAGATTTAGATTTAGACTTTGCCTAAAAGACAAAAAAAAAAGCCTGCTTAGTTCTAAAACGAGATTCTTTGTACTGATGAATCTGAGCTTAACGTTTGCCGGAATGATGAGAAGAATATGGAGAGAGGAAGAAATGGCTCTTATTCCAAAGCAAATCACATCACAATCATACATGGTTGAGGCAATGCTATGGCGTGAGCATTTATGACTACCGATAGAACTGGGTCACTTGTGTTTACTGATGACGTAGCTGCTAGTAGAAGCAGAATGATGAATTCCATAATATATAGAGCTATACTTTCTGCTCAGATTCAGTCAAATGCTGCAGTACAAGTAATAGTAATAGCACTTACAAATGCACATGACCCCTACCCAACTGAGCATGCTTTTCACTTACTGAAAACAAAACTGAGCCACAAACAAGCAGCAATTAAAGGCAACTGCATTAAAGAGCTGGAATAAATGCTGTTTAATGGAGACTTCTCAGCAATCAGAGATGTCCATGAGTTCCAGACTTCAGACAGTCATTGAGTACAAAAGTCTTGCATCCAAATACTGTAAGTAAAGTCTTAGTTTGTCCAATTACTTTTGAGCATTGTAAGATGTAAAATATAAAAAAGATGTAATTCCTAAACAGCTAATGTGATATTTTTGTTAAACTCTTGAATCAAAGCTCAAACTTCAAATCAAGTGTTTACTGCTTTATTTTCAATCCACAATGATGGCATACAAATCTGAAAATCATGAATATTGTATCGCTGTACAAATACTTACGGAACTGCATATTTTGTGTTAAAAGGCCCTGATAAATAAAACAACTGGAATTGTAGGAGTATGTGAACTTTCTTTTTCTACGGCACAAGTAGAAAAACCTAAATATATCAGATTAAGGGTAATACACTGAATAACCGGGTTACTTGCTCTGATATTATAATGACAAGAGATGCTGTTGTATGCTTGTATGGCTTGTTTGTATGTGCGTGTGTGTGTGTGCTTTGTGTTCAAGCGGTTTCAGTTAGTGCATGAGCTATTATAGTATTATGACTCCTGACTTATAGTTCTTATGACTATTCACTTGAATTGAATGACATAATTCCCCACCTTAATAAGTGCAATTATGCAAGGCTCTTAATAATGTCAACTTGGATATATTGTGTTCTATCACTGGCAGTTTCGGGAATAATAGTGTCTTTGGGTCCAATAAACTGTCGGCCTATTATAATTCACATTTAAACAAAAATTTAGTTTTGTTTTTTTTAATGAGATTTGGGTTATGTTTTATACAGTATCTAAAATACCCATTGGCTGCTAAGAGAATCCGATGCACAAACTATTATTGTGCATGCAGCACACTTTGCACACTTTTCTCTCCAGGTTCTTCTTTTAATTATTTGTATGAATCTTGATCTTTCTATTTTGAAGCCAATGACTGTTTACAGCAATACAAAATAACCTTATATATACATATGTTCTCCATAATGTTTGTTTTTTGCTTCTGAGGAGTCAGACAGCAGCTGCTTTAATTACTTAAAGTTATAGAGAATTACTGTAACCATTTCCAAGTGCACTTAATTTCTCTCAGCCTTGCTACTGTATGCAGAATGTGTTATGATCAGTATTTTTTAATAAATGCTCATCAAATGAAAGTCATTCAGATTACTGAGCTACAGGATAGTTCTGTGCCCGGTACACTAGTAAAGATAAGAGAACATCCACTGTGCATAGCTTTTTTGCAAGAGTTTTGCAAGAAAATATCAAAGACTTTTAAGTTTGACATAATGGGCCGAATCTTCTGGCGTTGTTACTGACTGACAGCACTCCGGGTATCACCTGACACCACCAGACTTGCATGGATAGATATTATACACTATGTGCTTAAAATGAAAACCATCAAGCTCTGCATATCTGCAGTAGCAATAAACTTTTTTTTATCATACTCTACCATAGCTGATGCAAATCAATGTTTAATTAATATAGGAAATTTTTAACTGTAGTCATGCCTGTAGAATAGGGCAAACTTCATGAGCATATCTAAATGATGTTTGATTACAAAACTTCAACTGCTTCTGTTTTAGTCTGATTAAGTGGCATGACACTAAAATATGAACTAACCCCAGAGCTTAGTACTAACATCATGCTCAGTATACAGACTCAACACTAACTAATACTGTACAGTATCTACGATAACACACACTGACTTTGGCCATTTTCTGCATTTCCACCACAACCGTGTCTTTGAGCTTTCATCCCAAGGACTCGAAGCCCAAAGGACACAGCCGCGCTGTCGGCACTCGCTCCGGCTAAATATCACACGGATTAAATGGCGGACGCTCGTAGCCGAGTATCAGACCTACCTTCCCGACGCTGAACATTCGCAGATAACGACAAGATCGCCATGACACTCGGTTAAGTACTGGATATTCGACTGCCATCCATCACCCTGTCGCCATTTTGCCTTTAAATTCCGCAGGTTGAACTACAAACTCCGAAAGGGGTGTCCGGGAAAATCACGACGTCTGTTTAATGCGACCTCGGACTCTCTCAGCCTCGTTAACTTAATACACCCAACAAAAACCTGTTTTATTTATTCGACTTATGTTATTAGTCTGTAAGACCATTTCCCTTGTAACCGTCCTGGTGTTTAGTACAGAAATGATCCCCTCCTCGGACTATGGATTATTCCCAAAAAAAAGAGGCTAAGGTTATTACTGTACATTCCTGAGCGAACTTGCTGCTAAGAGTCACAGAAATTAACCTCCTGCATGTAATACTCATTTAATGACTGAATATTAAACCTGAAATATTTCAGAAATGTTTCAATTTCATTTTAAATCTTCCTGTTTCATTTATAATAGACTTTTGTGTAAATGTTCATAATTAGGTTACACACCTTAAAGGCACTACATTGTTTGTTAGTTTTCATTAGCATACACTATATTAACAATTTTAAACACACACACTATATACAGTATATAAAATGTCATCATCAACTTTTGTTATACTATGGTCATGTCACAGTTGGCAGCACCCTCACCGAATTCCTCACCAACTGTAGCAGTATGTTGCGTCCTCAGCAAATATAACAGTATGCTCCGTCGTTAACGAATGTAACAGTATGTCGCGGCCTCAATGCAACGTCCTCACCAACTGTAGCAGTATGCAGTGCCCACAGTGAATGTAACAGTACATCACGTCCTCAGTGAATGTAACAGTGTCCTCAATACAGCGTCCTCACGGAATGTAACACTATGCTGCGTCCTTACTAACTGTAGCAGTATGTTCGTCCTCAGTGAATGTAACAGTACGCAACGTCCTCAGCGAATGAAACAGTAAACCGCATCCTCAATGCAGCGTGCTCACCGAATGCAACAGTACACAGCGGACTCACTAACTGTAACGGTACGCAGCGTCCTCACCAAATGTAATGGTGCGCAGCGTCCA
Source organism: Clarias laeviceps (assembly GCA_030014305.1). Taxonomy (NCBI): domain Eukaryota; kingdom Metazoa; phylum Chordata; class Actinopteri; order Siluriformes; family Clariidae; genus Clarias; species Clarias laeviceps. The sequence goes on from JAQMYJ010000037.1 coordinate 13,663,331, forward strand.
CAGCGAATGTAACAGTATGTTTGTCCTCAATGCAGCGACCTCACTTAATGTAACACTACGCAGCGTCCTTACGAACTGTAGCAGTTCGTCGTGTTCTCAGCGATTGTAACAGTACGCAACAAACAATGCAACGACTGTAACGGTACGCAGCGTCCTCACGAATGTAATGGTAGCGTCCTCCACGACAGTGACAGTATACAGCGTCCTCACCAACAGTAGCAGTATGCAGTGCCCACAGCGAATGTAACAGAACATCACATCCTCAGTGAATGTAACAGTACGTTTGTCCTCAATGCAGTGACCTCACTTAATGTAACACTACGCAGCGTCCTTACCAACTGTAGCAGTTCGTCATGTTCTCAACGATTGTAACAGTACGCAACAAACAATGCAACGTCCTCACCAAATGTAACGGTGCACAGCGTCCTCACTGACTGTAACGGTACGCAGCGTCCTCACGAATGTAATGGTAGACAGCGTCCTCCACGACAGTGACAGTATGCAGCGTCCTCACCAACAGTAGCAGTATGCAGTGCCCACAGTGAATGTAACAGTACGCTGTGTCCTCAATACAATGTAACACTATGCAGCGTCCTTACTAACTGTAGCAGTATGTCGCGTCCTCAGTGAATGTAACAGTACGCAGCGTCCTCAGCGAATGTAACAGAACGTCGCATCCTCAGTGAATGTAACAGTACGTTTGTCCTCAATGCAGCACCCTCACTTAATGTAACAGAACGTCGCATCCTCAGTGAACGTAACAGTACGTTTGTCCTCAATGCAGCGTCCTCACCTAATTGTAACAGTACGCAGCATCCTTACCAACTGTAGCAGTACGTTGCGTCCTCAGCAATTGTAACAGTACGCAACATCCTCAGCAATTGTAACAGTACGCAACATCCTCAGCGAATGTAACACTAAGCTGCATCCTCAATGCAGCGTCCTCACCAAATGCAACAGTACACAGCGTCCTCACTGACTGTAACGGTACGCAGCGTCTTCACCGAATGTCACGGTGTGTAGCGTCCTCACGAATGGTAGACAATGGTGTCTTCACCGACAGTGACAGTATGCAGCGTCCTCACCAAAATGTTTAAAATTAAACGGTATGGAACGTCCTTACGGATTAAAAGTACATTCGGCAGTGTCCTTACCGAATGTTACAGTATGCAACATCCTTACAGTATGTAAAAGTAGCTAGCGTCCTCACCAGCATGAAACAGTACACAGCGTTCGCCAGCCGAAACATTTGAGCAGCATGAGGAGCGGCTGTGAGTTGACCACACACTCCATTCGCAGGTAATGGTAGCACAAAGGTACAAGGCCGGAGCCGCGGGTAACCTCTAGTACTTTATATCATTTGAAAAAAAATACGGACGTGTGATTAAAATACGTTCAATAAGTCTTGCCGTGTTGAGTTTGGGCATTTAATTTACTTAAAAATATTCATTATTTATCCATTCCTCTTTCCTAATCACTTTGTCCTGGTCAAGATTGCAGTGAACCTGAACCCACCACGAACACCAGGGAAACAGGCAAAGAAACACCATAAATGGGGCACCTGCCCATTAAGGGCAGCATGCACACATGCATTTACCAACTCATTCGCACTTATGGCTGTCTATCTGCTAAATGTTTTAAATGACAGAAATTCCACAAAGAGAGTAACCTGAGCTAAGCAAACCAGGGGAAGTGCCAATATGTAATTTATATCAAAGTATGTTCATGTTGTTTAAACTGTATTTGTGCACCAAACGCACTCACTTACTCAAACTCACTCACTTACTCGCATTTAAACTGTAGTTGTGCACCAAACTCACTCACTTACTCACTCGCTCACTCACTCATCATTTACAGTATACTGCTTAATCCTGTATACAGGGTCGCGGGGCGCCTAGAGCCTATCCCAGGAAACTTAGGGCACAAGGCAGGGTACATCCTGGACGAGGTGCCAATCCATCACAGGGCACACACACTCATTCACACACTATGGGCAATTTGGAAACGCCAATTAACCTAATCTGCAAGTCTTTGGACCATGGGAGGAAATCAGAGTACCCAGGGGAAAGACACCAAGCACAGTGAGAACATGATAACTCTATGCACACAGAGACGGGAATCGAACCTGGCCGGGAGTTGAACCCGGAACCTGGAGGTGCAAGCCGACAGCTGCTAACCACTACATAACCGTGCTGCCTGCAGCAAACTCACTAATTAAAATGGACACTTTTTTCTTTAAAGACCTGTTATAATTAAGAAGAATGTCAGATTTGTTAAGTTTGAAGATAAATTAATAGAAGAAGAATTATTGCGTGTTGTGTCCGCCACACCTCGATACACTTACCGCTGATGTTCTAACCGGGAGAGACAGACAAACACACGCATGCAAACTGAGCTTTTGGTCAGGTGCTCTGTTTCACGTACATCAAAAGAACAAGAAATTTACATGTCATAAAGAGATCTGGAGTCAGACAGACAATAGGAATATTGTATATTTGTTTGGATATGGGCTATAGGAAGTGTTATCACATAAGGAGCCAGGAAACAGAATGAGGGGGCTCTCATTGTATTATAAACCTACTGTATATAAAAAAGACTGTATATGCAAAACCGCACAGCACAGTGGGTTACACTAACCACAAGTTACTGTCTACCGTACTAAGCTATATAAATATGAATGTGCATGGTGCTCTGCAATTGACCATCCAATGACAATTGAATCACCTTTTTACACCATGTTACCAGGATGAAACAGTTATTAAAGATGAGGGGATGAATGATTTTTGCAATGAATTCAGTTTTCAATAAAGCAGCTCAAAACTGTACTGCATGTGTTATCATTATTTAAATCACCAGATTGGTTTACTACAGTTTTCATTTCGGTAAAATCAGCTCAAAATTCTCTTGACATAAAAGGTGCTGGAGCTCAGATATCAAAACATGAAGGCAAGCCTTACTAATTACCTGAATATTAGATGTTAGGCATTAACAGGCAATAATAACACTGTGAATTAGAAGCTTACATGTGTTTGCTTTAAATGAAGTGAAGCGTTGAATACAAATAGAGTGAAAGCTAAAATTCTGTTTACATTTCTCCCTTGAGCCTCCACCGAAACTGACAAAGTGACTATTACCGTTCAAAAATAAAGTAACTCTGAATACACATATTCTCATACTGACTGCCAAATTTCTATCAGCCATCAATAAATGTTCCCTTCCAAACCAGTCTCTTCTAAAATGGAGTGGAACATTATATTCAGTTCTAATTAAATGTTTGTTTGTTTGTTTTTATAACTGAAACAATTAATATATATATATATATATTACTGTCATACGCCAGGAATCTAATACACAAATACCCTAGTTGTTTAAAAAACATAACATGATTATTGAGTCAGGGGATAAAAATATTCTATGATCTGATAGCCTGTGTCGCTGTAAGTTGCCTTGAAAAATCTTGTAACAATAAATCACCGTTAGAGGCGTGTCCAAGGTGTCAAGTTGGATGTTTCAGGAAAATGTGTCGAATGTCATTCTTTATACTCTCAGAAGTCAAACATCATCCCACCCTGACTGTGGGCACAAAAGAAATCAGACTACCACGTGACTGGGAGGAAATGGATCCAAACAGGTGAGAGTGAGAGAAACAGCTCAGTATCAAAACAACTCAACAAGAGCCTATGAGGAAAAGTGTGTAATATTTATATAGAAAATTATTTCAGTAGAGTTTTAGCTAATGTTTTATTCTAGATTAACAGGTAAAGTATGTATGAGTTCTGTATTTAGAAGGAACCTAAGGAGTTCTCACCCAGTTTACCCTCCAGAACTACTGTACTGTAGGTGTGCAGTTGTTTAGCTAGAGAACTATAGTTGGATATTTGCTTGGTGACTATGGAAGGTCTTTGAATATTTCCCTGCAGCTTTGTCCCTCAGAAATGACCATGTTAAATATATCACCCTTGTAGTTGTGTGGAGCCATTAGCTATCCAACTATAGCTTCACCAGTGGCGAGTTCTTTAAGACTGCAAGGGAAGCTCAGCTTCCCCTATAATGTCACAAAATTAATGGTCAAATTATGTACTATTGTAT
>JAQMYJ010000037.1:13681910-13717666 GCA_030014305.1 Clarias laeviceps
AACCATTTAAAAAAAAAAAAAAAAAAAAACAGAAATTATATAAATAAAAAATAAATGTTCTGTATTGCTAAGGTCACACTAGCATACTCACAAAATATATGTTTATTTTTACAATAAATTTAACTAAAGAAATACTAGCCTAAGGAATAACACAATAACACTACTAGAAGCCTACTAGAATAATAAAATTATACATATGTTCCAGTTTATATTTATTCTGAATTGAAACGTACTTAACGTACTCGCGCAAGTTGCTGAACTCTCCCACTCTCTCTTAGCACTAGCCAACTTTGAAACCTGCTCATGTTCCTTTACGTGACTAACCTTCAAATGTCTGATGAGGTTTGTTGTGTTAAAATGCTTTGGTTGCTACTGATAGGTTGCAGATTGCTAATTTATTGTCTTTTTCACACATCACTTAAAATTGCCAGACCGCTTAAGCCATTTTAGCGGCGCGCAAAAAAATTGTCTCGCGAGTTTTGCGTCATCTGATCGGCTTTTCTATATCGGCCATTATAGAGACCGTGGGTTTGGTGGCCATCCAGATGTTGAATTCTCATTAAATGGTGGCGTCCATCGATCTTCCGCATTCTCTCTCTTGTCGGCGTTCCTTTTTCTTTTCCATCTTTGACGTGCTTTAGCAGGTGGTAGCTTTTAGCTGTTAGTTGTCTCACCAGGTTCTGCTTGCAATTTTGAGTGTGACAAATTAACATGCACAGTAGCATCTTTGCTTTTATGCAGAGCCCTGAGCTTTTGCAAACAGTTGTTTAAGAATGTCCTCAGGGCTATTCATGAGGTGCCTGTGGTGTTAGCACCAATCTAAGCTGCCTGCACGGTGAACTGTCACCTTTCTTGACGATTGTTGGTGCTCAGAGTGCGGGCACGCCCAATCTGCACTCGTCCCACCTCACGAGGCTTCAAAACACCGTCAGGGACAGCCTGCGGCTCCCTTTAAACTATCAGTTGACGTCAACTTCTAGGGATGGGTCGTTCAGGAACGATTCAGGTTTTTTTGAACGAGTGACTCTGCGCGCGCAAAACATTTGAAGGACGTCCATTTCCATTGGTTGGTTCACATCACGTTACCTGTGTGTCCGATATCTGAGCAATGGACTCAGTTATTCAAATGAGCCAACCAGAAATCTGTAATTAGAATATCCCCGCCTCCAACCCGCACTGTGTGCAAACACATTTAACGTGATGCCAGAATGTACAGGCCTATATATAGAAAGCTGAGGGCTTAGTTTGCCATGTTGATATTTAATTTTAAATGCCATCGAAACAAAAAATATATACATTTTTTTGCAGTTTATAACGTGAGATAAACAGACATTATAGACTACATGTAAGTGCAGGGCTTCTACTGCCTTACCTTTAATATTTAATTACAATTTATTATAGTAATTGTACATAAAGTTGTACGTAATTCACAAAAACAGAAAAACACAGCAAAAATAGTATGGTATTTTTACAGTTAAAAAATGTGAAACAAAAAATTTTAAATAATACTTAAAACAACAGACAACTTAATTTATAGATAGTCTGTAATTTTACTGTAATTGTATGTAGGTTTTTTGTTTTTTTTTAACAAAAAGAAAAACTACTATAAAATTTTTAAGTAATTTTCTGTAAAATTTGGACTTTTTTTTCTTTTTTTACAGTGCACAGTGATCATCACTCCAGAAGATTTTCTAAAGGTTTGCTGAAACCATGGAACCTGGGACTACCACGGTAAATATTGTTTCTCTTTGTCCTTAAAAAGATAATGCTTTTATTTTATATATGTATATTCAAGTACACACTAAGCAAAACTTTCAAAATGAGGCATGTAAATGAGTTATGTAGAAATAATGGTTTACTGCTAACCAAGTGAATGAAAGTGTTGGTCATGTATCAAATCACTGTGTTTGTGTTACCTCTCACTTTAACTACATTTCTAAGGGACCAAGCTGGCTGTCGGGTTGTCAGGTTTGTACATATGCCGTCCCAGGTCTTGCACTATATAATATATATATATATGTGGCAGGACATCAGTAAGCAGCCCACGTACCTGGGGCTTACGTGTGTTTTAGAAAAGAAATATGCAACAAAACAGGGAAATTATATAAATAAAAAAATTTTGTTCTGTATTCTATTCATTTAATGCATTTCTAAGGTCACATTATAGAGCCCGCCGATCAAACTTCCCAAAGCAATGATCGGCGACTGATCAATCGGAGCAGCACTACTTACATTTCACTTCATACTTATTAGTGTCTCTCTACTGGATGGCTCTTCTCCCACGTTCCAATGTTTGGTCTAAAAATGTAAGAAAGTTTCTTATCATGAGCAGTTGTAAATATCACACAGAAGCAGGCAGTTACACGTACATAGAAGGTTTTTGCACATTTATCACAGTTAAATACACATTATCTGATAAGCACCATGTGGTATCATCACTATGGCTTGATGATCTCTCTGAAATTTGAATAAGATGTGTCAGTGTATATACTGTATTATATATGTGAGAATATTTGCACAAGTATAAATGTATTCTGACTGGAATGAGTTGTTTAAAAGTAAAACTACACAACAGACAAAAGTAATGGATCGCTCATGAACGATTGGTTCTTTTTGAACGAGTCTTTAACGTGACTCAGCAGAACGAGTATCTCGGAGAGTGATTCGTTCATTTTCTATGTGGCGCGCATGCGCAAATCATCGCGAAACCTCCGTAGGTTATGTACAGAAAACAGAAATGAGCGAGTCTTTCTCAATGACTCTTCTACTCCGAGTCGTTCGTTCTTTTGTCACGTGACTCCCGTAGACGCTATGCAGTGCAATAGATTCAAAAGAATGAACGACTGGAAGATATGAGAGGTGAGATACACATTCTGTTTATTATAACATGTCCTTAGCTGCATTGTAATAATTACTGGAACTATAGCCAAACTTTGTGTATTGGGGTCTTTTTTTGAAAATGCAACATTTTATTTCTTATCAAAAGAACGAAATGAACTAAATGACTCAAAAAATATTCGTTCATTTAGATGAACCGAGTCACTAAAATGATTCAAACTTCAGCAACAATAAGAATTAAGATAACAATAAAAATTTCTTACCGTCCTTGTGTCTTGAGTTTGTAGGTAATTTTTCCTCACACTAAAACACGATGACATTTCAGCATCAGCAGTCTTCTCCTCTGTCCCTCAGAGACTCAGTCTGCTCTCCTCTTCACTTGTAGCTAGTGATGAGTCGTTCATAAACGATTCGTTTTGTTTTTTTAAACGAGTCTTTAATGTGACTCAAAATAACGAGTAGTCTCTGAGAGTTATTAGTTCGTTTGCTACTGGACGCGCATGCGCAAAACATCGCAAAACCTTCGCGATGGGTCGTTCATAAACGATTCGTTTTTTTTTTTTACGACTCTTTAATGTGGCTCAGAAGAACGAGTAGTCTTAGAGAGTAGGTGCGTTCCAATCGGCCTGAAGTACCCTGCGAAGTATACTTCAGAGGGTGTTCAGCCATGTTAAGTGTGATTCCGAACCTCAGGGAGCGAAAATGTTCAGGTCAAAGGGAACTGCGAACGGTGTAGGGAACGAGTGAACAACAGGTGTTCACTTCACCGGAAAAGCGAATGAAAAAATTCCCACCAGTCATTGCGTCTCGCTGGAGTGTGAAAAAAAGAATGAAGCTCGAAAAAGGGTTTATATATTTATTATCATTATTATCGATGACGACATCATATTAAAAGGACACAAAAATTATTTAGCATTATATAGGCTAGTAATCGGTAAAAATAAATAAATAAATCCCCGTACATTTTAATCAGTTATTATTTAAATCAATAAATAAATTATTTACAAGTTATACACGTTTCAATAGTACGTTTTATAATGGGATCAGATTTTGTTTCAATAAATATTCAATATTTAATGTCTGTAGTGTGAGATTTTCACGGCAGCAGTGACAGGTATCCGAGGGGCTTACGTTACCATGGTAGTGACGCCAGCGCTGGTGATTTCGCAGGGTGTTCCAAATGGTGGAATTTTGTAGAGCGAAGTTCCCTTCACCGACATTCCCTGCAATCTGAGGAGGAAGTAGGGAGCACCCTGTGAAGCACCCTGTGGATTACATGCTGTATTACTATTACATGTGTTGGAGGTGTTCGGTCTCATGTGACCCTCCGAACCAGTAGATGGCAGTGCGCTATTTTATGCGCCATAACAACATCAACAAAAAAAACTCCAAAAGACACGTCATGTCTGAGAGCAGATGAATACGACTGCGCATGCGCGGCGCTGCCTTCACAACCTCACCAACTAGGAACCTGACAGAAGGAGGTACAGTAACACTGATTTAATCTGTATTTGTTCATATTTCTACCAACTGTAATGCGACTTTTCGATTAATATATGTTTATGAACACGGGTTTGTGTGAGATTTTAGTTTTTGTTATAGTAATATGAGCGAAACTTGGTGCTGAATGAATGGTGTCCTGCAGAGATTAGCAAAGAGCTAAAGTACACGTAAGCGCACACTGTTAGCATTGAGCTGTTCTGCTCTTAAGCTTTTTTATTCTTATCAGGGTTGAATTTTATTAGTGTATTATAAAAAATAAATTTCTATATCTTTAAACGTGTAAATAATTAATTGTTTCATATTTCATGCTTTTTGGGGGGAGGGCAAGGTCTCTTATTTATGTGAAGACATGATTTACAAAAACAGCACAAAGTCATAATCTGTATAACATTAGATAAAAAAAAAAAATGCTTGCATTTTGAATACATCTAAACTCTAACTTGCTAACTTTCCGATTTATTATATATATTTTTCAAAAGCTGTCAAGTATCTAGTCTAACCAGGAATAAAACTCTAAGTGTCATGATGTCATAGAAAACTAATCTACTCCTAGGATATGTGATTAATAAGCATTTTTAGTGTTTTAATGTTTAGTTCATAGTGTTCTGTCTCATTTTTCCTCTCTTGATGGTATTAAGACAAACATTACTGACTTCACGTGTTACTGAAGAACCTGGAAACGTTCCATTTCAAATCTCTGACACTAGAGACTCCTGAAATGTTTCACTCTACCTATAAATATTCTAGTACATATAATTTTTATTATGTATATAATCGTTATTTTACATGGACATTAGGGACAGGAATCACCAGTCACCTTCTGATACGATATTATCTCGATACCTAGGTGCCGATTAAATTAAAATTGGGATTCTATAAGTATCACGATACATTTTTCCCCCCACCATTTTGTTACAGTTTTAACCCAGTTTTAAGGCTTAATGAGTAATTAAATGTTGGCTACTTGTTATAACGTTAGTTTTCTCACATAAAAACCAAGTACAGTGAAACCTTTGCTGTTTACTATAATACTGTGACCACGTGTGTGTGCGAAAACATTTTATTTTGTGTCTGTATGCGTGTGTGTACAGTGTAGAGTGTAAAGCAAAAGCAAGTCTCATTAGAGAGGTTAAAGATCCATTTTCTCCTGCTCTGTTTCAGCCTGTCATGTGTGCGCGCACGCAATTTGACACCGTGCCCCTTCACACACACACACACACACACACACACACACTCTCTCTCTTTTGCTTTGATTTACGAGTGTTTTGAAATACGAGCCCGCTTCCAGAACAAATTATGCTCGTAATCCAAGGTTCCACTGTAAACTAACTTAAAATACAAGAGTTTAACTTCAAATTAAATTAAATGAAAAAGCAAAATTTTTACCGCGCAGCACACATCCGTCATCCACCATAATCATTTTTTATAAACAAACTTGCCAAATAATTCACTCCTACCACACAGGGTGAAAATGTGTAAATGGTTCAGAGTGTACCGCCTTGTAGGATTATAAAGAAATGGCGACATTTTACCTTCTCAAACGTCTCAAAAATCTCAAAACTCAACTTGACAGTGAGCGCACGGCACGTACAGCTTTAAATCAAACTTTTTACTAATTAGCACTCGCTATATGAGTGGATTTGAGGGTAATTTGTTCACAGAATTTGGAGAAAAAGGCATATCGGAGGCTTTCAATACCATTGAATGAATCAACACCTTCTGACCAATCAGATTTGAGAATACAACAGAGCTCTATTGTGAATGCTGGATTGATTGATTGATTTTGTTTGTTAGTTCGTTTATTTAGGTCGAGGGATGTGTAATTGTTATACATCCAATGTGATTTACCTTTTGTATTATGGATTTTATCAGTTAATATTAGAAATGTAGTTTGTGTTGTATTTCTGGTTTTCTAACTGCATGATTTGAACCATCCTTTTACAAAAGACATAAATTTGAGGTTATCTATAGGCATGTTAGTTTCTTTAATTAGTTTATATATTTTTTTAACTCAATTCAGGTGAGGATGTGGGCCGCTTACCAAGTATAAAAAAGATTAATAAGTATATTAACTTTATTAACATCATATGATGTTTATAAAAAATAAGGAAATAATCATTAGGGCTGCCTGGGAACATTTTTCGTTTAGATTATAAATCTTTAATGATGGATGTGTGTATCTCTGTCTTTCTTCACCCCCCAGATGAGGGCGCTGTGTGTGTTTGCTGTGCTCGCCTCGCTGGCCCTTGCGGCCATGGGGGAGGAAGGAGCCCGACTGCTCGCCTCCAAATCCCTGCTGAACCGCTACGCCGTGGAGGGCCGAGACCTGACGCTGCAGTACAACATCTACAACGTGGGCACCAGGTACAGCTCGAGCCGGGTCACTACCATCCATAACCAGAAATAAATAATCTGGAAATTAATTCTGTTCTTTAATTGTAAGTCTTGAAAGTGTCTGGCCTTTTTTTTTTTTTTTTTTTTTTTACTGGAAGCAAGAAAAAGCACTGGAAAGAATACAATACACAACAAACGGAATTCTAGTAAGACAGTTCCACTGGCACATACTCTTAAGTGAAGCAAATCTGAGAGCCAGTGACGTGAGCTGCTGAGATTAACAGCCCTTTTGGGGTCTGGTGGAGGTGATATCATTCAGATCCGCCCCAAGATGTTTGTTGCTAAGCTTAAAATTGGAGATGAAGTCAGCGGGAGATGTGTCCATCTCTCCCTCAGACACTTCCTATTTTTTTCCTTTTCATTGCTCTCTTCTCTTTCAAAGATACATGACGGAAATATGACCTGCGTCAAGGCCAAAAATGACATTTAGATCAATCTAGCCAGTTGGCTGAAACTTATTTGATGTCTGCAGTTTTTCCATACAGGAAGGACAAGAAGATCAGTTCAGCAATTGTGCAATCGGCTAAATAAATTCAACTGACACTTATCATCTGAATCACTTCAAGCTGGTACAGTAACTCAGCAGCTCCACAGTTTCAGGTCTTTAGTTTGATTCTGAGCTTGTGGTGGTGTTGGTGTGTTCACACCTGAGCACATGCTGGAGCATTAAAGCGATGCCAGCTTCATACATTTGTCCAGTTTAATTGATAACAGCGTATTCACTGTGCCAGAAAAACCATGCCTATTTCACACAATAAACAAGTCGTCATGATTTAATGCGACCATGTGATGACTTGCAGACGCCGGGACGACGGCTATCAGCTTCTCTTGCTGTTTAGCTGCATTAGCCTCTGGTCAAACATGTCCTGGGTGATCAACTACATTTGGAATATTCAGTAAGGGAATGTTGTGTAGATTAGACTATTTTTTTTGTCCAAACTTTCCTTTTAATAAAAGCTTGGTTTAGAATTCTTCAAAGAAAATACAGTGCGTGCATGTGTACTCATAAAGCTTAATGTCCACACAACTCGCATCCAATGCTAACACCATGTGAATAACCGCAACACCATAGATGCAATGAAGATTTATTTAAAGGAGAATACTGTACATTCTGGATTTGAAAAAACACAATAGCCTCCCTAAAGTTTAAACCACAAAGATGAACAACCACATTTGGTGACGATTATACGGCTTTATTTTTATACATATATATACAGGACATTTAAAGAGAATGCATATTTACAGCACAGTTTATTCAGAGACAAATGAAAAGCTTCACATACGATCAGAAATGACAGCCAACAGACGGACCTGATTTGTCGACAGAGCGGCTTTGAGTGTTTTTATCTTTTTCTTTTTAACTTCACATTAACATGTACTAAATATATGGTAGAACAATCCAGCTTTTAGTGATTCTTACAATGCACATGTAATGGAGAACAGCATACGAAGCTACTCAAACACACATTCTGGACAATCACTCATACACACCAGAAACATGAGGTAGATATACAACAAACATTCAGACAAATACAAAGCATGAACACATATCTGCCGTTCTAGGAATGTGTGCTTTTAACTTGACTACAGTGGAATATGTCGTTTAAATAATTTCCAATTTCACAATGTGCATGACAGCATAGTTGTTTTTAGGAATGCATTTCATGCCAACAGTCTTAAACAAGCAGAGTAGAAATTTTATAAAAGGACACAACAAAAACAGTTAAAGCAATTAGCAATGAAACTCAATTTTATTTCTAAGATGGAAAAAAAAATCTCATTTGTTATCCTTTTATTCTCCTAGCTGAGTTTTTTTGTTTATACATTTTGCAGAAGTGGTTTTGCTTCTAAAATGGTTTTGACATTTGGTACATTTTTCATGAATGAGAAAGTCTTCGAAGAAGGCATACACCTTCAGTGTTACTGGAATTTGAGAATATATCCTTGGACTCTTGCCCACTCTCACTCACTCAGCAAACCACAGGATTGTACCCAACCCTGCATTGGAGTAAATAGGGTGACTGGTTTTTGTTTGCTTCTTTGCTTGATTTAATTGAGCTTGGTTAATAGTTGTTAATGATACTCAATTAAAATATTTTAAGACAAAATAATCTCTATAGTTTTAGACGTGGCAAAATCATTCACATATGCATACTCACATACAACATATGCATATAGCGTTAACATGAAAGCATATGATTCTATGATGTAAAAAAAAAAGGCACACAAACTAGACACACACATACACACACACACCAATTAGCCATAACATTAAAAGCAGCTTAGTTGCATGGTGGGGCATTCATGGATCAGGCTTGTTTGTCCAACACATTCCATGGATGTTTGATCAGATTGAGATCTGGGGAATCTGGAGGCCAGATCATCAACTTTGAACTCTTTGCCTGCTAAGCCCAATACACAGCAAGCTATGATGAAGTGAGTGATACTTTTCTGCCAACATCAACTTTTTCTCATCAATTTGTGCTGCATTGGCTTTTCTGCGGGATCGAACCAGACAGACCGGCCTTTGAATCAATGTTATGGATGATCTGTGTGTGTGCGCATATATACACTACATATATTAAACATATACTGTATATTATATGTAAACCACCAAATTGCTACATAAAAGAAACAAAAAATAAAGATTGACAGAGTTTCCAGCTTATCAGATCAATCTACTACCCAGCCGCATGTTATGAAAGCAATTATAAGCTATAGGCTAATCTCTTATGTATAATGCTACGTATAATGTATCAGCCTCCATCTATCCTGCCTACCACCTTAAACACACCACTTCAGGCCCATCACTGAGCAGATATAATTTGAATACTTGATTATTTGCAGCACAGCAGGTAGGTGGATGTAATAAACTGGCAACTCAGTGTTATTTTGGATTGTCCCATATCCATATCTACAGAAATAAGCAATAAGAAAAAATTCACAGTTTTATGATTAAAATCATAGCTTGGCTCTAGGTTAAAATTTTTCTTAAAAATATATCTTTATACACATACGTATTTATCTATATCTATATTCATACTCTGTTTGCTCTGTTTTAAAGACATCTATACAAGTTTACACGCACATCAAAGCTTTAAAATAAAATACATTCTACAAATTCTGCAGCAAGTGACCCAGTTATGAGATGCACAGAGTTTATGAAGCTTCACATGCTAAGCGCTGTGTACAAAGCAAACCAAGCCAAACCAGCTCCCCTCTTTAGTCACATCATTTCACCAGTATGTGATCTGACATTAAGGCATGTTTAAAAATGGCAACATTCATGTTTGTTTGTGACGGTGGGAATCGCTTTGGCTACACTTTGCACGGACACCTAGCAAAAACACATATAAAACAAGGCCTGTATGGAAATGCAAAAGAAATATACAATAACAACAATGATAATACAATAATGAGATGTTAGTTGGAATGTTAGTTTGAAATCTTAAAATTTATTATTTACATGTGGCAGATTAGTAGATTAATGGTGCAGAAACCTAATGTCATCGAAAATTTCTTCATGCAAGATAAAAAAAAAGAGATTGTCAAATTTCCTTTAGGCCAAGGTGTTGCTCTAGGTCTACAGAGTTGTCAAGCAGATATCACTGAGCAATAATTTTTCTCTAACCTCTGTGTTCAACTACACTATACAGCCAAAAGTTGGTGACTATCACAGTCATATGTGGTACTTCCCCAAACACTGTATTGCCACAATACTGGAAATACACATTGTCTAGAATGGCCTTATAAGCTTCAGGATTACAATTTCCCTTCACTGGAACTAAGAGGCCCAAACCTGTCACAGCATGACAAGGCTCCTGTGCACAAAGCGAGCTCTACAGAGAAATGGTTTGCCAGGAAGAACTGTGTCCTGCACAGAGCCCTGACCACCACTACAATAAACACATTTGGGATAAACTAAAAGCCGGTCCTCAATGCCTGACCTCATTAATGCTCTTGTGCACAAACCTCCACAGCCATCCTCCAATATCTAGTGGAAAGCCTTCCCAGAATAATAAAGTATATTACAAAAATAAAGGAGGACTGAGATGTTCAAAAAGCACATACGAGTGTGATGGTCAGGTGTCACACACAAACTTTTGGCTGCATAGCGTACATAAATAAACACTTCCAATTCAACACTGGGGAAACCTTTCTGATGGAATCACTTTGATAATTATTATAGTTACATCTTTTTATACATTAAATGTACATTGCATGCTGTACACAAATAATACATAAAATCCACGACAGAGATAATGTAATCTGTTAATTACATTAACTACTCTCTCTTTATGAATGATCAGATAGGGTCTGTAATAGATTCAGCCCAATCTCAAACTCTAAGCTGCTGCTTCTCCTTATTCCTGTAGCTCCTCCTCATATCTACAGTACATAAAGCTTTTTCTCAAAGATGCTCCAAAATATTTCGTGAATATATATAACTGTTTCCAAATATCTGGAAAACTGCTCTTCTGTTTAAGCCAAATCATTATATATTTGTTGTGCATATATCAATAAATAAATATTTTTTTCAAATGATTTCTTATATAGGCACTGTATATCTTTATACTATTCATATTAAACGTAAAAAAAAACATTAAAATAAGTGATAAGCTTGGCTTAAAATTTAGACAGCTTTAGGAAAATATTGTGGGATAATATCCTTTTAATTGTAAAATTATTTATCAAAATTTTATATACAAAAATATATTTATATATGTATATTTATATATGTTTTTTTTTTTTTTTTTTACAATAGATCCATATATAAAGTGTACTATCTGATTAAAAAAAACATTTACACTAAAGGACCCAATAGTGTTGCATTTTTCTAGAACCCATATACTGTAATAAGATTTTTTTTCTATTATTGGCAAGTTATTGGTACAGTATAATATTAGCTTAGTCTCAACCAATAACATGCAATAACCAATATTCAGTATTGTAAAGAGACAAAAAAGAAAAAAAAGAAAAACCTTGACCAATTATATAATGGTAATTATTTTAAAAAACACAATATAATAGGTATAATGATTTTTAAATGAATAATACTATATCAGGTCCATAGTGACCAGTTTAAATTAAGATGCTAAATAATAAAATTAATGCTTATATTAAACTGATGGAACAAACTACAGGTTGTGTTTTAAAAACTATAATCATTTCATTTTAAAGATGGCTCAGAAAATGCAACTGAAGAGGTTCTTCACTACAGAGTGATAATTTCCCGACTAATCTCCCCAATACTAACCCTGACTACTAATCCCAATACTAACCCCAACAGTATCCCTAAAAATCATGCCATGTACTATGTCATGTAAAAACCTGTTCCACGCGGAAACACAATTTCATTGCTGGTTGTATTTTTAATCCTTTGATCTAGTATATCTTTTGCTAGGTTAATGCACTTAGGCTCTGTTATGTATTATAACACGAGCATACTTGTAAAATATAAGTGCATATATGTATATATTATTAGATTAAGTGCTGGTTTGGCTGTGATGCTTTCTAACAAGTCCTGTAGAAAAAAATACACCTGTGGAACATAAAATTAAAAAACAAAAACTTTCTTGAAAGCTTTTTCCACTGGAACATGGATTATAAATGTCTAGTCAACGGATAAAATGCAGTAGTTTGTGTCAAATATGCAGTCTGTTTTTTCCCTTTGGAATTATTATTGCTCTGAAACCAGACAGGCATTGTATTAATTACGAATTGGCTGAAATCTTGCACGAATCGAAATCATGCTTGCTTTGGCGCACTGAAACGTTGTGCAACCACACACCCAGCATCGAACTCTCTCATCTTCCAGCTTCTTCCGCACCATAAAAACGTATGCAGTAAACAAGCTTTGTTAACAGACGTTTCCAACCGTATTTGGGAAAAAATTAAACCTGCTGCTGTAAAGGGGTTTTTCATGCCTGGTGCCTCAACAGCATTTTATCATCTTTCATCCACATTTTGTGTGGCTTTGTTTCTTCTCCTTTTTCACATTCTCGACTATTTTAGGATGAAAATTGAGCAGGTTACAAGCTGTGATGTTTTACAAAACGCATTCGGTTCTTTACGTTGAGAAAGCATCCAAGATTGATGATGTTGAAAAATTCATGTGATCCGAGCCCCATGTGGTGACCTGCCGGGCCCTCGCTCTGTGTGTGGGTGTGTGTGTGTAAGTGTGTGTGTTTGTGTATGAGCACATGCTATGCATTGCCGCTGCTGGAGCATGGTGTGCTCTTAGTGCTGCCGATACTGTGAGCTGCACTGCTGTTCTCAGAGACAGGAGGAGACCTGGGCACATTTTGCCTTACCGCAGGATCACCTGGAGAAAAGAGAAAGAGAGAGAGAGAGTAAACTTGTTTTAATATAGAAGGAATAACTCATGACTGACCATATGGTTATCTGAAATGGATGCTGATGTGATGCAGCGCTGCATCAAGCAGAGTTATTGTTTTTGTATAACCGCAAGGTCTGGAGTGAGTTATTGTACCTGTGCCATAGCAATTTGCCAATGATTACAATGTTTAATTCATTAATGAACAATTTAGGCATTTTATTGTGGTTTATTGTTAGATTTGACATCGTGGAACATAAACCCTCACCACAATGCCGCTGTCTCTCTTACGCTCTCTTTCACTAAAAAAAATAATAATAAAAAAAAACACCCAAAACTTGTCATTTTTCCAAAAAAAACAAAAAGCGTAAACTCTTCTCTCCTAAAGACTTTTCCATGCTGAGAGACATTGCAAAGCATCATGGCTGTTACAAAGCATTGACACCAGTGTCTCCTTCCTCAGACGTTAAAAAATATATATACAATTATATGATTTACTAAGCTAAACACTATTGTTTGTTATTGGTCTGAGATTATGTGACACGCCTGCTGTTCAAGTACTTGTATATGAGTTTTCTATAGAAACAATAGGGTGTTAGAACACACCATTAATATAAACCTGTAATTCAAGTGTAACTCAATTACACTGAGTCTTTAGCCCATTTCAGGGAGATCAGGGTACAAGCTGGGGTACAACCAGCTGTATGCCAACCCACTGTAGGACACAAGTGCACACACTCACATAGCCTCATACACTACAGACAATGCAGAGATGCCAGTCAGCCTACACAAGTCTTTTGACTGTGGGAAGATACCAGAGTACTGCCCCCGAGGGAAATGTACCGAGAACAAGGAGAACATGTAAAGTCCCTGCACACAGACTTGGGAGATCATGATTCAAACCCCAAACAATAGAAGTCTGAGGCAACCGTGTGTGTTGTATGGGTCTTGGCAAGAGGGTTGTGCAATGATTTATATCTTGATGGGGTATATTGGGCAACTTGTCTGCATAAGGGAAATGTTTACAAAGTTGTTGTTTTTTCATAAGAATTGTGAGACCAACATGTGTGAGGGAGAGAGAGAAAAGAATGTGAAAATGTGATTGGATTGGGTAATACAGCAGCTGAATTTGGAACGGTATACAGTAAGTGTTTCTATGCGAGTATGCGTGTGTGTATTTATGTTCTTGTGTGTGTGTGTGTGTGTGTGTGTGAGACTGGGCTCCCCACTGTTGAACCCACACTCGGTCTGCCTCTCCCTTTTCTAGGCCCCACTGCCGCTAATGTCTGCCAGAAATGTTTGGCAAAGCAGTTCGAGCCGAATCGGCCCTGCTCCCCTCTCAGCCTGCAGAGTTAACCAGTTCCTCTTCCTCTTCACCTCACATCTTCCTCTCTTTCTAATCAGCTCACATTCTGTACATCTCTTTCTCTTCCTAATCAGCTCACATCACATTCTCTTCCTCCTCACCTGACATTCTGTTTTCTTCTTCCACTCCCAACATGCTTCCTAATCACCTCACATCTGTCTCGCTTCCTCCTCACCTCGTATCCTCTTCTCTTCCTACTCACCTCATCACACCATCGCTTTCCCCTCGCCTCATGGGCCCATGTCAATTGAAATAGTCTTTTTCATCCTCTCTGATGCATGTTAAGTTAAACATGTCCACTAAATAAGGTGTAAACAGCATTCAACTCAAGCACTAAACTATGCCATCTCAGTTCTCAATCAGTAACAAAAGACTTTCACAAAAGAACATACACTACTTAAGTCTGTACACACAAGTGTGTATTAGTGCATTATCACTGCAATGATTTGTCAGTGGTTCAGATTATACAGAATAAACCATAAGGTTGGAATTTTATGTCCTAAAACAGACAGTAAACATGTACCGATTGATAAACTACAGTAGTATTCTACTATACTAGAACATTGTGTACGATACATTTGGATCCAAAGGTTTCATTAATATGAAATTCCACTCTGTGCTTAGATTGGATTGTACCTCACTTGAAAGCCATTTTGGGAAAAGAATGCCTGCCAAATATATAAATGTAAATATAGATTGAATGGAAAGACTGCTGTATATAGAGAGCATGTAGTAAAAAAATAAAAAATAAAAAAATAGAACATCAGAGTTAAAAAAAAAAAAAAAAAGAGTATGATTTTTCTACTTTGAAACCACTAGGCTTTATCTGGCATTTGGCATTTGCCTCCAGGGAAATGAACACCGTCTTATTTTTTGCTCATGTTTTAGTCATCTTTAAAATAACTGCAATATTTTAGGCTGCTCTGAAAACCGTAACATCTTGCAGTTCATTGTTCACGTCCCAAACAACTCCTTTTAAGGGTATTCCAATCAAATGAGGCAACAGTTTGCTATGTAAAAAGTTAAAAGACTGAAAAGGGTTAACCACTGAACCTGGCAACCCAGGAAGAATGACCATGGTGGTTCGCCCAAACCAGTATTATGCAGTCTGTGTTTTTGTTTTGTTTTTTCACAGAAATGGGCTTCATTTTTAATAAACTTCCTACCATCATGTCTATTCTTTGTTCTTGTACATGTAATGTATGTAATATACAAGAGCACTTTGTATGATGTCATAATGTTAGAGCACATTCAGCAATGACAGTGAGATATACAGTACACTCACTGCGCACTTCAGCCTGTTCAACTGCTCAAGCTGCTGAGGTTCAAACTGAGCATCAGAATGGGGAAGAAAGGTGATTTCAATGATTTTGAAAATGGCATGGTCGTTGGTGCCAGACGGGCTGGTCTGAGTATTTCTAAAATGAAACTGCTGATCTATAGGGTTTTTACACAACCTTTTCTAGGGTTTACAGAAAATGGTCTGATAAAGAGAAAATATCCAGTGAGCAGCAATTCTCTGAGTAAGAATGCCTTTTTTGATGGCAGTGGTCAGAGGAGAATGGCCAGTTGTAAGCCTTTCTATCAGCTTGAACCAGCCTAGCCATCTGGTCTTCTATTGTCCAGTTATGGTGAGCCTGTTATGGTGAGTCCAGTTATGTTGAGTCACCATAACTGGACAATAGAAGACCAGAAAAACATTGTCTGGTCTGATGAGTCTCCTTTTCTGCTGTGACATTTGGATGGTAGTGTTTCATGTCTTGTATTGCTTGTAACACCTCGAGGCTTCTGGTGATGGAGAATATTTTTTTGGCACACACTGTGCTCTGAAGCACCTGACCATTGTTGCTGACCACATCCATTCCCTTATGACCAAATGATAACATGCCATGTCATAAAGCTAAAATCTCAAACTGGTTTCTTGAACATGACAATGAGTTCACTGTACTCAAATGGCCTCCACAGTCACTGAAGTGGCTGGTGAGTGTAAAGCTAGGGAGGGCCAGAATTGAAAAATTTCAAGATTTTATAATTGTAATAAGCAAATGACCTTTCAAATTGTGTCTCTGGGGGAAGCATGTAAGATAAAATTACATGATGTTCTGCAGATGTTCCAGCACAAACAGGTGGATAAAGATAATCTCCCCTCTCACTTGATATCATGTTTACTTTAGTTCAACACACCAAACCTTTCTGCATTGCCAGGATTATATAAGAATGAAGATTAGCATGAAGACCTAAAACTAACGGTTATTATTAGTTTGACTTTAGTTTGATCCAGGAAATATGATCTACTACCACTACTAAAAATGTATCCTGGTGAAGCAGATTAATGGTGCTGCAGCTTGCCGGCACTATACCAACTCTGGATGTGACTCCTCCTGAGTGTAATTAAATTGATCACTGTGAAAAACCATGAAGGGAATTGCTGGAGCAGTGTAGCAACTTCTTTCTCTACATTCTGCACATAGCATTCCCCTGAAATCGACCGTGTTGCCCTTGGACGTTCTAAGAGTGCTCTAAGACATTCTGCATGTTTATTTTTGCCTAGCAGGTGCTGTGGTTATATAAAATCATTTTATTATTTTTGTATTGTTAAACAGCAAAATGTGCACATGTGAGTATTGTTAGAATGTTTGGGGAAGGAATGCTACCATTTGGTGTTAATGTAGAAACCATAGCAAGAAGTGTTATTATACATGATTAACCATAACATTAAGAACATTGACATGAATAACACTGAATATCTTATTCCACTAACACCTGTCCAGTCAATTTTCTAAGCTGATGTGTTGAAAGCAAAAAAATGGGCAAGTGCAAGGATCTGAGCGACTTTGATGGGGGCCAAACTGTGCTGGCTGAATGACTGAGTCAGAGAATCTCCAAAATGGCAGGTCTTATAGGGTGTTTCCAATATGCATTGTTTACTACAAACCAAAATCAGTCCAAGTAAGGAGAACCAGTGAACCGGCAACAGGGTCATGGATGCTCAAGACTTATAGGGATAGATACATGAAGTTGTCTCTGGCTGTGTAGCCTCATTCTGGTCAGAGTGTACATGTTGACCCCTAACCACTGCAGAATGAACCTACAATAGGGAATGTTTGCATTAGAACTGGACCATAGAACAATGGAAGAAGGTGGCCTGGTCTGAAGAATAATATTTTCTTTTACATCATGTAGATTTTCCTCTGAGGAAAAGAATGCACCAGGATGCACTATGGAAAGACTGGAAGAGGCAGTGTGATGCTCTGGGAAATGTTGTGCTGGGAAATCTTGGGTCCTGGGTTTCATGTGGATGTCACCTGTAAATGTACCCCCTACAGTACCTAAACATTGTTGCAGACCAAGTACACCCCTTCATACCTACAGTGTTCCCTAATGGCAGTGGTCTCTTTCGGCAAGATGATGTGCCCTGTCACGGTGCAAAAACTGTTCAGGAATAGTTTGAGGAACATGGAAAAGAGATCAAGGGGTAGCGCTAATCTTGGTAAAATATATTACAGTGCATGGTCTGAACTGATTTTGCAGCACAAGGGGAACTTGCAAAATATTAGGCAGGTGATTGTTATGTTATGGCTGACCTGTGTGGTATGAGGAACAGACAATAGCCCATTCTCTTGGTTTCTGAAGTGAAGCTTATCTTGGTCTGAAGGTGATTTGTTTATGAGAGGTGATGAGTTTATTTGAGGGTTCAGTGAGGGTTGCTTGGTGGGAAACGCGTTCAGGGGTAAAATTCTGGCATCCAGTGTAGAGTGCATGTGCGTATGTGTGTGGGTATATGCAGTATGTTTGTACATGTTTTCCTGTGAGACCTTCGAAGCAAACAAAGGGGAATTCCAGTCCCAGTTCTATTGTACCCAGAATATCCCTGAATGCCTTTTGGATCATTAATGCCACCTCCAATGGCTGAAAACAGAGAAGTATCCAGGTTTCAGCTTATAAACAAGAAGTAGTTACATCACAGTGAGTCTTATGTTATTGTTATTATTTTGTCAGCACTGGGTAGCTTTTTCCATGATCAAAATGGGAACTTTCCCCATTTACTGTTTTGACAGGACGATAACCTTCGTAACCTTCTATTAGAAATGCATGAACAGTGAAAGTCTCTTGTGTACATGTGTACTGTATGTGTGTATGTGTTTGTGTGTGTGTGAGAGAGAGAGAGATGCATTAATGTAGGCAGACTCTCACCTGTGTGCGAATAGATGAACCAGAGGGCGCCTGTAAGGAGAGCTCCTATTACAAAGGCTGCAAAGGCAATGCCAACCACGGTCGGAGTGTCCAGGACATAAACGTGTGCTATAAGAGAAGAATTAATACAGCATATTAAAGGCTGATAAACATTCATGACAAAGAATTCAATCACCTGCAAAAACATTCAGGAGTGCCTGAAACTGAAACACACAGAAGCTTACAATAGTCTAAGTGTTTTTCCAACTGAACTGTTTTTACTATTACTTAAGTCATGCTTAATATCGCCAATGGAAACGACTATTTTTATGACATTTTTTCTTGAAGTTTAAAAGGGATTACTATGTCCAACTGCTCTGAGGCAGTGTCATCATTCCATCCATCTATCTATCTATCTATCTATCTATCTGTAGGTCTGGGTCTATCTGTAGGTCTTCAGCATCACCAATATACTACAGTATTACCATAAAAAGGGTTTTATGCCTGAATGTTTCATAGGTCACTGTGTGGCTCAACAAACCTCAAAATTCCTCTAAAACTGGTCAAGTACAGGGTTGTATTTTGTTGTATTTTATTTTCATCAATCTCTTATTGTTATTTAGAACTGAAGGGGGATTCTCAGAGGTAGGTCTGTCTCGTACTTTATGCAGGGTGTTTATTTTACATATACTGCATTTCATAGTTTGCAGCATGTTTCAAACAAAGAGTGAAACCACGTTTTTGCCTCTTATGTTAATCACTGCTAATCTCTTTAAATAACATTGCTTGTGATATCACACATAGAAAACACTGAGATATACTGTAGAAGTATCATGAATCCCAGCCATAATTTTTGGTCCATATCACACATCCCTTAAGACTGTCCATTTTTATGTGATTATTGTGGTGTTTTTATTCTACATTTATTAAAATATTTTTCACTATATATTGGTTACATTTGATTAAACCTATATTACAAACTCATTATCATACACTTTGATTTAAAAATGATTAAACTGTTCTCAGTAGTGAATCCATATACCTTTAGATTACAATCTATAACAAGCCTTAAAGAATTTTAAGAACTTACTGTCACTTGGAGGCACTTGAGGTTTTTTGGGTATGGAATCTGAAAAAAAAAAAAGAAAAAAAGAGGGGTTCAAACAAAAGAATACACTTTTAAATAACACATACAGTAAATACAGCAATGATGTAGCAGAGTGAGCTACACTCTCATCACAGCAGATGGCACAAATTACTCTCAAAAGTCACATGTGGTTTGGAATTGAGCCCACAGGAACCTGAAGACATACAAGAACTGGCAAAAGCTCCTCATTCCAGAGAACGGGCCAAACCCCTGAGCGACTCCTCTGCCTGGCGATCCGAGTGGATGGGTTTCAGGCCTCTAATTAGCTCTAATGATCTTCGATCATGCTGCACAATAGTTTCTGTGTAGCTGCGGGCATCAGGGTCACACTGGCACAGTGCCATAAGCTGGGCACAAAGGCAGCTATTCTGGGAGGAACACCTTCAGGTTTTCAACCGTGCTGATGGCCGATGACAGACTGTCAATGAAAGACTCACACACAGACACGCTATCCTTTCTGTCCAGCTTATAACGTGGAAAATGTAATGTCATGCCATTAGCGCTCATACAAGAATTTGTGAGGGCAAGTAGAAGGGAGTGTACATTTCTCACAAAATCCAAAAGCATGTGCAAATTCATCACAGGAATCAAAAAACACAATGGCTGTACACTCTACACATGTAACACCCCAGAACCTTAACAATCAAAATAAATCCCAGAATCACTTAAAGAGATTTACGGAATGCCTCTTAAAGGCAGGGAACACAAAAGGCTAGATGATGAGTAGCTCCCTAAGAAACTGTCAGGGTTCTCACAGAGGTCTATTCACTCCTCCAAACATTTCAAGCTTTCCCAGCTCTGCTCCACCTAGCAGCTCTAATAAAGACATGAGTTGAAGGGATTGGCCCAAGCAACTCAGGACTCGGTCAGTGTTCCTGACCCCAAGTTTAAACACTTTCTCTCTGTTCTCTCCACCACCTTTTGTGGTCAGTTTGGATCCCGATAGAGAAAGAAGGGAGGAGAATGACAAGTGAGGCTATGTGCATATGTCTGTATTCTGGCCAGCTCTACAAGGTGGCCAACTCTTCGCTTTGCTGAATGATTAACACTTTTACACAACACTGCACTACTAAACTGCATTCAAACCAAGTGACCTGTAAAACTGCTGTGTTTCAGAATGAACCGTATTTTCTGGTATTAAATGCAACACTCGTACAATTTTGTTTGCTTAGAAAAAACATACATTTTAATGGTATATTAATTTAAAGTCTAGCATAAAAATGCTAGAAAATTTTAAATTGAAAAACATACTCGCCTGCCACTTTATTAAGTACACTTGCTCATTTATACAGGTATCCTATCAACCAATCATGCCATCTAGAGAAAATGATGTGGTCGTCTGCTGTTGTAGCCCACCCGCCTCAAGGTTTTGACATGCTGTGTATTCTGAGATAGATTTCTGCTCACCACAGTTCGGCCATTCTCCTTTGACCACTCTAGAGACTTCTGTGTGTGAAAATCCTAGTGAATTTTCTCATTCTAATGTTAGATGAGCAAATTGATGGATGATTTTATTAATTGTGCTGCTGCCAAATGATTGTTAGAGTGGAAAATTGTTAATGAACACCTTTACACCTGTGCCAATTGAGTATGTATTTTAAATCACACCACTTGCTATAAGGTGTAAAGTGTTATTGTTGAGGATCACATATATAATTAACTATGCAACTATGCGTTAACTATGCAAACTGTATATGATATAATTTCCATATAGATGTGAATATGAGCTTTGCTTTTTTTCAACACAGCTTCATATTTACTAAAAGTTAAGAGAATTAATCTTCCTTGCAGTAAAAGCAGCATTTGGTCAGCATGCTCTAACGGTCCTCTTTGATTTGTAGATCAGCCTCCACCAGGGATACTATCCAGCATGAACCGCTAGGTCTTTTCAAAAGAAGCCTGTTTTCTTTGCCATGCCTGCATAAAAGATGTCTTTGTCTTCAAAGCATAGCTCTGAGACTTTTTTCATTATGCCTACGTCATATTTGCACTTCTAATCCTCACCAGGGATTTAGAAGTCACGGCTCCAGCAAATTAAACATAATCTCTTCAACAGGAATGAATCTGCAAATTCTGTAAATGTAATAGTGATTTAGACCGAATTCAACATACAATTTAGCAGATAGCATGTGTGGGCCTGGGGAGTGTTGTTGAAAATGTGTTTTGATTTGTGCTGAAGAATACGCAGCAGTCACTTACAGATTCACATAAGCATCGTTTATTAACTAGATCTGAGTGAGGTTAATGAACTAATTTATGGTCAAAATGCCTCATTTCATATAGGCACCAAGACGGGTGATTAGCATGCTGAAATCTCCAGCAGTGCTATGAGTCACATTTGGCTCACTCTCCATGCTCTCCAAAAGCACAGAGTAACTCAGCCAAGACTGAAGAGCAGGCTGAAATCGCCCAGACTCAGATTAGGTCATTATTATAAAGACATGATGCTTGGCAACTATCCAGATCTCCTGTAGAGCAAGAGGGGAACCGAATGGATGCACGTGTAAGGGCACTTCTCATCAGTGCTCCAACCCAACT
Source organism: Clarias laeviceps (assembly GCA_030014305.1). Lineage (NCBI taxonomy): Eukaryota > Metazoa > Chordata > Actinopteri > Siluriformes > Clariidae > Clarias > Clarias laeviceps. The sequence goes on from JAQMYJ010000037.1 coordinate 13,704,207, forward strand.
TGAGAAACTCTACACTCAAGATTGATTTTAGACCTGATGTGAGTCCTTTGTCAAGCTGTAAAATATTTGCAATGGGATGGTGATTATGATTCACCAGTTAATTGTTATGAGCCTTTACATAAACATCCATTAAACATCCATCTAACACATGTGATATGTGAGATACTGCAGAAACGATGATGGATTTATTTATATTGTCAAACGCCCCATACTAAATGATATCCCAAGAATAAAACACTATTCACTTCGAGATCATGCTCACTACCCGACAAAGAATCCTGTCTCTCAGAAAAAGAGGCCACAACTGGACTACTGTATAAGAAGATCAGTGGGATTGGAGATTGGCGTGTAAGATTGGATAAACACCCCACTCCTTAAGATAATTTGGGAAGATAACGTATATAATGTTTGTTTAAGTAGGGATATCCTCTGTGATCTTTAGGTATCAGACAAAAGCTGATCTAGCATACTCTGGCAATGCTATAATGTTTTAACTTCCAATGCTTTTACTGAAACTGTCTTTAGAGAATTTTACATATGGGTGAAATTTTAAAATAATAGACATCAGCACATTAAAAAAGTTGAGTGGAACTTTTACAAGGGACAAAAGATATCTGGCATTTGTTTTAATGACAAGCTGGAAAAGGAAAGAGACATGGATGTCACGAAACAGGCAACAAACAAACCATGCTTGTACAGTACAGAATGGCGTAACTGTTTAATCTATGATATATAACCATGTGAGGTCAATAAAATTTCTGTTTGTCATGCTCGATTTCCTAATGCATGACTACGCATTACGTCAAAGCTTTCTCTGGCTGTGCTCCCAACCCCAATGCATACTCCTCCTTTCCTTTAGAGCATCCCTCTCTCCCAATTCATCACTGTATCCCTCCTTCTTGCAGTGCCGGGAAGAGCCTTGGCTCAGTAGATGGCTAAATGAAACCAACTGCTCTTTTTCCATTCTCTCTGGGACAAATCAGTATCGCTGGGCCCCCTGCTCCGTTTTTCTAATCAACCGCACACGGCACGGACAGTTCATTCAGTAAACACACCCACATATACACAATATGTATAATACACTGCTGCACACTAATACGCTCCAGATGTAGCAGTGTACCATGATCCATGCCAAGACAGGAACGCTGTGATGTATCAACCCCTCAGACACACACAGCCTGTTTCACAATACGTGTTGGTTTTGTTCTCATATTCTTGTGTACTCGTCTGACATCATCTTTCTTTGTCCAAAACAAGTTTATTACAGAAGAACACAAGAATAAAAAAAGTCTTATTTAAAAGGGAAAGAATGATGTTATACAGTAAACGATTTATACCATTCATGGCCTAATACTAAGATGTTGTCTGATGTTTGACAGAAGACGACACAGGTAGTAAAGTCTGCTAAGGTAATCAAACAGTACTGTGCATATTAAATGAAATAAATGGGAGGAAATGTTTTACTGTGACAGGCTGCAAAGTGCCTAGATATAAAATTTTTAAACTTTGTTGTTTTTGTAACAACATCAGCAGCAACCTCATTTCTCCTCTTGTCTGATCCAACCACTCAGCAGTCAGCTTTACCAGTATACTGTACTAATCACCGGCCTGATCATCTGTCCTCATCCGCACCAGTTTCTCAATGCCTTAATTTAAATGTTTTTTTTTTTCCAGGAAGCCTGGAGAACTATTCCTTAAGACTACATTTGTTGTGGCTCAACCTCCTGAAGCAATCATACTGTAGCTAACTAAACTAAGAAAATTTTACATTTCTCCTGTAAAGTCACACCCAACTCAAATAAAAATAAAGAAGGAAGGGGAAAAAAATCTATTCTCTTAAAATAACCAATACAAAATTTTCTCTCTTTTTCAGCTACTAGTTCACTACAGAAGCTAGAATTAAAAGGGAGAAATTAATTTTAAATTAAGCTTTAGTGATGAAATGAATTATTCAATTAATCAGACACTAATTAGCACATAAGGCCTCCTCTATCTAAATAAGTCTTACCAGGTACATTTCCATTTGTGTATTCATTATTGATATCATCATCATCATCATCATCATCATCATCACCTTCGTTGCCGCCTTCAATGACCACCAGTGGTTTTGTGCAGGTTTTACTGTTCATCATCATTTTGATAACGGTTTCCGCACTGACAGACGTGCAGGCCTCCTTAGGATGCATGCACTGTATGGTGAGAAAGAAAAAAATCTGCCATTAATTTGAGAGCGAGCCCCGACATACAACACAGTGCCATCATATGCATTCAGGAAATGAAAAATACCACATGCCATATATAACACAGAGCAGAAATGTCATCTTGTTTGAGGTTTGATCTTTTTAGTCAGAAGGTTTAATTAAAAACGGATGTAAGGCATGTATGGCGTAAATATTGAACAAAAGTTAGATGTAAATTGTTAGTCTCTCGATCCTAGAGCAAAGTGAAAATGTTGCTTTAATTTGAAAAGTTTAGATACATATGACTCTATTTAACATTTCAGTGTTCTTATGTCGGTCCTGAATTTACTCACTCAACAAGGTTAACCTGAGTCTGCTGTGACATGCATAGCCCTTTAAGACACATTCTTCCAAAGAAATGAAGCATGTCTCAATGGACTAATAAACAAGATGTCTTAATTCATATAGTGTAAGTAAGGATAATTTATTTCTGCATTATTCCTAGGCATTATACAGTTGAAATCTGTACTGTGTAATAATACAGTATAAAATCCATCATTGTCACTGTTGTGTTGGTCTTTCCAGCGGACACAGCTGGCTCTTCGATCCACATATAACTTTGTCATGTTTTTTTATGCTGGATGCCCTTCCTGATGTAACCCTCCCATTTGATCTGGGCTCAGGACCGACACTGCATCCAGTTGCAGAGGTTTGGGTATTAATTGGGCATTGGTTGGGAATCAAACCTGGGCTTGACATGACAGTGACAAAAACCTACCACTGAGCCAGCAATGTCCCTTTTATCACATGATCACTGTACAATTACATAATCTTTCTACAGAAGTCATAAACAAGACCACTAATGAAAATTCATCCGTTTTATAATCTTTTCTAATTTAATTAGAACATGTTTACTACAATTTTTTTATACTGATGACAACTTAAGTAAAAATGTAAATCTTCTAATAGTATACAGGAAGTTTATTGTTTGTTAGTAATTTTTGCACAGAAATTGAGCCCAAAGTGTGCAAAACCTTTGTACATTTCAAAAAAGGAGATCAGAGAGGATGAAATACTGAACTGTTATTCAAATAAGTTAGCATGGTCAATATTGTGAATATTAAATGGTCCTAAATCTTCAATATTAAATATTTATGATATCATACATTAAATGTTGTTCAAAATATTTTTTTTTATTCTCAAAAGCTTCAAACTGTTCATTTCCAAATGAAAAAAAACTGATTTTCAATGTGGCATTACAGTAGATCCACTGTATACCCGTTCAGTATTTACTTAAGTATAATTAATTATAAATTATTTATACTGGATAAGTGAACTCTGTATGCATTATCCAGATTGGAGTGTCTTCATCATCTATGAATGTTCATCACATTGAAAAAGAAAAACCCACGTGTTCAGACATGGAAAATACAGTGATGTATTTTTTAATATATCCCGTTCACGATAAACACATGGAGGACTTGTGGCCAAGCAAGCTGCGCTTGATTATTAGCAGGTCATGTACATGAAACCCCAAGGACGCATAAGTTCTCTGGCATGCATCATCTAGATTTCATTGTTGAACTTTGTAAGCCTGATCAATACCGGGTTTCATGTTCGTTCATGCACAAAAGATCCACACTACCTGGAATAAATAATGAAAATAATACTAGGCCATATTGGAAACTTTACCAAGATATCCATACTGACAGAATATACTGGGGGTCACATACAGGAAGGCAATCTTTCCCAATGCGTCCAGGTGCAGAAAAAAAAGAAAAAAAATAGGCAGTTGTGCTAAATAAGGTATGATTTCATTTAAGGTTGATCCCACTTATCCTACTGATATGACCATATTATTTAACTAATATATACAATATGTACTGTATAAAAAAACAAGATTAAGTGTATACAATCTTATTTAAAACATGCATTATCTTTGGGAAGAAACAGAGCCGAGTGTACTCAGCATTAAACCCACTGATGAAGATGAAATTAGGAAAGCGAGATGAATAGTTTGGCTCTAAGATTTGTGTGTCCCTCTCTAGTGAAGAGAAGGCTGACTCTGGCAGCTGGAGCAGATTAACCAGTGCCAAGGTGCTGACGTGAAAAACAAACCTTCAGAATAAATGGGGTAGTCACGATGGCAGCGTGTGACAGAGGCAACGTTTTGCTGCTCTCACAAGGACCTCTAACGGAAGGTGGCCAGTCAGGTGCGTATATTAAACAAAATATTTTTGCATCAACACCATTTATTCATGGGTCCACTAAAGTTTTCTGGCTGGAAATCAGTTCAAACTTAAAAAGTAAATGGACATTTAAATGAATGAGAAAAAAAAATGAATGACTTTAAGACTTTTAGTTTGTTAAAGCATTAAAGATCAGTGGGGAAATAAAACACTGATAAAAGGTAAACATGAAAAAGGACAGAAGAAAATGGAAAAAGGAGAGGGAGGAGAGAATTACGAGCAAGTAAAAGAGGAAAGAAAAACAAGATGGAAAAAACAGGCGATGAGTGGAGATGATCAAGGGAAGAGTTACGCTCTGTACCTCTGGCAGTTCTGGATGTGCGTCCTTTGTCTTCGAGCAGAGGGACATTTCGCAGTGCAGGAATAACAAGGGTACTTTGAACATTGTCCTGAAGTCAAAGCTGAAGCGTTTTCTGTCCACTTTCTGAAGGTAGTAACGGACAGACTCCTCCTTGGGACAGACGTTCTCAATGAGGGTGAAATCAGAAGGCACCTCATGATTAGAGTTGGCAGAGATGTGGCATGTCTGAATCATGAAGCTCAGATCAGGATCTGCTTTGGTAGCTGAGATCTGGACAGGGAGAAAGAGAGAGAGAAATAACCATTGCTCAGTATTTGATTTGTTTAACTTTGTTTAATACTGACTGTATCCAAAAAGCATATAAACACACACACACACACACACACACACACACATACACACACATGCACACACATACACATACTGTACACACACACATACACACACACATACAGTACGCACACACACACATCACAATCTTCAAATCCAGTACAAGTAAATGGTATTTGTTTTCTCTGATACCTCATACTGTACCCTAGTATGGTTATGTCAATAAATCTAACAGAATTAATTGGAAAGAGAGAAAGAGAACATGTTGGACACAGCGTTCTTTCTGTGTTTTGTTTAAAAAATCACATTGCATCTTTGCACCGTCCATAATCTATAATGTTGTTATGGCAATACTTTATATTCCACCCAAATGTATTATTTATATACTATACAAACAGCCATATATGTGCATATGTATATTCTGTTTTAATTCTGTATATTCTGCACAATTAATATACAATTAAACAGGATATTAATATACTGTATCCTATTTCTAATACCTACTGCAACTTCTGTACATAAGAACTTCTGTACATACATTAGTGGAAATAGGTCATTGGATTTGTGTGTGTGTGTGTGTGTGTGTGTGTGTGTGTGTGTGTGTGATTACTTGCAGCACTAATATGGAGTGATAAAGAAAACAGACTGATAACCTCAGTGCAGTTTTGCAGCAAAGTTGATGAATCAGCTCTTTATGGCTCAGAAGCACTAATTCACACTGCTGTACAGTCAGGTACATTTCCATTTCCAAACCAAACATTTGCTGTTTTTGAAACCTAAAATTATCACACTTTCATCCTTTACAGTCCTGCTCTAATTGCCTAAAAAAGGTTTTTAACATAAAAAGTAAATGTGAGACAAACAAGTTACCTTCTTTGTCTTAATAATCTGATAAGAATCTTCTTATATTTTATTATGCATATTGTTATAATCAATGTAATTTTATTATACATACTATAGAATTAAGATACATTAATCCCTTAATTAATTGCCGTGGTATTATTACACTAATTCTGCAAACAATAATTAGGGTCTAGCATGAATTGTAACATTTAGGGTGACTGGTTAAGCACATTTCTGCCATGCTTTGTCTAGCAAAAATCAAATGGGACATAAAAGACACAGATGGACTGACTTGATTCATGTATTTCAAACACATGCAATGTATAAATGCATATGTTGTGTTTCATAAATAGATGATAGACAAGAGTGTGTCAAATGTACCCAGGAAGCAAATTCGAATATGTGAACCTGGAAAATATATTTATGCTACTTCTTTTCTTTTGTATATGCATTTGTGAATATTATGTTATTTATTTGCAGATTATGTAATAAAATTACACTAAAGCCATTCACTGCCTGAGGTCTCATTGTGCAGAGAACTAAAGTATCATGGATAAATCTTCAAGTCACAGGGGTCAAAGGTCAGCATCCCAACCCAGGGGGTCTACATATACAGTAGATGAAATTCTGGAGGTACAGTATATACTGTAGGTATGCATACAGGTATGGTTTAACTGTAACCTAAGCTTCCCAGTGCAAGAAGCAGTCCAAGACAGATGCGATGCTTTCTAGGAAGTGTTTGTTCACTTTAGATAGAAAACAACCCTTTAAAGCCTTAATTCATGCCTCGAGTCAGACTGAAAAGAAAGGATCAAACGTGAATGTAAATGCATCATAAAGAACTTATATTTACCATCCTGCAAACTGACGCCTAAATCACAAGACTTTTCAAAGTTAAAAATTTTAAATTTAACGTATTATGATGTATCCCAAACCAACTTTGTGGAAATTATGAATAAAACTTGCAACTATAAAAAGAGACTTCCCTAGCCCTTTGTGACCACACATGCCTTTTCATTTAAACTACAACTTCTGTATTGAAATGCTTGTGTATAAATTATACCCACGTGTGTTGCATCATTATCTACTGTTGTCAGAGGGAACCCGAATCATTTACTTTTTGTGATCGCTGCTGTCTATTTGCTGTCTGTAAATAAATAAGTAAGTAATTAAGGATCACCATCTATGTGAGTACAATAAACATTTCAGTGCACATTGAGTATCAGTGGCTGGATTAGGGGCCGAGACCTCTCGCAATGTCTGCCTGAGTCACTTTTTTTCTCCAGTGCTGTTGTCACTGTAAATTGTCAGCTCTCCTTGTAAATGACATACTGCATGGTTAGATATTAAACATATGATGTATCTATATAAAACTGTTGAAATCGAAATGTACTTTTTTGCCTGTTCATCTATGTTTCCTAGTCTGTAAACACTTAGAGAAAAAACGTATGGAACTGGAGCATGACCAGTACGCTCCAGTTCCATACTGGAATTAACTTGTACCAGTTTAGAAAATGGTAAGCTTTAAACATTATTACGAAAGTGTTTATGGAATAGAGTTTATTTGTATCTGTATTCTACCTCCACATAAATGGACTTGTTCTCCGTGACCTGTAAGATGGAGGGAGGTTGTTGGTGGCGAAACAGGCTGGTGTTGTATAGCTCCATGCTGAATGTCACATTTTCCACGTGTTCATGCTGAGCATTTAGTCGAACCCTAGGAAGGTTTGGAGGAGCATTTTCAGCCTGACGGTAGCTGCAGTTAAACTGGAGACGGAAACACAGAGTGGGAGAGATACTGTAAAAACATCAGCATTAGTTAGCTGGGCTGCAATGAGAGAGAGAGAGAGAGAGAGAGAGAACACTACGTTGCAATGGTAAAAGAGTATGGCAGTGATCCAGACCAGCATGTCAAGAAGAGTTTAGACACAGACACCGTAAAAAGACATGAAAGTCCTTTTGAGCCCTTGAACTTTTTTTACTATCACTATGGGAGTCTGGGAAATGTAGTCCCAGGGCTGAAGCTCAGCAGGCCCTTCTAATACATGTGTATATCAATTGGTATGCTTGACAATGCCAACATGGACAATGCCTTTTTATGGTTGAATACAAGCAGTCAGCTGAAACTTCTGTTCTGAAACATGATCTAATGATAGAATACGTTTGTATATATTGTACATATTTTTGCACAAGTTTTATGGCTTGTAACAATAGCCATTGTTCAGGGCTCTTAAACATGAACACACACCTTCAACTAAAGTAATATTCTGTGTTAAAATTAATAATGCTGTGGACTAAAGGTTAGGTTTTCAATCCTTGGGAAAATTCACTTAGTCTGCACTGTCTATGTGTTCTAGTCCCTAAGTCAGTGCACACTACACATATTTAGTTGCTAATAGAGTTCCACTGACGTAGCTTGCTTTGGAGATGGGCTTATTTGGTCTTGGATGGCAGTGACATCCGATGGACTCCAGTTGTGAAACTTAGACAACTGTGTGGTACAAAGCCCATGCTGTTGAAGTCAATGTGTAATGTATTAAGTTTTAACCAACTAGTTTCATGCTTACGAACCAGAATGTCAGAAAATGGAAGTGATCAGCAGGCTGAGCTGGAAGAAACCAACAATTAAACTTGTTTACATGGTCATTATAAAAAGTTCGGGTGGAAAAATCATGACGTCTGTGAGTCTGTGGTTTGGGAAAGAAAAATACATTTTACTAGCGAATGCAAGAATCCAAGTATTGCTAATAAAAACTTCCTTTATGCAACTACTCAGGTAAAATAATTTTTTTTTCAAATCATCAAGCAGTGGAAAATTCACACACATGATTAAATAAAACTTGTGCTCTGCATCCAGTGGGAAAAAGTGCATTTTTTTTTATAAGCCTAAATTTTAATTAAACTGATTCTGGCTTTGGCACCAGCATCAAGACATGTCTATTTTGTTGAAAAATATAAACCTGAGGATTTGGATTGTGAACTTGTCAGAAATTTATAACTGATTGATTTCCATGCTAAAACATCATACCATGATGGTAGAGTGGTGTCCAGACGATGTTCTCTCTGGGAGGAGCACGTCTCCTGACTCCAATTCTTCATCGTCCGATGGCCAGCCGCTGCCATAGTTGCTCTCTGACTGCTTAATCACAATCTGTTGATCATAAAGATCTTTAATCCACTGCAGTCCTATAACACTGATGCAATCAATTGATATATGAATAATAGTCTTTCCTTTATAATTTGCTTATGTCTATGTGAATGTGTGCGGGCTTGTAGGAGCCTGCAAGAGCCTGTAAGAGCTCAAGAACATATGAGCTGGAACTAAGACGTGGGAATGCTCAGGAGTTTTAACATTGCCGGTCCCGGGGTGGATATCCCGAGCATACTTTTCACATTTTAACGCGTAATAAATGGAATCAGCTTGACCCTTATGAGTTCAGCAATGATAAGGGCTTTGAGAATGTCGCCTAATCAAGATGAAATCCTAAGCTTGGTTATTGACTGGGACCTTGTAGATGATTCTCAGCTTAGACTTGGCCACATCTTTGCTCTGAACACAAAGGACACGATTTCCAGCCGCCATCTAGACCCTTCGTTCACACCAAAGCTGCAACAGTTGGGAGTGTGCCCGGATCTAATGGAGCAGGGCTAAAATGCGTTGTATCAAATTTCCCCCGTGAATTATCACAGGACATCAGTGAGGAAGTGACTCATTGAAGCTGAGTGGAAAACTAGCGAATCTGATCAGAACTCGGACAGGAAGAGTCAGAGCAGTCATGGAGCCTCAGCTGACCCTGATCACATTTCTTCTTTCTTCTTATTTCTTAAAAATAAGTCTACACTTTATTAAAGGTGTCTTTATTTTTAAATGATCTGTAATCTTTATCGGTCTATTTAATGGTAGGACTGAACATAATCATAGACCAGTTTATTAAAATACAAGCATAAACATAAATAACAAAAAAAGGTTACTACAAACTGATTTGTGCAGGTTTTCTTTGAGTCACGAGGGTGTTAAAAGGCACAAATGCCAAAAGATGTCAAAATTGTTACAGTAATATCAGTGTGAATTTTGTATAATTTTGCAAAATGCTATAAATCCATCTCCAATTCCAAAACATATAGCAAAGTCATGCTTTGTTTGTGTTTGTGTAGCACGTCATTCTGGCAACAAATTAAAACATTAAAGTGAAACTGGTAGAGAAGGAGGCTAACATTCTGTATTGTTTTGATCTCCAAAATCTCCAAGATCTCCATGTTTTGTGAAGATCATAAGAGTCATTAAAAACAAGGCAAGAGTTCAATTTACAATGCATCATTAGCCTCTGTATGTACCAGTTTCATTTTAGTAGTTGATGCCAACATCTTATTATAGTAGTCCATGATTGCTGGAGAATCTGCAGAGGCAATCAACTGAGAGCAAACGTCTTTTTCTTGGCTTCTCAAAAAATGACACTGAATACATTTAGCCCACTCGCGTCAGCCACTATTTTGCCCAGACTGTAATTTCACATGTCAGATAAAAGCAATGTGATTGAATTTTCAGGACACATTGTGTTTTACTGTTATTATCATATTATATACTATATTATATTATTATTACGATTCCAGCATATAATTAGTAAAGTGCTGATTCTGACACGTTATATCCATAAGGTGATAATGCTTTGTCTAAATAATCCTTTCACTAATTGTTTAAAGAATATGCTGGAATCGTGAAGTTTAAATATTAATTATGAAAACGCTAACTAAGAAATTATTAAATCGGTAAATAATGACAACTGTTTTTCTGGTCCTCTCTATTTATTCCTCTCTTTTTATTTGCAGTTTTAATCTTTTTTGTGCATCTTTGTGGTTCTTGGACTAAAAAAATTAAGCAACATAAGCAGATGTAGTATTTTTTTGTGTTCAAGTAAGCTTTTGTAAGAACTTTATGAATAATGCTTAGTTTTTCCCCATGGTAAGGCTGACTTTATTATTGATACATCAATTGTATGTATCAACTTTAATTGCCAATGTACTGTATATTTATCCTTTTTTTTTATTGTATTTTTATTTATTTCTGTTTTGGTACATTCTTATTTGAGTCTTAACCAAACTATAACTATATATTATATAACTTTATATTCCCTCAAGTTTTCTGTAATTTAGAATTCAGTACAATAAATAAATAAATAGATTAGTATTTAACACTGTGTTAACAACCTTAACAAATTCTAGATCCATATTCTAAAAGCTAATTCATATGTTTGCATGCATTTTCTTTTTTATGTTTTTATGTTTTATATGTTATAAAAAAACATGTATTTGTTATACTTACTGAATTGATGTAGAGGACCATTGGGCTGTGGTTGTGCAGGGGGTATTTTGTCGTTTGACAGCCAGACAGTGGAGTCTCTAGGATGTAGTGTGTGGCGTTAGATGTTGCTTTGCATTGTGGGTCCTGCAGGGTTATATTGGCTTTACTTATACCTGCCGCCTGCAAATAAAAACCAACAAATACGATTTAGAACTAATTATATACATATATGTAGGAAACAGTCCTGCCTACATGATGTCTGAGCCAAAACATCAAACATCTTCCTACATTCCTCACATCTCTTACATGTAGAAGAGATAAGCAGGGCTTTAATTTTAACACAGACAAGGGCTTAGGGTTCAATCCAAAAGTCCAAAGCATAAAACCGCATATAAATAATAAATACTATGCTTCTTTGGCACATTTTTTAAGTGTGAGCGATGCCTCTAAAGCAGATTGGTTGCAATACAGAGGACGTGTGGTGCACCACAACCTCGCTGTTTTTTACAAGGACTGACATCATAGAGTATCATCAAACACATATTCTGGGAATATTCACACAGCTTCCTATGTAAGAAGAAATACAGGATGTTCCAGTGTGTCGATGAGTGAAAAAGTGTAACAGCAGCAACAGATGTAGCTCACTATAAAATTTCCACAATTCCATCAGTGACTTTTCACTTGAATGCATCAGTGTGAAATACAAGTACTATTTCACATTCCTGAATCAGTTACATATCCTAGAATAAGGAAATCAGGCAATCAGAAATAATAATAAGTTTTGTCTTTATGTTATACTGTCATGCTGTAAATTAACTCTAAATCGGACGAAGAACCACATTTGGTACCTGTATTTATGCACATATTTGCCATACATGCCTTTTGCTTTAAAGCCAAACTTTGTAAAAAACTCACAAGTTAAAAAAAGGTATTAGGGAAAGACTTCAAATGTAAAAATTTTGAATATCCAAATCAGTGCCCTATAACAGGTTAAAGTATGGTATGAGACAAAAACAGACTTTTGCAATTGCCAATTCATGAGATGATCTTTTTTTTAGCAACCCAACGCACAATGCTTTAACATTTTTAAGGTTTTTATAGTCTCGCTCACTGGCTGCCTTCTGAATCAGCTGTCCAACACTGAACTGAAAGGATAAGTCTTTGAGCAAGAACTTTTGTACCCATCAGAAGAACATCTGTACCCACACTTAGCTCCAGCCGAGCTTAAATCTAGAGACGCTGCTCACAATCTGAAGATTTCTGGATGTTTAATTCCAGCCAGTAATGGAACGATTGCAGTGCGGCTCCTGTGACAAACTATTGTCATTTTAAGCAGACACTTTGGAACAAAAAAAAAATCCTGCTTTAAAAAAAAAAAAAAATTACAATTCACTTCCAATTTTTATTGTGCAGTAAGCTTTAATGATGGCTGTATACTGAAATCTTGGCACATGCTATGTTTTTTCTGCATGGATATTATTTTTCACATATTTATAATACCTGAACTATAATGTTCTATATTTATAGTGGTTACCTGCAGGCTCTCCTTGTCAATGCTGACCAACATCCTGCTCTCTTCGCACTGCACGCTGAGAAGCCCACTCAGAGTTCCACGCTGCTCCTCAGGACCCCGACGTAACAACTCCTGCTCCTCCAAAGAAGGTGGGAACGGAAAGGATGGATTATGGTCCACACCCGGGGGAAAGAAGAAGGGCAGGTCGGGACGGGTTTGTTCATGAGAGTCGGTGTTTCGAAGGATAGAAAGCTCTGGGGGGAACATGCTCTCTGGTATATCAAACACTTCTGTAGAGGACAGAAATGCTTTAACTGAAAGAAAAAGAAATGGTTTCTTAAGTCATAGAATTATATGGTTATCACTCACTCACTCACTCACACCTTAACCATTTCACGCACTAACAGTATCACTGACTCACTCATATACAAGTTACTAGCATACAGAAAAATAGAAAATCCTTTAGGTGAAATATAATGTAATATAAAATATTTTGGAACATTACACTAATCATTAATCATGTGTAACAAATAAAATTTATTTTCAGTGTAGTCCAATAGTTTTAATTACAAATTAACTGAATGAAATGAAAAATCGTTAAAATACTTACACAAGAATTTATATATATTATATATAATATATATATACGTATTTAGTCAGTCACCAACTGTGCAAGTTCTCCCACTTAAAAAGATGAGAGAGGCCTATAATTTTCATCATAGGTATACCTCAACTATGAGAGACA
>JAQMYJ010000037.1:13728654-13747712 GCA_030014305.1 Clarias laeviceps
TTTTCTGGATTTTTTTTTCTTATTTTGTCTCTCATAGTTGAGGTATAACTATGATGAAAATTACAGGCCTCTCTCATCTTTTTAAGTAGGAGAACTTGCACAACTGGTGGCTGATTAATACTTTTTTGCCCTACTATAACATTAACTGCACACCATGAAAAAAAAAAAAAACAGCCCAATATTTCCTGTGTTTGCTCACACCTTTTGCTTTGCTTTGTTCATTTAAAGTGACTTTGGATCAGGATTGTGAACATACTACACTTTAAATGACCAAGAATGTATACAGTAGAAAAGAGTGCAAGGGGTTACTTTCAACAGTTGCTTTTTGGCTTCTAAGTGGGAAGAGAAAGAGGGGAGAGTAAGGTAGTGGGTAGGAACAAGCTAATTACCAAACTAGAAGAAAATGGGGTAAGTCTACTGGTGAGACTACTGATCTTCAGTTGGTCTAAACAGCATTTCGATGGCATTATGCTAGAAAGCAAATTCAAATTCAAATTCATGGCCAAACAGTTGATATTTGCAAGCAGTGTGGCCTGTTGATTTCTAGGTGACCACGCAACTACGACCTGAACAGAACAAATAACTGAATCAGACAGATTAAATGTTGATCAGACTTGAGAAACACAGGAGATGTTGTGCACCCTTGCATGCTCTTTTTCTGTGGTAATCACTACTTTCCACCACCACATGTCCCTCAGACAGCTTAGTTTAATTCATCTAAACAGTTTCTTTTGAGAAACGGCCAATTTTCCTTCTGTGGCTAATGTCAGCAGGCAAGCAGCTAACTTTGGCCGAGATCTTAATTCTGCGTTACTTCATTAGCAGAAAACTGCAGAATTTCCTGGTAGTCCATAGTTCGGACAGTGCGGTTTCCTTTTTCCTCAGCCTCATCCTCTCTTTTTCTTTTACACATTAAAGTTAGATTTTTTCCACTTCTTACACCAATGTCTCCTACTCTTTCTCGCTCTATGATTTGGACATATTTGGCAGAACATACAGTCCAGCCTTGCGAGAGTATTCAGTGCCTCACTCACTTACTTCTTCTAACATGCCTGCTCATTGCTCTTCGTTTTTTAACTGCAGTAAGATTAAAAGGTTAAATGCAAATATAACTGCTAATTAAGAACAAGAGAAATGAAAGAGAATCTAACGGTCTTATATGCTCGCCTGTGTCGATCAGAGAGACTTGCCTGAGGCTCACTGGGAGTTACTTTATTACTCTCGGGCCCGGTTATTACACACACCGTCAATGGCTGCCATTAAGAGCAAATTAGCAAGCGTGCTGCTTTGATTAGGGTTTAGTGGGACACGGCACGTGCCGTGAAAATATGCACTTTTATGGCTAGGCATAATAATCTCGTTAGAACTTTTACACACACGCATACACACCTTCTCCCACTTTAACGTAGACATCATGGGTCATCTTGAGCTCGGTAAAGGATGTGATGGCACGGTACTGGCGTTTGGCCCAGGACATCAGGTGCTCATTTCCATGTGGTAACGTCTCTGTGTGCACCTCAGAAGAGGAAGACAGATTTCTCTCCTCAAACTGGACAACAGAGCTCTCTGTCACCTGAGAGAGAGAAAAAGACAGAGATTAGTCAACTCAGATTGTACTGTATATATTGTACATTTTTAACCTTTTGCACTGTTTTGTGATAATTTATACCAACATGCAGTGTGTGAATCATTTAGATTATTCATATCATCTACTGTATGTAATGCACAATACACACTGGTTTACAGTTAATTACCGCTTCATTTTATGAGTGTACGTGTCTCATTTTTTAATGCAATACTAACTTATACAACATGAACAGTATGCAAATAGGACGTTCAGACAGATTCCTCACAAGGCTAATATATTGATTTGCTTCCCTTTCGAACAAACGCTTGAACAGCAAGTCATTATTCAATATCAGATTTGATTTTGACATAAGGCAGTACGTTAGATAGACAGAGGGCAGCTTTGGCAGTGAAGAGAGTCCTGATTTACAATGCAGACAGAGATCTGTTTTATTGGGCTTGTGGAGCAGGTTTTTAAGACATCTAGAGACAAAGATTTCTTTGTTGATAAAGATATGTCCATAAAACGGACGCTGTTTTACAGCAAGAGAAATTTTAGCCTATAAAATTTAGAAGCTTTGAGCAATAAATGCAATTTTTTTTTTTTGTTATTTTAATACAACAGACTTTCCAAACTTAAATCTTCCACTGCCAGCAGACATCATTTTGACTGACTTCTGATTGGTATTTGAAAGCCTCTCCAAAACTATTCTCCAAATTTTCACACATTTGCTCAATAAGGCATCTACTTTTTCAAAGTTATATAACACAGCTGGTCATAAAGCAGGCTGACAGGCATGTGGTCGAAATGGCTTACAATACACTCACCTGTCACTCACTGAACACTTCATCTAGGGTGTATATGTGAGATCAGGATATTACTACTAAACCAGTGATCAGAAGAATGTACAAACAGTATATACACGCAAACTGAGACTATATAAATAATATCAAATACTAGTAACTAATAATAATATTATAATAGAAATAATATTTCGACTGATCCCGTCAAGGGGTCACCACAGCGGACCATCTGGTCCGCACACAACTTTGAATTCAAATGATTTATTTCGTATTATTTGCAGCTGTAATGTACCAGTGACAAAAGTAACAGTGCTCATGTCACAATCCCCTGCACCAGAGTTCGACTTCCATAGAATACTGATAACTATCAACTCCTACACTCACCTGTCAACACCCTCTGTTCATTAAAGTACTTTGTGTACTCACTTTGTGTGGTATCCTCCCTTGTTAATATACATCTGAGCCATTTCAATCACCAGTTTGTGTGTTTTTGGCTATTTTCTGCTCTCCTCGCTTTTGGATTATATTTTGATTTTTTGGATTATCATAACTACGTGGATTTAGATGGACCACTAATAATGGGAATAACAGCGGAATCTAAATAAAAACACATTATGTGGACACCTCAGTTGGAAAAATCTGACCAGATCAGAATAAATTTTCAGTAGGAATAAGAGGGGCAATGTGTAAACTTTTGATATTCAATTCGGTAGGTAAATAATAGCCATGCAAAAACCCTTGATCTGAGCCCTTCTCTCTTGTCGGAATAAATGTGTTCTTTCTGTGCATGCCTGACTCATTATTTAACGAGTTTCCAGGAGATAAATTTAGCTTCCATTCCTGATAAATAAACTTTGTGAGAAGAACTCTCTCCCACCTGTGTTTACTTTCATCCACTGGCCCTCTGGCTGAGCAAGACGCACTGACTGGCTCCCCTAGTTCATACGTAGTAAAGCATCTAACCAATCATAGATGAGACTGAATTTTTGTAACCAACTGTAACCAATCATAACACAGAATGCAGGATTTGTTGGAAAACCTAACCTCAAAACTGAAGAAAAAAATACTTCTTCTGCTGTTATATTTTCAGCAGTTAAATGCTTCAAAGCAAGCAGAAGTTATTTATATCCTGATTAAATGCCTTGTCATGTAAACGAACATCTTATCAGATCAGCTTTCATGTAAACAGTTAAGTTGGAATTTCTAATCGGAATGAAGAAAAATTGTCCATGTAAACACTGTGGGCCCTTTAAACCTAGACTGTACTTAACAACTTTCTTTGTGCTACTTATCTTGCTTAAACTCTGAATTGATTGATCTTTATAACAACAATAACTTGCTGTCACTTCCTGATATGCGCCCCCCGTATGTGTGAATGTGTGTGTATGAGCAGTACCAATCAGTCCAGGGACAGAGCTCATGTAGCGTCAGTACTGCTCCATCTGTCCTGCACATGTTTGAACGTCTTTGCGCTCCTCTCTCCATCACACTTTCACAGTAATGTCGTTAACAATGTTAGAAATATCATACAAATGTGACACTTTGTACAGATAACTTTTATCTTAGCATCAAATATAAAAGACACATTTTTCCAAGAAAATCCTGAACAAAAGGATATCACACATGTCACACTTCATCTTGCATTTTATTGTGTATTATACAACAGTTAGTTATGACTAAGTAATTTGATTGGACAAGTGGCATTCTGTGAGTGCTGATATAGAATATTACAGCACAGGGACGTTTAACTGGATCAATACTGTCACTCCGCTTTTGTTTTTAGAACTTCTCTAGCATGACACACACTTTATTGATTGGATCTTTGAGTGCTTATGAAAATGCATATGTATTTCAACAATCATCTATGTTTTTTTTATACTATTTATATATATACTGTATGTATGAGAAAAGCACCATATAAATAGCAAGAATAATAATTATGCTATGGCTAGAGTAAGGAGGAAATCACAGACAGATAGAATTTAGCTGGATGGGAGTATGTGTCTCCCTTCAGACTTCAGACTTGGGACTCAACACATATGCTCCATTTCACAGACATAAACAGTCACATATGCTGAAAACCCCACTGTATGAGACCACACGGCCATACACACAGCTTGGACAGCTCGGGGTTATTCCATCTCTGTGCTTGCTTTCCCCACTCCTGTCTGCCTGCTGGTGGTGTATCAGCAACTGCCTCCATGCTGGCAGGTTCACCTTTTGCCTTACATAAGATCATATATAAGATTCTAGCAATGCCTTCTTACTCCTTCAGTGAGACAGCGAGTCTGCTCCGTCCTGAGCCAAGGGTCTGTATGTCAGCAAAGAATTAAAAGTGAGCAACAGTGAGAGAGTGAGAGAGTGAGAGTGGAACATCTGCCTGACCTCTGGAAGGATCCCTACTATCCTCGCCAGGGACGATAAATTTCGAGAAAGGAGAATTATAATAAAGGAAGAGAAAAGCATGGAGGATGTCGAAGAATTCTGGTCTACGTCTAATGTTATTTTTAGTGGTCTACTACAGCTGGAGAGGGGCGAGCGAGGAGTGTGGGGCCCATACATTTACGACACAGAGGGAAAAAATTGGGGAGGGAAGAAAAAATAGAATAGAAAAGACCTTCAGAAATCAACTGGCAGGTCTCGCTAAGCACAGCAGAGTTTATCGATTTAATTGCAGGAATAAGGGCTGTAATTAGTCTCAAGGCATTAGGCAGAACTGCCTGAGACGCTAAATCAGCTCCAGGTTTCGAGGTGCATTTCAAACCTCAGGAA
The DNA here is from genome assembly GCA_030014305.1 of Clarias laeviceps. NCBI lineage: Eukaryota > Metazoa > Chordata > Actinopteri > Siluriformes > Clariidae > Clarias > Clarias laeviceps. The sequence goes on from JAQMYJ010000037.1 coordinate 13,733,797, forward strand.
TTCTTAATAGCGATATGAAAGCACTAAAGACCACTCTGAAGCTCAGATAAAACGTTTCTGCTCCATAGAACCCCCCCTCAGCCTCAAACCCATCCAAACACCATGCCAGCTTACAGACTGACGGCCTGGCAGCCCCGAAATCCACCACACAATCCTGTGAGTAATGTCTAGTAACGCAAGCATGAATAGACTTGAAAGCCAGGTCCTACTGACTTTAACGACAATGATGAAGTCACACGGCCAAGCTAATTAAACATAGAATGTGTTTCGACAGGATTTTACTGTCGAGGTGCTGAGGAAACCAAACTGATTGCCAAGAAGTGCCGGGACAGTAAACAACACTTTAAGTGCTGATTCAAGTCTCAAGAAGTGACACAGAGGCTATTTCCATGCTGGAAATATAGCATCCACATCTTTATGGTAACTAAAAAAATCTAATAAAATACTGTATATGCAAGATGCCAAAAGGTGACTGGTTGATTTCAAACTTTAAAAAATAAAGTCTTGATCTTTATTGATTTGAATTTGAATTTGAAAAGATGTTTCATTTGAAATTTTCCTCATCATAAGATGATTATATGAGCTCGAGTTTCCATACGAGCATATATACTTTTGCAAGTTCTCAATGCATCAATGAATAAACAAGAGAATAAATGCTTTACAAAGGAAACGTGTCAAAGAATCCAGTTTGCAACCAGCCAATTATATTTTACTTAAGCAATCCTGTTTTCACACTCGATTACAAAAGGCAGGAATACCAGTCAAATTCCTGATATCAGTCAAACCTGCATATCTAACATGTCTGGGAGTGTTGTGATGTAACGCATTTGACTGAGGTTAGCTATTTGATTAAAGCCATGCTCCCATTTGTTCACAATTAGTGGTGTGGGCTCTAGTCTTTCTCCATAGGAAGCAACTACCTGAGGCTAAAAAAAAAAAAAGCTCCAATGATCCCTTTCTCCTGCCTCAAATTCACACTTAGTCCACAACGTTCGCTTAAGGTTGCAACCCCTTGAACTTCACTTCGCTTGTACAGACGTCGCTTGTTCAATAGAGCTGTAAACACAACATAAACCCTATAATCAAGAATATAAAAACGTTTTAATAGGTTGAGACCGAAAATAGGCTTCAAACATTGAAAAAGACAAATTATTTGCAAACCAGTGCACAACACCTTTACAACTTTTGATTTTTGGAAAGCACTTGACAGTCTCTGCTGGAGGAAGGAGTCTGGCGTCTCACTGCAAGCTTATACAACAGCTATAAATCTTAATGTTTATCCCTTATCTGGCAGTAAACAGGTCCAGACAACACTTTAGTGCTGGGCTAGCTCTGCACTCTGAGCTAATGTCCAGCAGTCGCTCTCTGGGGTCTCTGACTCACAGCTAACGTCTGCAAAGGTGAGTGGAGCGGAAACTTCACATCATCCCGCTCGTATAAGACCATTACCTTCAGCCTGGTCCAGGGTCCAGGAAGGAATTATCAAACCCGGGAAAGCCAATGTGTGATCACACCATGCAGAGCAGGCAAGGAAACGTGTTTCGATCTGTTTGTGCTGATGGAGCGAGTACAGCTGACATCTGGCAGATCCACAGTCAGCTCCAAGTATGAAATACAACCCTATGAAATATTACACCACGCCTTCAGAAAGGTACACTGCAGCTGTTCATTCTGCAGGGGTTCAGCATGGAGCCGAAGGTCACACAGAGCCACAGTGCCCCACAATGTTCCCTATATTAATATATAAAAATAAAAAACACAGCTCAAATATAACGGTACTTCAGGTGAATTCATCACGTCGTCAACCGTATGAAGACAATTCATCACGTCATCAACCGTATGAAGAGTTCCAGGAACCAGGTTTTACACTGGGCTTTTCCTTCCTCATCTGAAAAGAACCTATGCAGAAAACACATTTAGATTTTGCTAATTAAAACAGTAAGAGAAGTTGTCATTACATTATTATAATCCAAACCTTTGCGTTTGCAGTTCACTTAACTTGCACATTATGGAAAAATCTTTGCTGACGCATTGGGTTCGGGATCCTCCCGGTGGATCTAAATCCCATCTATGAGATTTAAAACAGAGTGCCCCCCCCCCTGCAACAGCTCCTCCAGAACAATTTCATTAGCTGAGAAGGTTGTCTTACGGCAAAAAAAAAAATAAAAACTGGAATGGGAAAACTACATACTCCACACCTTTAAAAGCACATATTTCACATGGGTCTCCTGGACTCTGCCTATCAGCATCTATATATTACTGCCATATGTGCAGGATAAGTGGAGACGCCAGGCCAAATGGTTTATATCAATTATCGCCAAGCAGTAATCTCAAGAAAGCACGAACATCTTGCTAAAATGATAATGTGCTTGATACCAGATGTAAACGTTTTGGGACGTGACAAATATCTCCCAACCAGCCGGAGAGACAAAATGCAGTAAATATATTTGTGCCTGATTTGCTTCACTCACTTCACAAAAGCCTAACCAAGGCACTGGCACAGACTCAGAGGCTTGCGTTTCTGTAAACTGGCAAGGCCTTGCAGAGTGGTAAACAACACCAACTAAATGCAAGCGCCGCAAAAGGACAAACATCAATGGCAAAACATCAATGGCAAAACATATTGGCGCCTCTATGGTTTCAATTAACAGTGTCCTCCGAGCAATAAAAATGAAGCAAACAGTTACTTGGCAAACACAGAAAGGGAAACACATCAATCAGCCAAATGTTGTTTCGTGAAATGACGCCAAACACATAATTTTCATCAAATGTCTTAAACAGCAACATAACATATCATATAATAAACCAGGCCAGATCTACTGTATATTCGGTTACAACCAACACTCCAAAACTCTCTGCACATATCATTTAACCTGGATAAGATTCCTTTCAGTATAATTTCAATGTCGACGTCTCCATCCCAACAGACAGGAAAGTCTGTGAAGCGTGTTTTACATTGAGGTCTGCGTTTTTCCAGCTTTTCTCCTAGAGGCGAGAAGCTCAATTGTGGCGGCCAACACCAACATTGTGCTGACCAGGTCTGTACAGGCTCCAGGCTGCCTGTCTGTGGCGCTGGGCCTCTGTGGGCTAGGACCTCTAAATGTGGACTGGTAGAGAATAGCCAGATGTAAAAAAAAAAAAAAAACTGTTAAAGAACAACAGGAGATCTCCAGGGACATCTAAAAGGGTATAAAGTGCTAATCCTGAACAGCCAGCATTTTTCAATAAGCTTAACTCATAAACGGCATAAATTATAAACAGGTACATTTCGTTTTCTCCTTCTCCTTTTTTTTCTTTCTTTTTTTTCCCTCACAATATGAGCTAGCTTTCCCTCCAGAACGCTACTACTTTAATTGTTTTAATCAATAAAAGTGTCAAAGTTCTAACTCTCCTTAAAAAGTAAAGGGTTTAACAGGAAACAATTGAAGAACAAATGGCTGAATAAAGAAAAGGACTTCTAGGGATCTAGGCTATTCTTGAAGTGTATCGTGTGAGGTAACTGGCCGATCGCATGCTGACGCTAAAACTTGTGAGGTACTGTACACTATTTTGCGTGTGAATGTCTCAATGGAGTGATGTCATCTTCACACTCTGGAGAACAAACTCATGCTAAGAGCTTAGGAAGGCCAGAGCAGCAAGAATAAAGGATAAAGCAAGGCACTGGACATGGTCAGTAGTGGATAAAGCAATGCTGCACAATTAGTAACATCAGAAATTAAAAACGCAGCATGGACCTGTGCAATTATATAATCACAAAAGGCTGCAATTTATTACAGGCAACATAGACAAAGTCGACAATTTATGTAGAGTTTCTCAATAATTGAAGTATGTGTTTATTTTTTAAATACTTTTAAGGTGATGAATAAATATCGGAAAACATCCTCTTAATGAGATCATGTGTACAATTATTTGGAACTAGACGAGACTATATACGTTCACTACAGCACATGTCAAAAGTTTGGTCAAACCTTCTAAATCCATGGTCTTTCATGATTTTTATTTCTTTCTACATTGTACAGTAAAACAATGCTAAAGCATCTAAAATATGCAAAAATCGCCTTAGAACAGTTGATATTAAGATGTGTCTGCTACTTATGCTCTGTAAAAGCTTCATAACAGCTCTAATTTGGAATGCTGTTATTGGTCATATTTGAGGTTAGCAACCCTAAATGAACTTCTCTGCAGCAGCGGTAAGTTTTGGTCTTGCTTTCCTGGGATGGTCTTTATGACAGCAAGTTTCATCATGGTGTGCTTGATGGGTTTTGCAAACGCTTGACAATATTGTTCTTTCAAGAACCATTCCAGAACATCTGACTTGCTGTTACTTAATTAATTAATGGCATATGTTTTATTTTTTATAGTGTTGAAACAATTCAGTATTGTTCTAGCATGTAGAAAAATAAATCGACTGGTCCTGTAAATACGATTGAGTACAAAATGGGACTTTTAATAGTTGCATATCGCAGTTTAAATCGTAATCAATGTGTAAAATGTGTCAAAATAATCACAATAATAAGATTTTTCAATCAAATCATCCAGCCCTAGGATAAATCTTTCTTATGCTTAGAAGGAATCCCCAGGTGAGCATGGAATTGATTAGATGGATTAAACGGGCCAAAAAAATAGAACTTGCTCACAAAACAAGATGTCTCCCGCTGTCGGTCACCAGCACCATGGCAAGACAGACTTATTTAAGCATAACTGAGCAGACGGCTAACGCTCGCTCCCTCCCTCCAACTGTCAAAACAAATCTGACTGCCAAAACACACAGATCAGGTACACTCAATGTGCGCGTGTAACCGCATTCATCCAGGAATATGACACTGAGCCAGGGCATTGTGCATGTGAACGTATCCATGTAATTACCGAGAAGCCCTCGGGCTGGAAATGGAAACATTTCCTAGTACCGCTATGCCTCAGGAAATGGCATATAACAAAAGTACAATTGGAACACACCCTTCATAGCAGCAGTTATAGCTGATTTGTATCTGCCGTGATGGTGCGTCATGTTTTCAATAGAATTACCATTTTTGTAAAGTTATTACTACTACATATTCATTTTTATTTGTATACACTTTTCATAACACACATTTCGGCAAAGCAGCTTCACGGAAATCTAGATGTAGATTTAAATCGCTAGTGAGCAAGCCAGAGGTGGCAGTGGTAAGAAATAACTCTCTAAGGTGACATGAGGAAGAAACCCTGAGAGCAACCAGACTCTTCTCGGTGACACGGCATAGTGTAATTATTAATCATTACTATTCTACAACTGTAAAACGGTAATAAGTGTGTTGAAAGCATGTTAATATTGTGAATAAGAGCGCTGGGATGATTACAGGTCAGTCCTCATGATTATGGCAGCAGGTACAGTACACATCTGGTATAGATTAGGAACAGTATCCAGATGAGATTACTGCATTTACTGAATATTCACCTGAATCATCCACATGCAGCAAAAATACACTGCACAATTTTATTTAACATGAATATACACTCAGGTCAATTTTCCTGTCAATCCTCTCTGTAGGTCCACGCCGTTATCCAGATGTGAAAACCTGCGCCATTCGTTTTGATTTCACAATGCCTCCTAAGGAGCAAGATGGTGGATGGAGGGATGTATTTATATTATATTTATTTTTTGACCTCTTCTCACCTCCTCTCAAAGACGATTAGCAAATATGTTCGTAAGGTATTATTACATGTGCCAAGGATTGGATGCACGTGTTGTGTATTGTTTCCAATTTTCCAAGCAAGTTGAACTTGGTCCATGAAAGAGGCGGCTGAGCAGAGCACATTGCCGCATATGGAAATAATACAAACTCCCAACGCTACATTCTTGTGCAATGCTATGGTGTAACGCTAAGGTGCATCAGAAAATGATTACTGCACACAACCTGCCAGCTAGATGAAAGCTTTTGCCAGCATCCATCAGAAATGAAGAGGACATAAAACCAGCTTCATTGAACCGAGTCTCCTGAGGAAGAGGAAAGCTAAAGCCTAAATGTCCTGGTCAGTCTATTTGCATTTTAAGCGTTCTATACTGGGAGAGCCGCTTTACTGAATATGTACTATATAGTGGGCTATTCAAATGGCTCAAAACCACCAAAAAGCTTTTTAGGTCCCTGTCAATAAAATGAGAGGAAAGAAATTGGCCTGAATCATATTATGATGTCATTTGGGACAAAGGAGTCCAGAGGGCCTTGTTAGGTTAAGAGGATCATTTAAGAATATAATTACTGTGTTGCTGATAAAAACCGAGGTCAGATGATCTCTTAAACCAGCCGAGTCTTATTTAAAATTGCTTTCTTTAGATAAAGACACAGGTGAAATGTGATGTGAGATCTTTAAAGGTAGATTGTGAAAGTTTTAGGGCACCTGCAATGGAAATCTCAGTGTCATGCCAAGGTAGCAAAAATACAAAGCAGACTGCAATTAAGGGTGTTTCTTTAAAAGTAGCACCACTGTGATTCTTTCCAGCTGTGAGGCAAACAGGAAAAGGAAAGCGTGATGGAGAGAAACGGAGTGTAAAAGTGTTTAAAAGCCAAACCTCAGCACCCAGCTAACTTTCACAAAACCCTCTGACCATTAACCATCCGTCACCGGGTGCAGGTAGTGTCTGCAGACTGCGGCAAATCAATACCAACCTGTGAGCCGCGGCCAGACTCAATCAGGCAAACAACAGGCATCTGTCTGGGATGGATGATTACCTTGGCACGCTGTCATGTGTACTTGAGTGTGTATCTGTGTATCTGTCTGTGTGTTTTTCCTCTAGGGAAATGCGCCTGAATGCAGCTTTGAGCAAATGGAAAGATGGCTGGCAGGTGTTAGGGAATGTGTTTTCCAGGGGAAGACGGGCTGGTGTTAAAAGCGCCAAGTGTTGTGTGTTGTCCTGGAATGAGCTGCTGGTTTACACTCATTATGCGGAGGAAGAGATGGATATCGCGCACAAGCCGAAGAGATAACACAGAAGGTAAAGTTCGACTTACGTAAAAGACCCTTTTAATTCCGGGAGCCAGGTTATCTGCATGAATCCTCCACAGGAAAGGCTTGGGCGAGTTGAGCACAAAGATCAGCGGCTTCTGGTGCACGGATAGAGACTGGATGGGCCGCAGATGTAACGCCATCTACAGACAAGGGAGATGAAGAGTTAAAGAGAAAGAAAGAGCAGATAGATTAGGAGAACATGCGAAACAAGGAAAAGAAGAGAATCACAGAAAGAACACATGGAGTCTCAAATGTAAAGCATTCAGTTTAAGCTGGATTATTTTTACCCTGTTATGCGCTTCATAAACATATCTGTGTAATTACCGGACTGATATATCACACTCAGCATCGGGTGACACTAACCATAATACAGCCATTTCTATTTCCAGGTTTACTGTAAGCGAGCACTGTTTCACGCTGGATCACAATCATATCTTGGTTAAAAAAAATAAACAAATCCCCCCGCCCCCCCTCCCTCTCTCCTAAACCACACTAGTATAAATGAGGCTTTCCTCTCATTTCTTTTTGACGTCACATGCTTTGACAAGCAGGCTCGCTGTGTTGGCCGTTCCCACGTAATTACCGCAGACCTCTTGTTGCTTGCTTCTCTTTTATCGCAGATTTGTGTTGCTGTTTATGCAAACTCTTTCCTGATAACCTCACAGTGACTGCAAGAAAGCAATGCTGTTGGGAAGAGTGAAAAAAATAATGTGGGCTGTACTGGCGTTTAAACTTTTACACACTGGCTCTTTTGTTAGAATCTGTCAAAGAAACCCCTCCCATCACACACTGCGAAATTTTTTGCTGAGCTTGCTGCTTGGGCTGATTAGATCAGAGTGGTCTCAAACTACCCAAGAGATCCAGGAACCAAATTAGGGCTATTGATGTGAAAGTGCTGAGACTCAACACACATTTAGTTCTTCCCATGATCATGCAAACACACCCCGCCACAACCCACCCACCCTGTGCTAGTAATGAGTAACAACAACAACTTGTTGGGGTGATATCGGAAATCTCACTACAGTACTACAGAAAGTGCAAAAAAAAGTATTCATGGCTTTATTATTTCTGTATTTCTTTCACTAACGTTGTATACGTGAGGGAACGCAATCTTCAATTAGTTATGGTGACCAAACTCCAGACATCTGACCTCCTGAGCATGACAAATATGAGAAATAAACGCTCAAAGCCCTGAAATATCATGTCTGGTCTTAAGCTCCACTGTAACTCCTCTCTGGCTAGACCTATCAATACCGTCAGCCTTCAAAACACGCAACCCCTCAAAAAATTAGCGCAATCTCCTTCTCACTCTGGGACAAATTAATGAAGATGACTAACCCCAAATATGGCACAAACAACAACACACATAGAGGACATACAGTATGAAGCCACGTCTGTAAACTCGACTGTAATAAAGACAAATTCTGTTTTTAGTTTTCTAACGTTACAGTTCATCTACAAAGAAATCTGTGTGTGCACGCTTCATCCGGACAGATCTCTATCTCCGCAGAGAATCCACTGACTCTTCGCTAGCACTCAATCATATCCATGATCTCATTTCCTTTTATTCACTTGTATTTGTTTGGCCAAAGTGACTCACACAAGAGGCAGAACACAATCCAAGCACAACAGTGAGATAAGCGCTGCTAAACTAACAACGCATCAGCTAACAAAAAACACATATAAAACAGTTGTAGAGGCTTGAGGAAGATCTGTCAAGTCTATGCAAGTCAGACTTAGGAGCAAATACTCATATAAACTTATAGGCATTGATTAGGTGGCACAGAGGTGTAGTGGTTAGCAATGTGATCTCGCACCTCCAGAGTCGAGGGTTCGAGTCCTGCATTCAGTTTGCATGTTCTCCCCGTGCTTGGTGGGTTTCCTCCAGGTACACCAGTATCCTCCCACAGTCAGACGACATGCTAACTAGGCTAATTGGCACCATCAAATTGAATAAGTGTACGAGTATGTGCATGCTTGTGAGCTCCCTGCAATGGATTGGCACCTCCTCCAGGGTGCCCCGAGTCCCCTTCGAAAGGTTCCAGCCCACTCATGACCCTGTATAGGGAATGAGTGAGTCAAACTGAACACATGAGGACTGCAGAAAAAGACACATGGTGATTTGCTGTGCTAAAGGAGTCAATGAGTAAACGAGGAGACTTTAGTTACATGAAATTTCAAATTCCAAGGCAACTCTGGGTTTTAATCAACATGCTGACAAAATGTTTAGTAAAATAATCCCAATTAATGTCTTTACAAGTCACTGGCTGAGAATGAAAATATACAACAATCACCAAGTCGAGAATGACCAAATTCTGACTGGCGAATTACAGATATTAGATATTACAGACACTGAGTTATATTTTAAATAAACTTGAATGGATGATTACCTTGGCACGCTGTCATGTGTACTTGAGTGTGTATCTGTGTACCTGTCTGTGTGTTTTTCCTCTAGGGAAATGCACCTGAATGCAGCTTTGAGCAATCTCGCACCTTTAAAGAATTACCTGACTCTTTAAACGTACGAATTTCATATCTCTAATGTGATATTTACAATTCAATTCAATTCAATTCAATTTTATTTGTATAACACTTTTAACAATTGTCATTGTCGCAAAGCAGCTTTACACAATCAAAAGAATTATGGAAGTTTGTATGAATGAAAATGATAAGATCAAGCCAATGGGCAAGCCAAGGGCGACGTCGACAGTGGCAAGGAGAAACTCCCTGAGACTTGGGAAGGGATAGGGGTGTTCAAGTAAAACTGGGACGCACAACTCCTATTGCATCCTATCCCAACGTTTCACTAGTGCTTGGATACTATCAAGGTAAACAGTTTTCTCAGTACACTGAAGTCAGAATTATAGGGGGAATGTGGCAATACTCCCAGCTGAGTTCCTATAAGTTCTTGAATGATAGTGTGACCAATTCCTATAAACAGTTGCATCTATTCCACAAGTTATCAAGGATCAAGGTTGGCGATGGTTTTTAAGGATCAGGTGTTCGACTTGCTGAATGTTTATGGGGATAACAGTGGGCACAGAGCCACCTCGGCCGGGATCGTCATTCATGGAGTTGTTTCACTGCGGATAAGAGTCTCATCGAGAAATTTCATCGTAAGTCTCAGTTTGTCTTGAACGCCCCTTGTAAATCCTTGGCTACAAAACAAGTCCTCAGAAAAGTACTTTCTGTTCAATTAATTTGAATTAACCGATGTAATGGAGAAAATCGAGCACTGGTTAAAGCTAGACTGTATTTACTCGGATGACAGAAAGTATCGAACCGAACGTTCCATTACCATTACCTTGCGTACCATTACACCCGAAATATTTATGAAAAAACATTCATGTGTATATTTAGTCTGAATAAAACTTACAGATGCTTTGCCTCTTAACCACCTCATCCCTGGACTGCTCAGTTGTAATCCGTCTCAGCATTTTATAAAAGCATTAGCTTAATGAGATGAACACAAAAATGTAATTTACAAACCACATTAGTCAGGACCAGATTTGATATTTGTATCACGACAAACTAAAAACTAATCTGAAGACTCTTGAGCAACTTTAATAAATGATGTGTGTGTGCGTTGTGTGTCTGTGTGTGTGTGTAAATGCAAATACTGTAAAAATCATGACACAGAGAGAGAGAGAGAGAGAGAGAGAGAGAGAGGCCTTTGAAAAGGAACAAATGGAACAAATTACTGAGTGCTTATCACAGGGAAAGCTTGGCAGATGCAGAATACACACACGCACACACACACACACACACACACACACACGCGCAGGCCCCATGAGTACTTCGCTCCTTTCTTCTACTTGATGACTTTTTCCCCTCATCTTCCCTTGTCGTAAGTGGAAAATGTGTGATAAGTGTCTGATGTCAGTAAACCTCCTATAGCAGAAAATGTGCTTTGGGAATAAAAAAAAAAAAAACAGTGGTGAGTCATGAATACATAATTGGCTGATGGTAAAAGAGGAGAAATGGACACGCGAGTGGCTAAGGAATGAGGAATGAGTGGAATGAAAAGGAAAGAGAGAAAAGAGAGGGTGAGCCATCACCTGCAGACATCCACGCACACTTTTACTCAATTATACACTGATTATACTGTAAGTATAAAAAGGTTCTTCAAAAGGGTTGATAAAAGGGTGTTAACCACATTGATAGGATGTTTAAGATTTAATTATGTTTTAAATAATACAGTAGACAGCCAGACACCCATACAAATAGATAGAAGGATGAGAAGAAACAAACACACTAAAAGACAGCAAGGCAGACAGACTGATAGACAGCAGACGGATAGATCAGACAAGAAAACGAGGCAGACATGCTGAAAAACAAACAATTAGACAAGCAGAGTGACAGAGATGAAGAGAGAAAAAGAATGAGAGAGAGACAGAGAGGAGGAGAAAATGAGAGAAAGAGAGACAGAGAGAAGAGAGGAAAAAAATGAGAGATAGACAGATGAAGAAAATGTGAGAGTGAGAAAGAGAGAGGAAGAACGGGGAAGAGAGAGAGAGAGAGAGAGAGAGAGAGTGAGAGATACCTGACCAGAAACTTTCAATCGTAAAAACTGCATAATTATTGAGTAAAAGTATGAGTCAGAAGGAGCACACAGCATACACTCGATCCTGACGGGCCAAGCCAGCTGCAAGGTGAGAAATAAATTACCCCACACACACACTCACGCACATGCACGCACGCACATGCGCGTCTAGTTAACACTTTACTGATGAATCGAGTCACAGATGAGCTCATCAGCTCACACTGGGGCAATTAACTCGATCCATCAGCAGAACAGAGTCTCTGAGGAGAGCTTAATGACGGGGGTCTGAACCCTGTGTCATAGTCATGTGTGGCTGATCTCATCCTCTTGTATGGAGGGGAAACGGAATTCCATTAAACCGGTGATATGCTCGCATTTACTTTCTCCCTTCCCTCTCTTTAACTCTTTAACCACTTTTGGTATTCATTCGTTCATCTTAATGCAAGTAGAATTGTTCTGATATTACAGTACAACTAATATGAAAGCTACGCACCTCCCGATTGTGAGCTATGTAAAACTGGACTAGGTGATGGCTCCTGGGAGGCACACATACATACTGTTCCCACACACACACACACACACACACAAATGCTAGAGATGATGATGAATGAAGGTTGCTATGGTACTGTACATTAGTGAAATCTAGTACTTTTTCCAGTGAACCATAGTTACAGTTTTGGTTTTCTCATCTTTGTTAAACAGCTTTAAAGATCTAAAGAGCTTTAAAGTTTCCCCTTAAGTAAAGTATTTAAAACCCTCCTGTCTCTTAAACTTTCTAGTACTAGTACTATTCACTATTAAACACTTTTTTCCTGCAGATCAATGTATGACAGGTGGGAGAGATGAAAGGATGATGTTCAGTAAGAGACACAAGCTCAAGAGAGACAGAAGGATGGAAGATAGACGGACGGGCATGAGGAGGTGTGAGACTCTGCAGAATTTTGCTGGCTATGGCATTAAACTCTGTCTGAAAGGTGAGACGTGGGAGTTTGTCTCGCTCGTCTGGACTGATCGGGTTGCACAGAAACAACAGCCAAACAGCTGCAGGCTGTCTGTTACAGTAACGGTCACAAATCCCTTAATTTCCCGAGACGAGGCGAATCAATATAACACGCAAAGTGAAAGCACCCAGACTCTACGAGTGTAACCCTGAGTAACCCTTATGACGGTAAGGAGTCACTTACGTCTATGTGAGTAGCTCTCCAGTTTCCTGAGCTCTGATAAGAATGCAGCGGGAACTTTTTTCGTTGTCAAAATGTTGTGGTGATGTTAACTTTATTATGGCAATGTTATAGACATTGGGACAATATTGGCATTTCAAAATATTTTTGAAAGTCAGAATTGCTTTGTTGAAGTGACGTCAGAACAACGCTGACTACGTGACGATGGGATAAAGTTGAACAAATGACCTAACGCGATGCTGCAAAAACAACTTTGAAACAATATTAATGCCAAACTGACAGCCTAAGCAGGAAACAAACTATGATCTCTGTGGCGAACATCACAAAGAACATAATGCTGATGCTAGTAAAAGCGAGTACATAATGATTGCCACAAAAAAAAGAACAAATAAAAACACAGATAACGGAATTGTTAATAAAAATATTAAATTGGACAACAGCCAAAAGCCAAAAAAATGCTTAATGTAGGAGATCTGTTCCGTTCTAAACTCCTACTTAAGAGGGCATGGATGTGGTCAGACGTTGTGTGAATGGCTGTTAATCCGCATCCATGCTCACGCTGTGGGATTATGGGTAATCATCTCCCATGCTAAGATAATTATCTCCCATGGTTGTTCTCACTCTTATAGTCAACATCTGTGCGTTTACTGTATCACTGTGACCAAGTGTGTGTGCGTGTAAAGCATTTTTTTAATTTTGTGTCCAAGTATAGTGACTGTTCTTTAGTAACTATACTGCAACAACATTTCTGCAAAATCCTCAAAAGGAGACAAAAGCAAGTGTCATTCGAGAGGCTCCTTGTTAAAAAATTGTTTGCTGGTGGAGACTCTTACAGAGACTCTGTTACAGAGCAGTGATTCTGTTAGTGTGTGTGTGTGTGTGAGAGAAAAAGTCGTCCTACACAGTAGCCCCCCTCCTCCTCCTCTCATCGCTCGTCTTACAGTGCAGGTTAAGTTGTATTCTGTATTAATCATTTTTGTATGAATATTATATTTTATATTATATCCAAATTATTTTATTCAAATGAGTTTCAATTATTTGTTATGGGAAAAATTACTTACACGAGTATATATACAAGTGCTTTGGGCCTCCGAGTGGCGCAGTGGTAAAGTGCTCGCCCTATCATCCGAAGATCGCTGGTTCGAACCCCGGGTGATGCTGTTTTCCTCTCACAGCTGGAGGCACAGAGAGAGCTGATTGGCCGAGCT
>JAQMYJ010000037.1:13747812-13771927 GCA_030014305.1 Clarias laeviceps
CCTTAATGTGGGAGCCCCCCTAGCGGCGGGGAGGAATTGGACACCACTAATATTGGGGAGAAAAATTGGAAAAAAAAAACAAAAAAAATACGAGTGCTTTGGATTACAAGCATGTTTTCCAGATCAAATTAAGCTCGCAATCCAAGGTTTAACTATTTATTATATCAGTCATCCAATATTAGGGTTATTGCTGGAATGTATTTAACTGACTGCATATTTTATTCAGTTTTACAGTGTAGCTTTTCCACATTTCTTTATTTAATACATTGATATTGTTATTTATTTATGTTATACATATCATTCCCCTCTTTCTACTGAATAACAATCTCTGATAACATAACATGCAAAAAAAAAAAAAAAAAAAGCTCACAGAATTGACTTAATTCAGTTGCATATGCTGATTGCCCATGTCACATGAAATGTCATCACAAATCCTGGTTTGACTCAAACACTCTTCATCAATTGGCCTGATTTTATTTAGCAATATTATAGTTTACCATCCCATACCATCATGTTTTCCTGGAAACAAATCTTAACTGCTGAACTGTGTGAAGAACTTAAATACGTTCTGTCTATTAAGCCAAGCTAAATCAATACTTAATAGGAATCGAATACATAAAAAAATAATAATATTGTGAACCACATTCAGATTCACTGCTTTAAAAAAAATTTAAGTAAAATGGTGACAATCTGTATTTAATTACATATGTCATATTTGCCAGCAGTCAGTTCGCTCAGTCAACCACTTCCAGAGAAAACGACTGCTTATCGGTGCTTTGCTGAATCTGTGTTATTAACTCAGATTTAACAACACAAAGATACTGACAAGAAAAGAAATGATTCAAAAAGCACTACGCCTTAAATATCAGAGCTTCCTTTGAATGGGGCCAGAAAACTTTACCCTTATGATTCATTCATTCTCCTGTAAAAGGCCAAGCATAAATTACTAGCCTGTAAAAATCTCTCTCTCTCTGAACTCTGACAGCAGCTAGCTTTCACGTCCTGCTGTACAAGGGTATTTCCTCTGTTGACAAAGTTCCATTATTTGACCCACGACACTTGCAGATTCCAGGAAAAACTCATAAAGTCCAATCTGCCTCCTGCTAACGCTAGCTGTGCAAAACACCCAGCCGACTGGCAGCTCAGCAACATAATGGAGGCCAAATTAAACCCAAGACAAATAAGACACAATAAAGGAAAATGGCAGAATTGGTTCCTGCTAAAGCGAAAGCTCGGGGAAGCAGCATGTTTGGCAGTGATCAGAGAACCACGGGGAAATGGATGTTTGGGAAAGTATTGGAATAAAGATTCCGCCAAATGTCTCTAGTTTTTGTTCTTGAAGAGAGGAAATGATCCGACAGGAATTGCCTGACAGAATGTCTTTGTAATGTTGTGTTCGGCTCTACATCATACTGAACTAAAGAAGGTGTAGGGAATAAAACACTTGAATAATTCTACAGGAAAGCAAGTGACGCAATTCTGGTTGGGTCGGGTGAGTCTGACTCAAAGCAGAGAGCCAATACCACCCAGAAAT
This sequence comes from Clarias laeviceps, assembly GCA_030014305.1. Taxonomy (NCBI): domain Eukaryota; kingdom Metazoa; phylum Chordata; class Actinopteri; order Siluriformes; family Clariidae; genus Clarias; species Clarias laeviceps. Next base: position 13,749,347 of record JAQMYJ010000037.1, read on the forward strand.
TGATCGATTTCCAATAACAGCATGTCCTGAAGTGTTTAACGATCTGGGACTGGATTCAGCCCTCGCCTAATTTATTCTCTTTTTGTATGTGTCTCAAACAGTTTCGGATCTTCAAACAAAACCAAATGCAACCTGAGCAAACATAAAATACAAGTTTTAAATGATAATTATATTTTTCGATGCAAAAAGCATGACATTGGATTGAACTCTCACCAGTAGCACACTACGCCAAAATAAAAAAATTCTGAAAATGAGACATTTTCTGAGGAATCATTATCTACAAATGGAGAAGACTGGATTTAAATGTTAATTGAAATGCATTTCCTGCTAAACAATTGCACATATGACCATACAGCCCTCAGCTACAAAACATGCTTGTTTATAGTCATGTTCTCAGGTATCACCCATCCTTTTTTAATCTGGTTTCTTCTTCATGTCATCTCAGGGAGGTTTTTTTTTCCCTTTCAACTGATGTGTTCGGCTTCAGGGACAAACTGTTGAAGCTATAAATTTGCAAATCTACTTCTAATTGCAAATTTCTAATCTATTTTTTTTTATTAATATCTAAATAAATATCTAAATATCGCAGCATGGTGGTTAGCACTGCAGCCTCGTACCTTTAGGTTTGAGGGTTCGAGTCTCACCTTGGGTCTGTGTACGTGGATTTTGTATGTTCTCCCCGTGCTTGGTGGGTTTCCTCCGGGTATTCTGGTTTCCTCCCAAGGTCCAAAGACATGCAAATTAGGCTAACCGATGTTCCCAAAAATTGTGTGAGTGTATATGTGCTTGTGTGCTGCGCGATGGCTTGGCCCCCTGTCCGGGGTGTACCTTGCCTAGTTCCCTGGATAAGCTCCAGACCTCCCTCAACGCTGGTGAGTAAACTGAATGGCCAAGCTTCCAAAATTGAGTCCAAGAGCCTGGCTCATCCAAGAAGTCACAAAAGACCCAAAAAGACATTCGAATAACTGCAGGCCTTTCCCACCTCAGTGTACATGACTCTAGTAAAAATGGCATCCATGGCAGAGTGGCAGGGTAAAAAACACTGCTAACAGTGAAGATCATTAAGGATTCAGAATTTCTGAGTCCAAAGTTACATTTGGGAGTAAACGAAACAGAAATAGAATTCCACTAAAAGACCATTAAAGCTACAATCAAGCATAGAGGTGGAAGTGACAGACCCCTGAATGGCTGAAAAGAAATAAGACAAAGTCTGGACCTGATGAACCCCGATAAGATGTTGTGGGCAGAACTGAAAAGAACAGCGGTTCATGCTTGCAATCCCTCCAATGCAGTTGCACTAAAGCTGCTCCGCAACGAAAAGCGGAACACTATTCCACCACAGTGATGTCACAGACTGGGCTCCAGTTAGTGAAAGTCTTTGTAGTTGCTCTTAAAAAGAAAAGGGTAAATTAAAAAGAAAAGGGTAAATTAAAAAAAAACACGGTTTTATAGGTTAAAATGCCAGCTTTGTGTTTGTGTGTATGTCACTAGGACACGGTTTGTATTTTCTGACCCATTTTGTGTGCGAGTGAAAGACAGCATCTTGGTTCTTTCTAGATGACTGGACTAGAATAAAGATCTTTTTACAGCGGTGAAGATAGAGAAAAGAGAGAGAGAGGGAGAGAAAAAATACTGAATGATCCTATCACAGCTATTCAGTGATCTGAAGCTATGAAGCCTTATGATGCTATGATAGTAATCAGTCTGCCTCCAGACACACACACACAGACACACACACAACCTGCCATGGACCCTCATCATGATCACGGCCATATCTACCTCATCAGCTCAGTGCCGTGCCCTCCCGGGGCCCAGAGGCGGACTCATAACCATAACACATTGTGTGTGTGTGTGTGTGTGTGTGTGTGCGCGTGTCTCTGATCCTAAACCTGACCTTGATAAACATGCGTCTCTCCCTCTGTCTGTCTTTGTTTTTAAAAGTGTCTGTCTCTCCTCCATCTCTACATTTTATAAAATCCTGAATTATATCACAAGAATCTAGGCAGTAAGCTTATATTAAAATGAAAGGTTTGGGGATTTGTGGCTTAAGGTTAAGGCTTAAGTAGGGTCTAAGTTAGGGTTGAGTATTCCGTGTGAGAAATAATGTAAATGCAGATAATCCGTTCAAGTCACTCAATTTCCAACAATATAATCATATATCTATAATCATATTTTTGCATATAAAAACAATCAAAATATCAAGAAATGTAAAATATTAAATAAATAAACCCTAAACATTAAACCTCACTTTACCTTAATTTATGATTCTTCTTAGCACCTGCTGCTTTTTTAGAGAAGATTTCTTTCTTAATTTCCACTTAAAGTGGCTGCTTCTTCATGCTACCATCTTTGCTAACTTTTTTGGAACCCATGGTGCTCTGTCTTCACGAAATCTTGCACAGAATGAAAAAAGAAAACACAATTTTCAATTGTTTTAATTATTTAAAATAATTATTAAAATACGTTAATTTGCTTCGCTTGGCTTTCTACTGAAGTTTTGAACTTATCCGACGTTTGATTCGGCTCGGTTCGGTTCTTTCAAATGCTAAAGATGCACATTTCTTGCAAAATTTCAATTCTTAAGCCGAAAAGTCAGAAAGGAGGGAATTCGTATGCCGAGGAACCACTAATGTCACAATCATGACTTTTCCCCATATGTTACCTTTTTGAGAAATTCTTAAATGTATTTAAATGTATTTATTACCAATCTTCACTGTACAATTACTGCACTTTATCACTGTTAGCACATTTTGAAGTTACCCGAGGGATTAAGGAATTTCGTTGAATCTAGGACGAGGAGGAGGAGAATATGAAGAAGAATGTTTGCAGCAGCATGTTGTTATAGCCATAGCAGTAACTCACCATAATATACTTTAATGGATGTCAATGCTGTTATAATAACAATATTGAAGGCATTTAAGTGTGTAAGAGTGTGTGGGTGTTTGTGTGCATGTGTGTTTGAGTAAAAGCAGACATTGCTCAGCTACAGTAGCTCAAACTCACTTGAGCCCGAGGTGGCACCAATGCCGCCCTTAACTCAGCTGTGTCACACTCGATTGTTTGCTTTTCTTCTCTGTCTCTCTCTCTCTCGCCTCTCTATCGGTGAATTCCACCTGATAATTCAATCTCTCTCTCAGCCACAGCCAAGAGCTGCCATTTGATGTTTGCCTTTCGCTAAATTGATTAGACAAAGACGGCCTGCGAGCGAGATTACAGCTCTGCCAAGCATTGTTTATTTTCAGCTGTGGATAAGAGTTCAGGCCTCTCCTCTGTTTTCACTGATGTCGCTAGAAGGAAATTTGCTTGTTTGTTAAAAAATAGATACTGATCCCTTGGGATTTTTTTTTTTTTTACTGCAAAAGAGGAAATGACACCAGCAGGAAAGACACGATAACCTTCAGCAATCCACAGGGCAAGGAAAGGACAGTGACAAAAGGTGAATAGATACAGAAATGGAACCACAACACGAAAAGTCAATGTTTGCCTTTAGTGTTCTAACTCGAACCTCCCCCAAGTGTCTCAAATGCAATGTGGTCAATTCCTGGTACAGTGCGGTTAGGAAATACTTACAGCAGACTGGAATTGTTTTACAGATAATTGTGTATTAAAGTTTCCCATATGATATACTGTAGTTAGATCCAACACACTATTGATTGAGAAAGAAGTACTTATTATAGCTCAGTTTAGCAAGTAAACAGCATTTAGCACAGTTGCCTCACACATCCAGGGTTGTGGGTTCGAATCTCACCCCCTTGCTGTCTGTGTGGAGTTTGCATGTTCTCCATATGCTTTGTGGGTTTCTTTGTGCAGTGTGTGACTGTATGTGTGTGTGCCCTGTGATGGTCTGGCACTCTTCCTAGGGTGCACCGTGCCTTGTGCCCTAATTTCACTGGGAGAAGCTCCAGAACCCTTGCGACCCTACACATGATAAGCGGTATAGATAATGATGGATGCACTGGAGTATAAGCTACATAAAACAAATAGCGCCAAAAAAAAATCATAACTAAGTGCTATTAGTTATTTTTAGGCTGAATAACGAGAAACCTTACAGATAACAGTAAGTTAAATACATAAGCAGACCCCTGGTTTCATAAGAATCTTGTGGGATTTTTCCAGTGTTAAAGCTGACTAGCAGGCTCTTTGCTAAACATATTAGCAGCAATAATATAAAAGTTTTGTTTTCTTTTCATGTTTCACTTTTTTAAGCTAATTATCCACAAATGCATTTTTCATAACCATACAAATCTGAAATAATGATGGCAATCTTTCTGGAAGCTGTCTGTAGAATTCTTGTTTGATTGTTATTGAGTTATTATTTATTCATAATAATAATAGTAATAATAATAATAATACAAAAATGCCACATGAACTTATTCAACTTTTAGAAAAGTTAACTTGAGACAGCTAGCTATACATAATAATACCATCCAACACACCCACACACACATGTACACCTTACATGAAGGCAAACAGCTGAACGTGATGTCATCGTTTGAATGAGGTGAAAACGACACATGAGCGCAACACCTTCGCTTTCACCCCTCTGTCTGCTCTTATAATCCTTTCTTTCTTTCTCTCTTTCTCTCTCTTACTTTTTTACAGCTCCTTTTTCACTCTGCCGTGTCTCTCCATCCAGCACTTACAGTATATATCATTCTGTCTCCATCTGGTATGTTAATTAACGTGAGGGTTGCTGTGATCTCGTGCTAACCCACTGGTTCCTTTCTTATCCTCTTCTGCTCCGGTACTCACCCACTCTTATCTCCGTCTACTGCCAGAGAATAGGCGCTTTGTTCTATCATGATTACCTCTCCATTCCATTCAACTACACTTTACACACACACACACACACACACACACAGAAATGCAGGCCAAGTGATAGTACTGAAAACATCATGGCCGTTATAAATCACAAAATACCTCTAATAAGTAACAAAAGGTAAAAACGCTCAGAGAGATCAGACCGTACTTTGGCCTGAGAGCGTCCAAAAAGCACTTTGATGGAGCGAACAGATGGAAGTGATCAAAAGGAAGAGTGTGTTTGAAACACACTCTCCATGCTCCTCAGATAAGGTGACTGGGAGACTCCTTCTCTCTAAAAGAGAGCCTTCTTAAGAGGCCACCTTCTTACAATATCACATTCCAAAACACTGTCTAACGTCATCACGTCTCTCTGCACGTCATTCTTCATTCAAGAGCCATCACCAGAAGCACCAAAAAAAATGATCGAAATCAACATCTACTGTACATTCGGATTTCTGTAAGGCTGCTTCGTCTATTGCTAAAAGTGCAATGTGAACCTTTGATAACATTGTTAAATATCGTTTAAAGGGAATTAAATGCAATATCCCATGTGGAAGCATAACATACTGTACCGTAATATATTCAAAAATATAAATAGTATATATATTGCCTGTCCAAAAAAAAGTCACTGTTCCAGAAGGGTTGAATAAAAAAAACATTTATTTGTCACATATACTTTACAGCACAGTGAAATTCTCTTCTTTACATATCCCCCCTTGTACGGAAAAAACTGCTCCGCATCAAGCAACTAAGGATATTTAAAATTATTGGGGTTGGGTTAAGAAGTGTCTGACACATGATTAAAAACCTGGAAGGAAAGTGCTGTGGAAGAAATGTGATTAGAAAAAAATATGAATGAAGAACACTTGATGAATTTTCATCATAATGAAATCAAGAGTTGAAATCACAGTTATGTTTAATAGTGAAAGTAAGAGCGTTTCCACACATACACACACACACACACACACACACACACACACACACAATGTGACGAGAACTCACAGGATTGGGACTAAACAGCCATGTGGTCAAATCTACAAGTAGAAAACAACCCGTTGAAACATGAAAAAAAAAAAAAACACGCCAGTGTTTTAGGCAGATGATTTAGTTTGGAGTCAGTGTAGCAACACATGACTTGCCACACAAAAGAATCACGATACAAAGCTAAATCATTTTTTTCCCCATCTAGCCTTTTATGAGCACTGATTACATAACAATCAATGAGTTTCTCCTTAGAGAAAATATATCAGTTCAGAAGGATTGATGAAGAAATGCCTGGAAGGTCAGAACACACTACGGAGTCGGACTCCGATTCTGAGCAGTACAGAAGGCTGCCGTCTGTCAGCGTGAGTGATTAGTCTGTTAGGTATAAAGTGTAGGCGCAGGACATACACACGCTCACTGCCAGGTGTTCAGTTTCACTTAATTGCACAGCAAAGTCGAAGAGACTGGAGGACAGCCAGGGCCCTCTACGTTCAGCTTCGCACAGCTGGGCTTTCCTCTCCATTATTAAAGCAAAAGCATGGATCAACCCGAGAGAGAGAGAGAGAGAGAGAGAGAGAGAGGGCACAGAGCGACAGGAAGCCATTCATTTAAGTGGTGCAGTAAAAAAATGAAAACGAATGAGTGTATGTGCATGTGTGACACCGAGTGGGAGGGGGCCTGGACTTACGAAGACTTTTCACACAAGGATGTTAGTTTAGTGCGGATGTGGGGGCAAACTGTGACACCTTGCAGCTGCTGAGTTGTGTGTGTGTGTGTGTGGGTGTACGGCTTCTGTATACTGTATGCCTTGCACTGTTTCAATTTTCATTTGAGCCTCCTTTAACCTCATTATGCCATGAGGTTAACCAGTGCACCAAGAGTTTCCCTGCTCTTCCTGCTCTACTTCCTGTTTCCTGTCCTCTTTCTGCCTACCCACTGAGCGCTAGGTTCCTCACCGTGCCCATTAAGTCATGCTAGCAATCAGGGATTAAACCACAACATCCTGTAAAAGCATCAAAACACCAGATACAGTAGCAGTGCATTGGGCGTGCGTGTGATGTGATTTTAAAAAAGTAAAGAAAAACATTTGGTCACAAACACAATGATGTCACAAAACCTACAGAATTAGAAAAGTTCGAACAGTGCTGTCTAAACTGTAAAGCCATTTGTGTGCATGAATTCATCGTGTTTGTACAGGGTGCCAGGCAGTCAATGTTTCATTCCGGTCGAAAAGAAAAAAAATGCACGAGGCGCTCAGAAGGCAAGCAGACTTCACAAAACATGATAAATATCCCTCTAACTCAATACAGCGTGTTGAATAATCTCCTTGCTCAGTACACCATGCTAAATAAACAGCAGTAAATTACTGCAGCTGGTATCTGCTGCTATTACACAGCATGCCTCCATGCCTCCTTCACCTTCATCTCTCTACAGCTCAGTTTCAGGTGGAATCAAGAGTGTATGGACAGTGGGCTTCCTGTAATCACTGACCGCCAAGTCACCTCTGATCTGAATCCATCCAGCGCTCCCTCCAAAACAAACAGTGTGCGAGCCATTTTTAAACAACGATGGAATGGATCTTCGGACTTCATACAAAGTTCAGTGGCCCGTGCTCAAAGTGCTCTCCACAAATTCCTCCCGATCCGGAGGGCAGAGGGTGCTGGATGCTTAAAGCACAGAGGTTGCACAAGGCAGGACGTCAACCAGACAAGAGTAAATGAGAGAGACAGAGTGATAAAGAGTGATGGGAAACCATGTAAACCTTGCTGCAACAGTCAAAATGAATACGAGAGACAGAGTTAACACTGTAACAATTGCTGCATATTCAGCACTGACTCAGCAGTTCAAATCATCAAAATACTGTATGAAAATGTCTGGGTTAAATTCTTCTGGCTGTTTGTCTTTCTGTAGCACAGGGCTGATTACGAATACGTTAGTGAGCAGAGCGACCCTGGAGACTGCCAGTAACCCTATAGCCTCTTCTAGGCTTACGACCTTGGCTTTAAAGGCATTAAATCAGCATGGCACTGAACTGTTTACCTCCTGAAGGATCTGCTGCATCTGTTAATAACGACCATCGGCGCCTTTACGCACGAAATCCGACCTTGATTTTAGGAGGCACACGCGGTACCACAGAAGGACAGTGTGCATGTGTGTGTATACATGTTAAAGTCTATCTGATATGGGTTTGCTGTGTGTGCGTATGTGTTTCTTTCACCATCCAGATGGCCACATCTATGCCAGTAGGCAGCATTAATGCCAAGGCCGCTTGCTAACTTTACCACATGAAGGTCTGACATTTACCTTCATCCCTGGTTTTCTACTAATCTTCAGCTTCACCCTTGGTCCACCCTGACCTATAGCTTCATCCCTCGTTCCACCCTGACCTTCAGTTCCATCCCTCGTTCCACCACGACCTTCAGCTCCATCTCTGATTTCACCCTGATCTTCAGCTCTGTCTGCCTTCAGCTTCTATGAAACAGCCCATCTTACTTTTTTCAAGCACATGAGCAAACAAGATTTCTAATCCATTGGCTCTGATTCATGACATGATGTTGGTCAACATGAGTTTATGCTTAATGTAGGACCAGAACTGGCAAATATTCAGCTATACTCTTAGGCATTGTATCTTGTCGTTCTGGATGAAAGAAAAAATGTATAGCCCTCACTGCAGTGAGTGAATTCACAGAAGAGCAATGAAGACCTCCTGAACATGACCCAAACCAAACAGTCAGAGACAAAGGAGGAAGCCATGTAAAACCATAAATAATGTTGTGTGAAGCCCAGTCACACATTCACAGTCGAACGTGTCAAGAACAAACAGTTTCACATGACATGCATTTGTGGTCCAGGTCATCAGCCCCCAGAGGAAGGAAATCACTGCAGCATGAGATTTGTCCGTTTAACAAAACAATGCTACGGAAAAACATCAACATGAACTGAGAATAATGTGACGAAATGAATTAATGAGATTTGAGCAGTTCGAGAATTTCACAACATCCCAGCAGTGTTTAGTCTTAAGAGGTCATTGGCCTCTTCTGGGAGACCATTGTGTTTAACCTTAACCCCAGTTGCTGGACGTCGTGAATCACAATTAGAATACGGGAATGGAAAACTTAAACTGAAAAGGAAATGCCCAGCTACAAAAAGCCTTGAGATAAAAGTTTGGCCATGGATAAACCTTTACCCTTACCCCAAACACTGGATATTCAATCTGCCAAGATATGTTTACTATCGGTCTCGCTAGTTTTGAGTGACTATGATTCAAATGTTGCAAACATATATAAATAAAAAAAAAAAAAAGCTTATATATAGTTGACAATACATATGCATTGTGCATATGTAATCATGTGCAAGCACAACTGAACATAATTCTGGTCAGGTCTGGTCAGGTTCCACAAAGTAGTATAACATGTATAAGAACATGAACATGAACATTTTTTCTCCCAACTACATTGTCGATATATCTATATGATTAAGTTCAGTGGCTAATATAAAGGAACATAAATTGCAATATGCACAACGTTAGTGTCCAGGTCTCAGGAGGTTGTTTAAGTAGTGGTCGGAGCTCCTCTCCTATCTGATGCTCATGCTAAGTGATACTGATTTATGTGTTGATAAAGAAATTGTTTCTGGATATTTTTGTCTTAACAAAAGCAAATTTGAAGACATCTTTGGTTTTTTTTAACAAGAGGAAGATGGTGTAACTAAAAATTTATTAAAAGATGAAACAAGGAAGCAGACATATGGTCAGTTATAAGTAATACTAGTTTTCTTGGTAGAATCAGTCCATTTGCTCATATTGTATTAATATCTTTAGATCTTTAGAAACATAACATAGAATACAAAAACTTGTCAATCACTTGACCAACAGTGTTCTGGTTTCGCCTTTGTGGATTTAATGGTAGTGTATCTAAACAGTGAAGCTTGACCTGGAACTACAATAAGCATGCTGATAGGAAAGTTATCCTATAGTCAGTATTGAAGTAGAACATAAACTAGGAAGGCCCCTTATATTTTCCTGCCTGGGGCCTCCAACAGTGCCCCAGTTTCCCACAGCTTCACAGATTGTGCTCGAATATATGCCTTGTACAGTACAGTATATTTATGTGTATATAGTAAGGCTGTGACAGCTTCTGTTTTCAAATGTCCATGATCGATGTGCTAGGTTTAGATTCGATATCTCTGGATGTGTGTGTACATGAAGGGTGTCTCCTAAGCTTTTGTTGTTAGGTCCTTAATCTCTCTTTTCAATCAGAAAGCTCAATAATCAGCTTGAGGATTTCAAAGTCGAATAAACACCTGAGGTTTGGCACAAGCCGAGCGGAACGACCTTCTCTGTCAGTGTATTTAGACAAAACTCACATGGGGAAGAGCACTAGCATGCCATAATCCCTACTGTACACAGTGCGCTAGGAGTTCTTTCCTACAAAACAATGATATAAATGGCAATAAGGCCTTATATGGAAAACACATGGCACAAACTGGCTTGGTATCATGTGGGGGATTTGTGTTGAGCCTTTATTCTTGAGGTGATGACAGCTCTCATGTGTTTATCATCTAAAAATATTATTAATAATCACTGTGTTTGTCATTTCCACTGATTGAGATGTGGCATATAATGCCCATCAGTCCCATGGAAACATGACATGGGTGGCTTCTGTATCTTGCGCTCATAGTGAACGAGGTCTACATTCATTCCCAGTGAAGAAGAAGTGATGTTTATGACCACCAATCCCATTTACAGAGGCTTCTGTGCCCATCACTTTTGTTATCTTTATTAGGACCTTGAGGATTATTTTTATTATTTCCTTTTATTAAAACTTTGTTAGTTTTTAAATATATCTATCATATGTCATATCAGAGATCTGCACAACTGATGAACTCTATAATTCTTTTTTTACTGAACGTCCTGTGTTAAAATAGCTTGGAATCAGGTAGTGGATTCTTGTTCTTGTAATAACAGCTCTCATTTCCTACAGTCTGCCAATATTTTTTAATTATGTCAAATTTTTCATTATCACAGTTTCTTTACTAAATGAAAGCTCTATAATCAGTCATCTGAGTAATGAAGAGAGACAGATAGCTGTATAAACTGTGATATACCTGCTCAGATATGCACTAAGTAAACTAATGGTTGGCCTTTGTTCAAGTATTTGCCTCAATTACTCAGTGATTTGCAGACCTTGTGATACACAGCAAGGAAAACCGTAGGCCCGTTGCCAAGCTACAAACACAAATACACTACAGCAGAATCATAGGAAGAGGAAAGTGAATTCTTTCCGTTGCCAACAAAACCAAAGTCTAATCACATTAAAGGTTTTTAAAGTCATACCAATGAGTCATGGCATGGCCCACGCAAACTGGTCGAGCTCTGCTAATGCATAAAGCTTGCGCTAATCCAAAAAGAGACCAACATCAGACCAACATCGCATTCAATAATGCAGCACTGTGGGAGATGGGATTAATGAAATAAGTCACTGTACAACAAAGCTGCACTGACCTGATCTGCACAAAGCTCTTTACACTATTTAATAAACCTTTCCATAGGATTACTGGTCCTGACAGATCAGACAACAAGAATGTGATCATTACACTGTATTGCATTAGACTGTATTGCATGGATGGGTTATTTCGTTAAAATATGAGATCATTAAAAATTCTGTTTGATTAAACATTTAAACAGTGTCAGTTGTGGCTAAATAATTAACAATTTGTGCGACAGAATGGAAGGTTGGGGGATCAAGCCCCAGCATTGCTAAACTGTGGGCCCTTGAGCATAGCCCTAACTCTGTCTGCTCCAAGGGTGCTGTGTCATGGCTGACCCCATACTCTGACCTCAATTTCCTAAAAAGCTAAAAAAAAAATCCACTATGCTGTAATGTACTGTACACTGACCAGCCATAACATTAAAACCACCTAGGTTTTGGGTTCCCATTTTGCTGTGGGGTCTGGCACCAGGACATTGGCAGTGGATACTTTGAGTGCTGTGGGTTGTGGATTGGGGCCTCCGAATCCTATGGATCCTCGATCAGATTGAGATCTGGGGAGTTTGAGGGCCAGAGCAGCGGCCTTGGGCACTTTGCCTGCTGGACCCCATGTGTAGCTGGCTGTAGTGCATTCTGTGTTTTTGTGTTTTTATGTCGTGGTCAGTATTGACAGTTTTTGCCAAATTGTGATGCATTGGCTTTTCTATGTGGGTCAGACTGGATGTGCTGGACTTTGGTCATTGGGAGAGTCTTGGGTATCTGTGATCCTGTTATCAGTTACTGGTATATAATTTACACATATAATTATGTGGTGTTAATGTTATGGCTTATCGGTGTATATGTGCCGAAGAGTACATCATTACCATAGGTGTACATCACAAAAGAAGAATTTTCATATTCACACGATTGACCTATACTTGTCTATGCCACACTAAGTAGCGAGCAGAAAGCATTCCTAGCCAGCTAACTATGTTTAGTATAATATTATTATATTAGGTAGCTTCTTTATTTTTTATCAGTTTTCTCTATCCTATTCTATTCTACATGCATTTTCATCACTGCGTTTCATACTGTCATTGTCATATTGGGTCCATCATGGGCATGAGGTTGAATAGGACGCCAATCCATCACTTGATCCACACAAATCACTGGCACACATTCACACACTTATTCACACCTTTGGGCAGTTTAGTGTACCTAATCCATCTTTTCAGATGTATTTGGGAGGGAACCTTTGAACAAAGGGAAAACATGTGGAACTTTGTATAGACAGAAATCTGAGCTCAGGATTAAACTAATATGATATAGTATGATAAACGCCGAACATGAATTATTGGTATCACACATTGTTTAACTTTTGGGAAATTGCTATGGGTGAGTCTAGTTTTCTGGCTTTTTTTAATTGCAGAACAAAACCACAATACAAATTCCACACGTTCTTCATGTCACTGCTTTTCGCACCTAACCCATCATAAATCCTTCTGCCTTAAGTGTTATCCTGGATAAACAAACCTCCTACAAGAGGAATGAATACAAAATGCTGGAAAAGTCAAGAGGTGATGATTAGGACCCTAGGTGGTGATGAGACCAAAACTTTCTGTTCTGTAGTCTGTTTTTAGCGTTATCTGCTAATGTAGAAATGTCACTGCTCATATTAAGAAAGGCCACGCTGTGCAGTGATTGTGCATGCAAGCAGGGTTTGATATTGTATTTCAATAGCATGAAGCCCACAGCACTCGGGCACATTAAAGAGCTCTCCTCGAGCCGCATGGCTGATAGTGCCTAACAACCGCAGCCACTTTGCCAAGATATACACTCCTTTTTCCTCTTCTTCTTTCTCCCTTCACTAAACAAAACCACCAAATGAGAGCCCCCTCACTCGAGGCCCGCTGCTGTTATTCTTGGGATGTGTGCACACAGGAAAGTTGATGACGAGTCTTTTTTTCTTTTTTCCAGCCTGTAGTTTTTCCTCTGTAAACTCATTGGTCATAATGGAACTGAGCACCTTCAGACAACTAGTAGTGATTGCTGTGTGTGTGCGCGTGTGCGCATGTGCACGTGTGTGTATGTGTGTGTGTGCGTGTGTGTGTGTGGGCGAGGACAGGCTCCAACTGCAGGCCCGTCAGGACAATGGAAACACAAAAATAATGCCATTCCTCCAGAAATGGTTCGAGTCAGCACTGTTCTCTGCCAACAAGGCGGTCCTGCAATTACAACATCGATTCATCTCATAGTCGCAGTGTGATCGCACACCCGCCTCGTTCTGTTTCTCCAACCTCCCCTTTCACTCACAAACCATCAAACGGTTTATTAACAACCCACCCAGACTGCAGTGCCCGGAACCTGTTTTCATTCCACTCCATCAACGCCATTAAAAGCTGAATAAGCTGTCCCAGTACACACTAATCTTATTATTAAGATATTTTTTAACAAAAAAGACAGCTTAGAGACTCTTCTATTCATGTTAAAGGATATTCCACACATTTAAAAAATTTATTTCTCATTTCTCAAAACACAGAGGAGAAAAGTCTGTAAAATGAAAGTACTGTAAGATGACTACGGTGTCTGAACTAAAGAGAAATTCACTCAATTTTCAGTCTATTTGGAAAATACGCATCTGGCTGGCCATTTTATCTATTTTACTCATGTGTACAGTACGTGCAATCCTAAAGGGGACATATTGTGCAAAATTAAATTGTAATAACTTTTTAGACATTCGTATTGGTCTCCAGTCCCACAAAAATGTGAACTTTTCTGCTTTATGTCCTTTTGTATTTTCCAGGGCTTAAACAAGCCAGTTAGAGCCAGTTAGAATTAGGAACTAGAAATTAGAAATTAGAAGCTCAACAATACCTCATTTACATTTACAATAAAATAGCAGAATCAGATTAAGAGGGAAATCAAAAGGTTTAAAAAATCAAAACTTCTGAGGTTTAAAAAAATGCATTCGCTGAGAGTATTTATTGTTAATACACACACACACTTTTGGAGAGCTCTGGGACTTATTTCAACTTGGTAAAGAAATAGTAAAATATGGGACCTTTAGTTAAGTTGTATAATCATTAACTGTTGGGCTTTGTCTCTGGTATCAGGTCAGTGGTAGTCCCTTCACAGATGTCCAGGGTTGAGAGTGTTTAACAGATTGGAAGTATCATCGATAGCAGTGGTTTTCACTCCGGTCCTTTAGGGTTGCCTGACCTGCACATCTTAGTGTTGACAGTCTTTTCTGAAGTGAAGTCGTGTGATAGAGCAAGAAAAACATAAAAAATATGCAGGGCAGGTGATCCTCCAGAGCTGGAATTGAGAACCACTGATCTATATTACACATTCTCCTAAGAAACTGAATTAACAAACACTCATAAAAAAATCATGAATTTTCTTACACCTATTATTAATACCATAAGTGCCAAAACACACGTATTTGATAATTATTAACGGTTCTGCTACACTCTATACTCAGCAAAAGCAGTATAGAAGATGAATGAGTTGATGAAGGAATGAGATTAAACCATGACATTTTTCTTAGTCTGAATCCACCAGCATATTTAGTGTCCAAAGATCTGGATCTGGAGCTTTTTCCCAGGGCACACAACGAGGTACACCCTGGATGGGGTGACAGCCCACTGGAGACCTCAACTACACCCAATCATACATTATACTTCATTTCGTAAAATGCCAGACAACCTACACTCCAGGTCTTTGGACTGTGGAAGGAAACCAGAGTACGTGGAGGAAACCCACCAAACACAGGCAGCACAGACAAACACCATGCACACAGACCGGAGGGTGAGATTCAAACCCCTAAGTCTGGAGATGCAAAATGACAGTGCTAAGCACTAAGCCACAGTGCTGCCTGGTTCTGTGTAGCTTATATTGCTCAGTAATGCCGTAAAGAGGATCTTATGCTCTAGTGATATAATGTGCAAGCTAGACGTGTATATTTGATGCAACTGCAAATGAAATCCCAGCTGACAGAAGCAAATAAAGAAAATCCACCTGACACCTCCACTTATCACAGGAACCCTTTAGTGCCATACTGTAAGGAAGTCCCTTAACAATAATCTCACCTCAGGAGTTTCTTGCAGGTCCTCAGTGTTGCTGCTGCGCAGGTTGATGATGTGAACTTCATGAGGGAGGCTGGTGGTTCCACGGCTCGCGCATCCTGATAGAGCTGTGTAGCTCTTCAGCAGGGCCTGCACAGGGTGACCTTCACCCACAGGTAATAACTCACATGGACTACGTGACACTGGACCTGGAACACAAGAATGCACAAAGAGAACATGAGAATCATATACGTACTGGCATCTGATTAGGGTTTCCAGTGAGGAAAGAAAAGCAGGCAAGGACAAATAACGTGATAAGTCCTGTTTTATCCATTGAGAACGAGAGGCGAAACAATCTGATGCTACTAATCAGACTAAGGAGTTGAGGAGGCTTTAATTTGCCAAATATAAAACATCTGTCTTTTTGTTGTAAGTCAAGATAAAGGAAAAAAAGGAGTCCTATGATTTATGCTGTATTGCTTTAAATGTGTCAATATGTGGAAAAAAAGAATGCACAGGAAATATTTCTGAGACTGTAGTGATTCTGGGCTTGATTAGTGTATCGACAGCCTGTAACAGATTGTAGTTAGCTTAGGTTGCCATGTGCATGTGTTATTACAAAGTTGCCTATGAATTTTAATAGAAGTACCCATTTCCAGGGATCTGAACTGGTTTACTAAGTGTTTGGTTCATATGAGATAGAAAAAAAATAGCTTCCTTTCAAACAATATTGATAATCTCATTAGAGCTGATCTGCCACACAGATATGTAGCAAAACATCTTCCAGGTTTGTTTGTCTGGCTAATCCTTGTTAATTCTAGTTAGTCCTAGTTCAACCAGACATCTTGACTTACATCCACTAAGTATGTAAACTCTGACCATGTGCAATATAGCAACTATACTCATAATTTAAATGCAATGATGCTCTTAGTCTGTCTCTAATATACACAGGATCCGTCTAGTGCTTATCACTGGAACGCACATGTGCTGGACAGAAAACTCTGAAGTCGTTTCGACTCCAAATGGGCCCAAGGAGAACGGAAAACCCGCCATGTGGGTTATCGAAAGCAAATATGAGATAACAGTGCTTAGTGACTTTGCTCAACAAGCGTAAACACAAGTGCTGTTTTTCTTGCTGTAACTCCCATGTCAGTAATTGATATAGATACCAATAAATAAGACGAGAGTGTGGACGTGTAGGGAGGCAGGCATCCAATAGTTTCTCCCACTCGCACGCCGCACTCCCTCTTTATTAGCAAAAATCTCTGGCCCATTTGTCCTCCTTTATAGCCTCCACTGTCACATGAACCCTTTCTCGCACTCTCTCCTTACATGGCTATGTTGACCTGTTTTTAATGACTTACATCAGGACTTTAAAAGACACCATGCTACTCTCATGGAGAAACAGCATGACGACAAGACAATGTATCGTGTGAGCACACTTGGCTTGGTAAAGCTAAGACACATAAGCTCTCATGAAGTCGCTGCGCCGTGGCTTTGAAGCTCAGGACAGAGGATCATTGGTTAGCATGGAATGGAACAACTCCTTTTGTATCATACCTCCAATTAAGGGCAGAACTATATGGTCTGGTGTGCTGTGCTAGTCATGATCAATGATAAACAAAACCAGCCTGTCAGATACATATAGCCTAAGACCAGTCCCGGTTTAAAAGATGCCATGACTCTTACTTATGGCAGGAAGCTGTACGTAACTATCATGCAAAAAAAACAGGAAGTAAAAGATCTTCAATTTATTATCGCAAGTTATTATTATTATTATTTTTTGCAAACCTAGTGCAAATTTCTTTCCTAAGGATCATACGCCATTTATATCACTTCTCAGCCTGGAGGGGAATCTCAGGCTCAAATAACTTGAGACTTCAAAAGGGGCATGACATCCCAAAGAAACAGGACACAGCAAAAGAAACAGCAGTCCATGGCTTTCGTCACTGAAGCATAACAGGCCACAATCAGAGCCAGGCGGAATTAACATGAAAGATCACGCACAAACAAAAAGAGACCAAGAAGTTCTGGATTGTGATGCTTGGACGATGACTAATTCTTTTGTTTTGAACGCAAATGAGCGGTGAATTGTGTATTCGCATTACAACAATTAGTCTGCACGCTTGTCCTAATCTCTGGAGCCTGGAGTCGCTCTTGGTTTCTCCAGTAAGCAGAGGATCTTATTTTGATAGATCGTTTAAGTATGAATGTGAATAGCTATCAAGCTGCCTCGCTATTCTCACAGAACAAACATCTCCTTTAGAAATCCATGACTGTTTCAAGCTGAAACTTTATGTCAGATTGATTGCAGCACAGGAATTTGGGTTTCTACCTCTGAACATAACGAGCAATTGGCATGACTAGGAAAGTTATTAGCGAGTGGCCTAACTAGGTTTTGTGGTAGCAAGTATTAAAAAATTTTTATTATTATATTTTGTGGCATTTTCACAGAATTTCAGTCATAGCAAATTCAGACCCATCTGTTAGATGCCCAAAATGTTAGATGCTCACAAAAGCCCATGATTGGCTAGTGTCACTCTGATCAATGCTATCCCTAATTGCTGTTTCTCACCATGTAAATTCTTTTCTTTTGTCATTATCGCAGAATAGAGATCTAAAGAAAATAATTTACATACATGGTATTGTAGGGATATCTATTGTTAAAAGCACTATACAAATGGAATTTTATTGGTTTAAAAGGCTTTATTATTTAAAAACCTAAAGAGCTCATAAAGATCCATGTCTGCACGTTCTTGCTTACGGATTAGCCTACAATTTTTTGCGTTCAACATTTTTCAGGAAGTTAAAACATTGTGTTCAGAAGTGCGCACACTCTGACCATACACAAGTTTAATCATACAGATACAGCAAAGGTGGAATTGCTGAGTAAGGGAACTGTCGGTGAAATCTGCGTACACTTGTTCTATGATCAAATTTGACAAGTAAGGTGCATTTTGCATACACAAACTTGCAATCCATGCAAAATGCTAAACAGACCCTTTCCCTTTTTCTCCTGCTTGGGAGGAACAGACAAGAAAAAACATGAATGAACGTCGATGACCTTTGGACAACAATGTAGATCTTGTAAGTCCAAACATCTTACTCAAACTCTCACCATCTCCCTCATTCTTGTTTGTATTTCTATCAGAATGTCATCTCTCCTGGCCGAGTGTTCCTGCACGTCAGTGCCTCTCCACCCGCCACACACCAAGCTCCTCGCAGTCAGAGCCCGGCCACAATATACACGCCAGACCACCGCAACACCGATCAGAGAAACATATGGAAATCATTAGGGAGAGAAAGAAAGAAAGTACGAAAGGGGAGATTGTGTGCCTGTGTACGGCTTGGGCTTAGGCACATTCAACGCCTCGTGACTAACAAGATGCATGTGCCCTTTGCTGAGTGATCGGAATCGGGATAGAGCCACGGTTTCCTCTCTGTGTTTACTGGGATGAGAGAATTGTTTGCAACAAGAGCTCAGAAAGTCTTAGACCACACGTTTTTTTTTTTCCTTTCAGCACACTCACTCACTCGTACCAAGACGAGAACCAGCCCTTAGCACAAACAAACTCTCAAAAGACTCACCACAATGGCCATTTTGGGCAAAAGATCAAGCTAAAGGATTGTAGTAGTCCGTAAGCTTGACATGGAATGCACAACTTGGAACGTATTTGGAATCTTGAAAAGCATCTTACATGTACTGTGTCAGGAATCTGGACAATATAGTGATAGAAAAGATTAAACTACAGTGCTAAGCTATATAGCTAGCTAGCTAAGTTACCTATGGTATATTTAGTTCAATTCAATTCAATTTTATTTGTATAGTGCTTTTAACAATTGTCATTGTCGCAAAGCAGCTTTACACAATCAAAAGAATTATTTAAGTTTGTATGGAATGTGAATGTGAATGTGTATGAATCAAAATGATCAGTGTATGAATCCCTGATGAGCAAGCCGAGGGGACAGTGGCAAGGGAAAACTCCCCGAGATGGCAATAGGAAGAAACCTTGAGAGGAACCGGACTCAACAGGGAGCCCATCCTCATCTGGGCCAGAACCGTCTTCATGGTCTTCATTTAGTTATTACAGATATAGCCCTTAAGCTTATTTAACACTGCATAACTATCAGCCTATGTAGCTATTTAGCTGATCAAGTTTGGCTTTTAAAGTTAGCACACAGGCTAGTAAGCTTTAGAGATAACTAGCCAGGTACCAATTTCTTAAAAATAAATAAAGGAGTAAAATAATTCTGGCACATGGTTACGCTTCAGCACAAATTAATCAATATGAACATTCAGAATCTCTAAGCGATGTAATCATGTAAATGATTTCATTTTTTAAATTTCTGTTAATACTTTCCCCACTGCATGTGTTCATATACTGTCCCGTTAAAAATGAACTACAACCCTTTGTGACCATGGAGGAGAATCTTTCATAAAAAAAAATAATTAAAAAAAAGTTACCAGCTTCGATAGTTGAACATACTAACTATAAAACCTTTTCCATGAACTGTGAACCATGAGGGTAATAAATAAGGAAATACAATTTAATCGTTCATTAATCATGGTACTGATTTGAGTTTGTGTCACCCAGCACTACTTCAGCAATCTTTTTTCTTTTCTAGCGTGTTATCTACAGCCACTGTGAGTCATAAATCACTATAACGACTCATTTTAAATCTTAGAATTTGAATGGAATGGTTGAGGTCCATTTGTTTACCCCGACACATCACTGGATCATCCACACCCATGCATGACTTTAATTCTGTTTCTGAACATAAATATTCCAAAGCGTACAGCCAAGATTTGCTGGTGAAAAGCCTAGAGTGTGTCACACCCTACTGTACTACACCCCTGTATTGAACAAGTAAATCTCTTCAGTCACCTTGTTTTACTGTTGTTTGACCTTTTAAATGATCTGCATGACCTTAATTAACTTGTCATGTATGCGATCCCACCTGTCCCTCCTCTTCTTCCTTAATGAGTTTACAGTCTGTTCTTAATCTAACATGTCATCATGTTAAGCTGGGATATTTATCTCTCTTTCTCCTTCACTGTCACACATTTGTCTTACTATCCTTCCATTGCAGGAGAGCCTTCCATTACAGATCTGGCCCTGGGTCAGTTGGTGCCTCCAACTCCCCTAATTCCGACCTAAACAAAAATGGATCGCTGCTGGAACTGAACTGGATTTAATTTCAAACTATGTATTCATCCAATATTATGTGTCTTTAAAATAATAATAAATTTCGTTAACTATACAGAATGGCTCCACAAGCAGACATGATGATGCATTTTAATTTTAGGAACTTTTAAGCAGAAAAATTAATGCACTAAAGAATGACTACGAAGTACAGTATCAACGTCCTATGTAAAAAAAAAAAAAAAGAGAGAGAAAATAAATATTAGGTCAGCTCAGGGCGGCACGGTGGTGTAGTAGTTAGCACTGTCGCCTTGCACCTCCAGGGTCCGGGTTCAATTCCCAGCCAGGCTCGATTCCTGTCTCTGTGTGCATGGAGTTTGCATGTTCTCCCCGTGCTTGATGGGTTTCGTCCGACAGTCCAAAAATATGCATGTTAGGCTAATTGGCATTCCCAAATTGCCCATAGTGTGTGAGTGTGTGTATGTCTGTGTGCCCTGCAATGGATTGGCACCCTGTCCAGGGTGTCTCCGCGCTATTGCGCTATCCGCACCTTCTGCTTGCGTGAGCTCACAGACGCCCCTGATTGGCTGTAGAGCCTTGATTAATGTGGGAGCACTAAGTACCTCTCATCCCTCCCCTCTGAGAGAGTTCGGCCAATCAGCTCTCTCTAGACCTCTGGCTGCGAGAGGTTTACCACTCGGATGCTCAAATCTTTTTTTCTGATAAGAAAAAGCAAAATACAAGTGTTAAATATGATTCGAGACAGTAGTGAATCATTAACATATCGTGCGTGTGTCGTTACACATGACGTCAGCGCTACCAAATACTGGTGAATCTGATAAATAACGTCTGATGTTTGATTTGAGGATGCAAGTGTCAATGGAATAAACTGTTTAAAAAAATCCATATAACATAGCGGAGGAGACCGCCTATGCCGCCCTTGCCACAAACCGGCCCTGTTCCATTGCCAGAATAACTAATGCAGCACCTACCGTGCCCACACCTAGCCCTGACTTTACCATCAGTTACCAAAATGAATCATTTTGTCTTTCACACACAGTCATTTCATTTTTATCTTCATTTGAATAAGTAGATTCTGGTCTTTCTCTTTATCTATTTATCTATCTCTTTCTGTCTCGATTGCTATCAACATTTCACTCTTTATGATGAAGCACACAGTGTCATTCTTTCAAAATCATCCATCATTCTTATCAGTCTCCGCATGTCTGTCATTTTCTGTCATTTTCACTTTCTCTGTCACACACATCTAGATGACCACACACATTCTCTCTCTTTACCACTCTTCCTGTACCCCAGTCACTCACTTTCACTAACACTATAACGAACACTTGTCTCTCTCTCTCTCTCTCAGTGTTTCTCGCTCTACTCCCCGTTACTCTGAAATCCTTCAAACTGACTTTTCCTCTGCTCTGTGGAGCTGCGAACAACAAGCACCAGCCAGAGGAGGGGAAAAAGAAATGTGGAAGACTGCCAAAAGATTACAGCACTTATTGAGCAGAGTTTCTTTACTTAGCTGCCTAAATGAAAAAAAGAAAAATAAACGCTCCACAGACAATGAAAGATATTATACAAAAGAATACAGACATTTTTATTACAAGAAAAGAACGAAGCCAGGTATTTGTTTTATAATCCTCAACCTAAAATGGAAATGAAATCAGGGGCTGATAAACAGAGAGGGCTCATAAAGTCCAGAGAGCTATAGGCAGCTTAGTGTGTAGTAAGAAAGACAGCGAAATAAACCACCGTTTCTTTTTCATAATGCTGGGTAAAATGCATTAAGCACACGGACAAAGTAATGATAATATTGCATAATTCACTCTCCTGTCAAACAAATGGTATGTTTCTCGTAGTACATCTGGAAAAACTATGAGCGTGTCTGTCTGAGAGCGACAGAAAGACAGAGAATGAGATCTGCATGCATCTGCAGCAGTTTTTTATCGTATGTCACTTTGTGTATCCTCCCTGTCTACTGCTATCTCATTCAAACTCTGTTCACCTCTCCCGTTCTTTGGACGCTCTTTGGTTTTCTCTCTCTCTCTCTCTCTCTCTCTCTCTCTCTCTATATATATATATATATATATATATATATATTCCCTC
>JAQMYJ010000037.1:13772027-13797738 GCA_030014305.1 Clarias laeviceps
TCTCTCTCTCTCTCTCTCTCTCTCTCTCTATATATATATATATATATATATATATATATATATATATATATATATTCCCTCCTTCAGGACACAAAAGACCCAAGAGATCTGATAAAACAAAAAAAAACCTTACAGAATTTAAACACAGACATACACGAATAGATTAAAACTCTGATCTATAGGTGAAAGGACAAAGTCAATGCAGAATATTTACTAAGAGAACCGAAATAGTGGGGTAGGAGATTGAAGGGCTTCAGAAGATCACTTTACAGTGTTGTGTAAAGCCAGTCGAGCAAAGTGTGGCAACTTGCACCTGTTGCAGTGATGCTGAATGAAAAACCAAAACCACAAAAACGAGCCTGCACCCGCAGGCACATTTATTTTCTTTTTTTTTGATGTCCTTGCTATGTATAGCTACAGTGTACAGTAGGTGCATCATGTGCACTACGTACTTTGAAAAATATCTTGTAAAGAAATTCCGTAGATGTTTTTAAGAAATAATATAAACCAAATGCATGAGAGTGAAGCATATTTCTCGATATAATCCTATCCCACATTAATGCACTGTTTCCCTAGTGCTTGGATACTATTAATGTAGAATATTTTGTCAGTATGACTGAGGCGATCAGACTGCTTGCTTCACTTCTGAAATACTATCCTCCCAGGAAGTCCTTTAATGGCCCTTTCCTTTAAACATCCTGGTTTGATCACCAAAGGCGTTCTGTTTTTTGCAGGGCAATGCACGACCGAATACTGGGCACCGCATCACTTGCACATTACAGGAATTCAGCTGGGATTTATGGCCACACCCCTTGTTCAGTCCTGACCTAAAAAAACATATCAAATTATTATTATTGCTCAGCCATTATGTACTCACTGTGCTTTTAATAGTTTGTGTTGTTTCTGAAGCATCCTATAGCCTCCCTCTAGTTAAATACTGGCACTGTAGAACTGCAATAATGCAGCAAATGTCCAATAAAATCTCTTTTAAGAGTTAGACACAAAGAAGAGTAAAATTAAAGATATGTTGGAAACAGCTAACTTCTTCCATGCAACATTTTCACAAGCTTAAAGTTCTTAGGTTCTGCAAATTATGTCACACATCGCAGAGATAAATATGACTAATATTTAACTCAACCCCTATTTGAGTTAAATAGGTTCGGACCAAATAAAAGTAGGTCAAATGTGTGTGTGTGTTTGTGTGTGTGTCTATTTCTCACCTGAGAACATTTTGAGGGAAGCTCACTGACGTTCAAATTTCCATTCCTCATGTCTGTGTGCTTGTGTGTATGCGTGTGTGTGTATGGGTGTGAACTCTTACATTAGTAAAATCAGTACGGGTTTGAAGATTTACAGTACCAGCAAACAAATTTTCCACAACTCAGAACATTACTTGTAATCCCCCAAATTAGTTCCACCACCATGCCATACTTAAAAACCCATACATAATTTGGTTATCCTACTCTGCTTGCTCAGGTACCACTTGAGCTGAGCCAGGTTATGAGGGTGGAGAGAAGAAAACAAACAAACAAAAAAAACAACTATAGACCTCAGACTGATAAAACGGCGCACAGACATCCTGATTATTATCCAGCACAAAAACTTTCAGTAGCCGGTTATCAGAGCCAAAACATGAAGATATGGTTCACCAAGGTTGAGGTACAAGAACTCGAGAAGCCTGCACACTCGAGTCCTGACCTGAACCCCACTGAACACCTTTGGGAAAAACTGGAATGTGGACTACACACCAAGCCACCTCACCTCCACACCTGACCTCACAAATCCTCTTAGGCTGTACAAGCAGAAACCCCCAGAGTCACACTACAAAATCCAGTGGAAAGGCTTCCTTGAAAATTGGAGTCTGTTGTAACAGCAGATATGAAACTTAACCTGAAATAGGATGTTTAATAGGCATATGTGGTTGTTATGGTCAGATGTCCATGTACTATTGGCCACATCGTCTTCATCCATGTTCATGTGATTACAAAGATTACTAAGTAAATAAGCAAAATATGAATAAAATGTATACATAGGAAAGAAAAACATGATAAAATTACACAGGCTGTGTAAATAATTTCATTCTAACACAGCATGGATCACATTTCACTTGGTTCTGCATTTGGACACATCCCAAAAGCTGGGCACAGGAAATTATGTCACTTTCCAAATGCCAACTATAAGCACATCTGATATTCCCACAATCCCACAGATCTGTTTCCGAAGGGAAACAAACAGACCCTTCCCCTCCTTAAAGACACACACACAAACTTGTATGTTACATTCCCAAAATCCCTCTACTGAGCTTCAGGGTTTCCCTTTTCAACTCAAACCAGGCTGAAACAACATCTGACTGACCTGATTTCTCCTCACAATATACACAGGAAAAACCACTGCATGTGACCTGTGTAGATCTCAAAACATTTAATAATGCTTAACGCTGTAGAAAAGCTCAGTTTTTTGTTCTACAGTCAAGTTGGATTTGGGTGGATAGCAGCATCTGGGAAAGGCGGGGCAGGAAGACAGGGTCATTGCTCACGGATGAGCATTTCAATCCGCATAAACCAATCCGGAGGAAGAAAAGCATGATCGTCTAGATCGGTCCTGCATCCATGCTCAAGGCGGTATATGCTAAAGTTTCCTGTTCTCCAACAAGCCCCTTACTGTACACAATATTCCACATTCATTATCTCAGTGTAATAAATTAGAGTGATGAGCAAAGGGCAAAAATATGACTGACATATCTAAGCAATGTCAATCAAAACATTGATTAATTGGTTAATTAAAATATAAGGCCTCACTTTAATAGTAAATGCAAAAGTATATATGGTGTTTGAAGTTTGATTTAAACAAATCTAGCAGCACAATCTCAACAAATTAGTTATGCAAGACAAATTCATAAAGCCTAAATAGTTTAAACAAACGGAATACTATGACTGCTATTAGTACTTATTATACTGCTCGTTTTTCTCGTCCTATCATCCGGGGATCGCGGGTTCGATTCCCTCTCTCAGAGGGAAGAAATGAGAGGTTCTTATTAATGCTCCCGTATTAATCACGGCTCTACAGCCAATCAGGGGCATCTGTGAGCTCACGCGAGTGGATAGCGCTGTCCTCCGTGTATGTTACGACGCCCCCAATGGGAAAAGATGCGGTCGGCTGGTGTCATGTGGTTCGGAGGAAACACGTGATAGTCTTCGGCCCTCCCGACTGAGTGGTAGTAGTAGCCTTAATGTGGAACGGGGAGAAATTGGACACGACTAAATTAGGGAGAAAATCGGGGAAAAATCTAAAACTAATAATAATACAATGTCCAATACTAAGCATCACCTGAACTACAAGTGTCTCTATTCAGGTAAACAAGTTAATATATGGTATATGTGAGCTACAGAGAAATAGCATGCAAAACAAACATTTTTGGTTAATGCATTTTTAAGCAGTCAAATTCTTAACAGCGATAAATCGTTTAATGAGAAATTATTAATATCCCTACTTTTACCTCGCACCTTGTGCATTGGGCCCATGGTTGTGTTAAGTACTCTACATTTACATACTTAATAAGTACAGTGCATAGCTTTACCTTATTAAACAGTGTTGTCTTATACTGAAACATATTATGCTTTTTATTATATTGTGAGTCACTAAGGGAGAACAGACTTCCCATTTTTGTATACGTATATTATTAACTGATAAAAAAAATTAGCCATTAGTTCGTTATGTAGATTACAGTATTAGATACACCCTAGTGTATCTAATGTACCTGAGATACACCCTAGTGTATCTCAGGTACATGCAATTTTGGCTCAAAGTTGAATTTTCTACAACAGTAATGGCTAGAAAGAGGAATAGCATTATAATCAGGCCAGTGTCCAGTTTAGAAATTTCATGTCTTGGATGGATTAGACAAAAGTTTTTTACCTCTGTGTCAGCTTCAGGCGTACCTGGCTATTATGAGAAACTTTGGCGTATTTCTCTTTTAGTGAAACACAGTTTCATCATCAACAATGAGCTGTAAAACTGTCAGTACTAAAAGAGAAGCCAGGGAAAGAAGGACACAAGAAATCAGATGACAGACAGAAAAATGGGACAGATGGATAGAATAAAAGAGAAGTAGTCAATCCGACAATCATTCAAGGGAAAAAAGTGGCCCATCAAAGAGTGAAAACAAGGAGTTGCTGTGCTTCTTAAGTACTTGAACACAAGGCCAAACAAGATCCTAAACCCTTTCAAAAATGTTACCTCATGCTCCAAAAACTTTGGTGCCTTCCAAATGTTTTGACAACTACTGTAACAACCCAACACTAAAATAAAACTGATTTCTGTCCTGCTCTATTTAGCCTCTTGTATCTGTGGAACATTGTAGATATATAGTATGCACAGTTATAAATTGTGTATAATTTTAAATTAGTAGTATCTAAGTGTTTGTAGAGGCTACCTCAAGAAACAGGATTTAACAGTGTGTCTGGACTAGAAGAAGATTAGTCTTCAGGAGACTCCCAAAATACTGTATGTACAAATGTTTCAAAATAGTGTGAGGAAGAACCCCGTCAGTTGTCTAACAGATTCCTTAACAGTTCCATGTAGAACCCTGTAGCAGGGTGTTTCTGCTCTAGAAAGTGTTTCAACTTAGAATTCTTCTAAGAGGTTAAAAATCCTTAGTAGACAAAGAAACCCTTCAAGAACAAGTGAAGAACTGTTTATTTCCCTGTTCACCTGCTGGCTTTGTTTATTAGCCTGCAGCTTGGCTCATTTCATGCCAGAAACACTAACCACACTGCTTTAGGGCCATTGAGGAAACACCTGTGATACACTCATGTGTTATCAGTGCAGATTTTTTAAATAGTTTCACAATTAGATCCTTTTTCAGAAATAAAGAGTTGTCCAAACATTTTGATTCTGCATCATTTTCACTTCAGTCCAAGAGTTTTAATTAACAATTGTATTACTGATTGAAAAGTGTAACCTTAAATGGATTTCAGTGTTTCAGAGTATTTGGTACGTACGTGTTCTGCTTTAATAAAAGTATACACTCAAACTGGCATGGACTCCTTAGGTTTTGTACAAAAACTTGTATTCCTTTGAAAAAAGCTTATGATCCTCAAATTAAATCTTTCAGAGTGTCGTCTGAGCACATGATACCCTGATGTTTCGTACAAAGCAGTTAAGAGGCTTTGTACTAGAGAGGTGGGGGAAATCGATTCAGTTATGAATCACGGTTCTTTTGTTTGATGATTCATGTATCGCTGACTCCAAAATCGATTTTTTTAAATGATTTATTACATTTATAAAGAGATGCACCGGTCGATCAGCATTGACCATTTTCAGCTCGATCTCATGGGATATAAGCAATTCTGTGATGAGTGATAGCTTATGAGTGGAAACAGAAACACATTTTTATGGTGTTAGTTGAACAAATTAAAAACCTCCTAACAGCTTTAAGTTAAATGTTAAACTTGTGTATTTGAAGTTAGTTTGTATTGTTTAAATGCTGCCCTTGGTTTTAAGTGAGAAAACAAATGCTATAAGGAATGGGCTACATTTAATTATTCATATTAAATTCACTTGTGAAGCTGGTGAATACATCTAAGGTACCAAACTTTTGAGTTATGACAACTTTTTTAAGGTTCAAAGCAAAATCATGATACTTATGGAATCGCAATATTAATTGCATCAGCACCTAGATATAGTGATAAAATTGCATCGGGTAGTAACTGTTGATCCCTACTTTGTACTCATTTGCTAACATTTAACTAGGAACCTAGAACCAGTGTTGAATTTCTAATATTAAATAGTCAAGTTATTAGACATTTCCTTTTTCTAATGA
This sequence comes from Clarias laeviceps, assembly GCA_030014305.1. NCBI lineage: Eukaryota > Metazoa > Chordata > Actinopteri > Siluriformes > Clariidae > Clarias > Clarias laeviceps. The sequence continues at coordinate 13,777,849 of JAQMYJ010000037.1, forward strand.
ATGAATAAAATCCCAGTTTTTAAATGTGATCTCAGAATTTTGGACCCCACTGAATGTAAAAAAAATAACCCCCAATAATTGTTTCCTGATTCCCATCAAACCATTGCTGAAGTATTACCTTTTTTCTATCCTTACACTGTTTTTCCACCACTATTCACTACAAGTTTACATGATGCTGGGAAAGGCTGCTCATTTCTGATCTAGTCTAAGGCTTTGTAGGAACCTTGATTAGTTAGCAGTCTACTAAGTCTGTAAGACACTTTAAAGCTTGAGAGATACAACATTTTGCAAATATCCAGGAAAACTGTTCTTAGCATCAAACATTATTATAAAATGTTATAATAATCCATCTTAAGATGCTTTAAATTCTTGTATGAAGTGACACTAAATGATGAGCTGAAGGAAAAAATAAAGTGTGAGAAACCAAAAGCAAGTCTCCTAGACATATTGAATTACTCAGTAGTCTTTGAGGTAAGTGTGTGATAGGCCATGCAGTTCAGGGGGTTCAGTTTTACCTCAATTCGGTCATCCAGCCACTCTGTGTGCTCAGTGGTTACTCGTTACAGCTATCAGGTGTGTCGAGTCAGAATGGGTTAGGAAAATTTCCCACAGATGGGTCACTGCGAACTGGCAGGCAACTCACCATAAACCCAGCGAGGTAGCTTGATCGGGTCACAGTACAATTCACATAAGGGAGGAATTACAACCAGAGGCAAAAAAGCGCTTTAGCGTAAGTCCAAGCACATTACCAGGTGTGCAGCTGTAAATCTGAGCTTCTGTGCAGGTTCAGGGACAAGGAGGCCACTAAGCTAGAGTTCACATATAGAAATACATATGGCCGAGAAGAGAAGTATACACACTTATGACTTAAAGAGTGTGTGAGCAAAAAGTGCAGGAAGATCAGAATTGAGAATTTTTTCCACTTATTTATATGTGGAACCTATACCTATTCCACTATACCTATATGCACATTTTAAATCAGTGACAACACCTTAAGCCTTCAATTCCTAAAAGATTCTTGTCAATTTAATTACCGTAATACTTAAAAACTTATAGGCCTTTCAATGCAGACTTTAGAACAACGGCGGGGGAGGCAATGTGAAATTGAGCCAATCAGATTTTTTTTCTCTGCAGTTGCTATATGATTATTGACCAAATTTAAAACTACTGTACCAAATGTAAACCTATAGCTCCTGTAACTGAATGATGGCATGAATTAAGCTAATTGGATTCAGTTGTATCATTGGTGGGAGTATTCTTTTCACTAAGCCCACATCAGAAACACATTATTTAGCATGAAAAATAAGTTTATTACCATTTCGGCAGAGTTATCATGATGTTACAGTTAGTGAGCTGTATTGGATATAAGACTTTTTTAGGCCTCCGAGTGGCGCAGTGGTAAAGTGATCCAGAGATCGCGAGTTCGATTCCCAGGTGATGATGTAACCTCTCGCAGCCAGAGGTCTCGAGAGAGCTGATTGGCCGAGCTCTCTCAGAGGGGAGGGATGAGAGGTACTTCGTGCTCCCACATTAATCACGGCTATACAGCCAATCAGGGGCGTCTGTGAGCTCACGCAGGCAGAAGGAGCGGATAGCGCTGTCCTCCGAGTGTGTTACGCCGCCTCCAACGGTGCGTAAGCGAGCAGTTGTCTTTAGGCCCTCCCAACTGAGTAGTAGTAGTAGCCTTAATGTGGGAGACCCCTAGTGACGGGGAGGAATTGGACACAACTAAATTAGGGAGAAAATCGGGGGAAAATCCAAAAAAAGAAGACTTTTTTAGTTAATTTGCTGGAGACAGAAGGTTTTTTATGTTTGAATTATTAAACGAGAGACTGTTGTAAAATGAAATGCTGTTGGATTTATAAAGCCATGGATCACCTGTATGATCATGTTATTTCCCTCTTTGTACAAAAAGGAAGTTTTGTTTCCAAGAAAACAGTTTTTTTTTTAAACTTATTGGTTTTACTGCTGTTGGTTGTTTGATAAAAATTAATGTGCCAGTAAAGTAAATTTTGAATTGTTTGGTGGTTTAGTACTGTAGGTTAGTATGTGTCCTCTGGATGTGTGATTTTTCTATATTTCTATATTGTTCAGAAGTATAAGCCACAGTGTCACTTGTTAGTACCAGAGCTCACCTATGATAGACATGTGTGCAAATGCACAGTTATTGTTCAATAAAATACGCTATATTTTATTGCTCTTACCAATTTATTTTATATATTTATTATTTTATATATTAATTTATATATTTTATTGCTCTTACCAATTTAGCTGTTCCAAAAAGTTAAAAGATTGTAAGATTCACCTTACAGTATATGGATTAGTTAACGCTAGCTAGTAACACAGCTATAACCCGTTGGTGCTGAGTGGAAGGCTTTAAGGTGGGACATTTTCCTGAACATTACATAATGCAGAAGTTGATGATGTGAATCAATCAACAACTTCAATTTTACCGTACCAACTTAGACCACTCTGATTTTTATTGGTTTCCCATTTTAGATATTTGTACATATATGTGGATATTCTTTGTCCTCACTTAAATTTAAAAAAGTGTCAGGGCATTGTTCCTGTACACTACACATATAAATATAATGCTTGCTTGTGAGTATAATTTGCTCTTGAGCCTATACTGTACATTGTACAGTACGTTGCAACACTTTAAATCGTGCCCAGATGTACTATAGACAATAGTTATTCATTTCCCCATTTGTAAATACTTTTCATCCTGGTGTGTTTATACTCGGGTGCAATTTAAAACAACATAATTTATCATTTCCTCTTAAAATGAAACTTGTGTTTGACTTAAGATATTAAAGCCTACTATGCAAAATCTCAAGTCTGATAGTACAGTGTAAGATACAGTGCATTACGCATAATTTAGATCAAGTACAGTCTCTCCCATCTGCTCACATTCTTTGCTTTTTTTTGGCTCTTTCTCTTTCCATTGCCCCTTCATCTTCAGTGCTTACAGTAGATATAAATCAGTGGTATCTGAAGTGAGGGATGACATTGTCTTTCCCATAGGAGAAAGAAATAAGGGAAGGAAGGAAGAGGAGTCTCTCAGCACATGGGCAGACAGCTGCTGCGCTTGGACGAGCATATGCACATGGATGACCAACTTCACAGCCTGACGCGGAGCTAAACACAACAAGAAGTATCTGATTTGAAACGGGATACATCTTTTCTGTCAGCATCGTTACCACCTTCTACAGGGAATGTGTTATTCTGTCATCCAACTATTCAAATGCACAATCAAATCCCACGATGAACATGATGGACAGATTGCATAGCATCCATCACCTCTACTCTGTGGAGAGGAAGAGAGCTCGTCAGTGGCACACGTGTACAACTCCTTCCTAGTGGCTTTTTAGGTTTTTCTCAGTTACATAGCTAACCACACATTCCACTATTTATAGACACAATAAATGTTGTACAGATGTTTCCAGAAGAAGGTCCCTCAACAGCTACCTCTACAGGTGTATTAGCTCTGCAATTATTACAAATGTTACTTGCAAATATTATAAATATTATTCCCATTTATTTCATAGATTACTCCTGTTTTCCTTCACAAATAAAGTAATGGCTGGTAGAGATCCATTACTTCATGTCACAGTGATGGCCGACCAAATACTTTATCCTGTAAATAAATCTATGCTCCTGAAAGTATTTAATCATGTTGGAATTTAATCACAGCACTAACCTTAAATACTATTTAATCAGCAGCATGTAACAGAATTAAACTTGTGTAAGTAATCTGATTTGTGAAACAACAAATCTTCTTCTCCAAACAACAGGCGCCCTTAAGGACAAGAAGCAGTAAACCAGCTTGTGAGTGTGTTTAACTGTCATACACAACATGAGAACACGTGCACAGTTAATACATTAACGACAGCCCTTGTCGTAAAAATGGAGCAACAGAGTCCAGTGTTAGAATAAAAAAACTTGAAGCCTGGAGCTGTCCTTCCTTCTACTCTGCTGCAACCGCTCTCAGCACATAAACAACGATGTCATGCTTGTCAGAGTGGAAAGAGTCACACCATTCTGTCTGCAGAGACACACTGCGCATTCCAGGGAACTTAGAGCACACTGGCAGATAGTGAGACAGAAGTGAGTATGCAGATCATTCACTAAAATTGACAAGGACAGAAAACACACCCTATTCTGTGGGACTTATAAGCACAGAGACTGACAAGCACAGAGGCCATGCCTCCTTCACTAAGACTGATAGGCACACAGACCATGCCTCCTTTACTAAGACTGACAGGCACACAGGCCACGTCTCCTTCTCGAAGACTAATAGGCACAGATGCCACGCCTCGTTCACTAAGACTCACAGGCACAGAGGCCACGCCTCTAAGTCTGACAGGCACAGAGGCCATGCCCCTTCACTAAGATTGAAGGCACAGAGGCCACGCCTCCTTCACTAAGACTGACAGGCACACAGACCACGCCTCCTTTACTAAGACTGACAGGCACACAGGCCACGCCTCCTTCTCGAAGACTAATAGGCACAGATGCCACGCCTCGTTCACTAAGACTCACAGGCACAGAGGCCACGCCACTAAGTCTGACAGGCACAGAGGCCATGCTCCTTCACTAAGATTGACAGGCACAGAGGCCACGCCTCCTTCACTAAGACTGGCAGGCACAGGCAGAAGGCACGCCTGCTTTCTCTAAGACTGAAGGGCACAGAGGCCACACCTCCTTCACTTAGACTGACAGGCACAGAGGCGAAGTCTTCTCACTGAGACTGACAGACACAGTGGCTCTGCTCATTGATCACTGGGCGCTTGGAATAAAGACAACTAAATTGCTAGAAAGTGTCTGGCTACCAGTGAAGTGAGTCAAAGGACATAATTTAGGGTTTCAAAATATAAGCTATATAAAAGCACAGAAAAGTTGACAACAGTTACAGTTAGTTTTGGTACACTCACTGTTATGCAACAAAGCACCAGAATGGCGGCCTACGATTGATTATGGAAGGTCACAAATGGTCACGGTGGACCCAGGGTCATGGGCTCCCTGTTGTGTCTGGTTCCTCTCAAGGTTTCTTCCTACTGCCATCTCAAGGAGTTTTTCCTTGCCACTGGGTTACACATTTTTCACAATTCATACAAATTTCCATAATTTTCTTTTGATTATTTAAAGCTGCTTTGTGACAATGACAATTGTTAAAAAATCTATACAAATAAAATTGAATTGAATTGAAAGTTGGAACCACTACAGGTCCCCCTGACACACCCAGGTCATCCATGATCTTAATGTCCGAACACAACTCTTCACGATTTGTGAATTCTTAGCCATTCGTAGGAAAAATTGTGAAAACGGTGACTGGACTGAAGTATGTGTATATATGTGTGTGTGTGTATATGTGTGTGTGTGTGTGTGTGTGTGTGTGTGTAGGGGGAAAAATCAAAAAGAGAACTTTGAAGGGAAGAACAATGTGACGTTAGGCCTTTTAAATGTTCCCACATTCACAAGATAGACATGAAGACATTTGAGTCGTGTCAGAAAGTGTTCCTGTGTGAGACAGAAAAACTATAAAAGACTGTCAGTGAAAGAGACAGAGAAAGGGAATGTGAAACAAGCAGTTCGTAGGAGGCTAGTATAGTAGAAACTCTAAAAAGCCAAAAGAGCTCTTTGTGAACGCTCTATACTGACTTTTGAGGGTGGCATTCACCTCATGTCAGAGGCCACTTAAAAGTCAGACCTCCTTCTCGTTCAACACAAAAGATTTTGAGGAGAAGCCTAGAGGCCAGAGGCATAAAGCAAAAAAAGCTAGCAAGGGGCCTTTCAGTAGCCTTAAACAAGGCTCAGCTTCTATGGCTGTCAGTGTCGATAAAGGAGGTGTCACTCTCTGATTAAATTCCTTTGTACTGCACTGAACAACCTCCAAACTCTATATAATATTATTATTCTGTAGAATATTAGTCAATATAATATTATTTATGTAATATATAATATATAATATATAATATTGATTTAACAGCTGTGTCTTTCTTCCATCATGATGCACATCTCATCACCTGGGATGGAGAAATACACTATGCTAATAAAATCCTTAAAAAGCTACAGCATGACAAACAGATTCATGTGTGTACATGAAAGACTGAGCAATACACTATAAAAGTGATTGCAGTTATTTATTGCACAATATCGCAGCACTCACTCCCCTTTCGGGAAAGTCAGAACACATTTTCTGCAAGTCTTTCCATCCATGAGCTGGAACTCTATCTTGAGGCTAGAGGGGCGGAGAGAAGACAAATAGAAGTATAGACTCTCAAAGGAGTCACAACCTGGAGAACCTCAATCGCGTGTATTAAATCAAACCTGTATTGCAATTAGTCCAAGGGACAAACTCGCTCTCGCTCTCTATCTCGCTCTCTCGGTCACCTCTGAATGAAAGCCAAAACCAGAAAAGAGACAATGTGATAAGAATATAAATTATAAGCTAGTGCAATAGAGAAACACAGACAAGAATAATCATCTTGCTTTACGCACAGGAAGAAAGCAAGTGGCATTGAGGCAAACTGGAGAGAACGTACAGTAGGGGGTCTGAAATACCTTTGTTACTCATAGTCATGTAAATGCGAACTCTATTCTCTTTGTTGCGCAAAGACTGCATGCTCACCAGACATCAACACTCGCAGACTGTGTTTTTCTTTTCCTTATTTCTCTAAACCAAGTGAAAGACAAAATGGAAAGAGCAGGATCAGACCAGCTGTGTTCGATTAGGGTCTTGGCGCATGATAACCATACGCACACGTATAAGCAAAAAGAGACAGAGGAGAGAGAGAGAGAGAGAATGACAGATATGTCTAATGAATAGTAAGAGATTTCTGTGTTTGCAGGCTTACAATAAACTATCGTTATATGTGTGTGTGTGTGTGTGTGTATAAAACAGAGCAAGACAGAGAGAGAGAATCCTTCTGACAGACGTGTTAAGACTGTCAGTCGCGGTGTATAAGGCAGTCGGTTGTAACTACAGCAGTGTGGACCGGTTGCTATGTAAACATCCCAACGTGCCTCGCAGCAGCAGAGTGTGGTTAATGAACAACTGGCAACATCTGCTTTAGAAAGTAGGGGCTGCTTTCTCCTCCTACTATCTCTTTTTCCTCATGTCACACTCACAGTCTCTCTGTGCTTCATTCTTCTCCCCTCCTTTGCTCATTGTTCTTTTCTGTCTCTCCCTCTTTTTCATATTTATTTCTTAATCTCCTCCTCTCTTTTTTTACACACTTTTCCTGTCTTTTTGTCCCCATTGAAGCTCTCTATCCCATCTGTCCTACTCTCAGTCGCTCAAAATATCTTTCTCCACCTTTTTGCTCCAGTCTCGTTCATGCGTTCCATATCTTTTTGGCTTCCTTTCCCTTTTTGTCCCCCTTGCTTTCTGTCCTGCAACATTTCTCTATATCCTCCCTCTCTCTTGCTGTGTGTGTGTGTGTGTGTGTCTGTGTGTGTGTGTGTGTGTGTGTGTAATATAGTGATTTGGACCGTCTCCCCTCTACTCCAGTGCCCTGGCTCACATTACTGGTTGCGCAATACTGTATATATATATATACACACACACACACACACACACACAAACTTTGAGCATTTGAACTTCATTACCATGCAGCAGATTTCATACGATACACACATTTTTGTACACTCTGGCAGGTAGGCTAAAATGGAAAGCTGGAGGGGATTTTTAAATGCAACATAAAAGCGCAATGTTGTTAAATCTGTCGTTTTTCAGACTGCCAGACTAAACAAACACAGCTCGCTTTCGCAACAACGGCTGGATTTGCTCAGTGTTTGGGGTCTGTTGTCTCGACAACACACTCTTTTCCCCCCGGCCAGATAAACCGTTGCTTCATACTAATAATCAAAACAAATTAACCCTTTGACACAAATCCTATAGAAAGATCAGTTCATTCTGTGGTTTTTTTTTTTCGTTCTTTAATTCAGTAGCCTAGTATAATGAGCTTCATCATTCTGACATAATGTTGGGTGTAACACGTTACACTTTGTAGTACTTTCTAGCGTACTTGGATTATTTTTTTGATGTAACGAGTAATCTAACGTGTTAGGTCCGCCATTTAGGTATTTAGTTATTTAGCTACAGTATATTTTTTAAAATTTATCTGTTATTCAAACAATTTATGTAATCCATAAGCCAGACAGCAGTTATTCAGTTAGTATGTATGTGTGTGTGTGTGCGTGTGTGTGTGAAAGTCGTCCCACAAGCCACGCCCCTGATAACCTGCACTCCTCTGTTATTCCTACTGTTAGTAGTTAACAGATTTTGGGCCAAACTTCGCTGAGTGACGATGGTAGAATAATTATAAAGGTCTCGACTAAAACAACATGCATGAGGAATCACAAAGGAGTTTTCATTTTCTGCAATGGAAAAGTACTTTAACTAGTTACTTTTATCAGAAAGTAACGCTGAAATGTAACTGATTACTTTTTAATAACAGTAATTTTGTAATGTAATTAGTTACTTTAAAAAGTAACGTCCCCCAACATTCATGACATTCATTCACTTTTACTGATCACAGTGTCAGAACGTCTCCTTTGACCAGTTAATATTGAGATGTGTCTGCTACTTATGCTCTGTAAAGCCTTCATAACGGCTCTAATCTATAAATTGGTGATTTTTGAGACTGGTAACCGCAAATGAACTTCTGCTCTGCAGCGAAGGTATGTTTTGGTCTTGCTTTCCTGGAATGGTCATCATGAGAGCCAGGTTCATCATGGTGTTTGATGGGTTTTGCAAGACTGTTCTTGCAAGGACTTTTCCAAAACAGCTGACCTTAGCATCTTAAAATAACAACTGACTGTTGTTTTTGTTGTTACTTAATTTTTATACATATATATATATATATATAAAATATTTATTTTATTTTTTTTTTTTTGGTCCGTTTATATTTTTGGATACTCCCCACCCTAGAGATAGATGTGTATAAATGCCAGCTGCACCAACATGCTGCCCTGCCATTATAGTAAGAAGTCATTTTTAGCAGGTGCTGTAGCTGAATTCACCCTGAAAACACAAAGTGCAAGCAAATAAAAACCTTAATGTAGGTCTTTCTTTATGTAAATGAGTGCACCAGTTATCATCTAAGTTCTTTCATCATCTACTATAAGTTCATCTAAGTTCTTTCTCTGCCACATCCAAACGCACTGGCAAATCAAGCTGGATGCTGTCCGAGGATTCGTATATCTCCATGTCAAATTTCCCCCTACTGGCACAGAGGGAGGGTAAAATAGATGGAGTGATGACAGTGAAGGAAGAGGCATGAGAGACCAAGATGCTCTGCGTTCAACTGCCCAAGCTGTTATTGGCAATTGGCACAGACCAACACCTGGCTTGACTACCAGTGAAGTCTCCAATTCAGCACTTAAACCTGAGCGCTTTGGTGTCATAATGCAGCTATGGACACTCTTAACACGAGGGGTACAAAATGCTCTTAGAAGGCAGGGTAAGAGAGAAAGACAGTGAGACAAAAAGAGAGAGTGTGTGTGTGTGTGTGCATGCATGCGTGCATGCATGGAGAGAGGATGAGAAAGAGCAAGAGATGGTGAGAAAAAAGTAAAAACCACACACTTAGCATATTTACTCACTTTCGTTTCTTGCTTCCAGTGTAAGATCATTCCGAAAGCTCTAAACCACTCTACGTAATTTTTAAATGCACAGTTACTGCTGATATCAATTTAATAATTGTATGTTAAATGGGCCCATGTAAACTCGCTTATTGGTTGAAGTCTAATTTTGTGGGGAACTGGAAAAAAAACAGCATGGAGCACTCTGATTTTTAGGCGATTTATGATTGCAGTGACAGTGTAAACCATCAGAAGAAAGTGTAAAGCGTTAAGAACATCTGGCAGCAGATTTGAAAAAGCCACTAGGTGAGTCACAGTTGGGGCATTCCGCGTTGTAGGCGAGTCAGACTGTGCTGTCAGCGTCTAAATGAAGACTGTCTTGATTCATGGTTCTTCTTAGTTTCCCAAACTTGGTCCTACAATATACCTGCCATCCATAATTCTCCTGCTCGAGTTCTTGAAAGTCACGAACAGAGGACACACAATCTGGCCTTTTCATAAACTTGTTGTTGCTGCTGCTGTGCACGGTGCACATCTATTTTTTGAAAAAAATAAAATAAATGGAGAACACAGATATAAATTACATTTCCATTCAATGTGCCAATTATAAAACATATGTGAAACTGCTCATGAAGGCTGACCAGATATATTTACGCAAAACAGAAAGGACTCTATTAAAGAAAGTGCAAGAACAACTGAAATGTGATTGTCTCAGTAGTCCATGTTGAATGAATCACAAAATGCTGAAGCAGCAGATTAGATTATGGGCAGGTTTTAGATTACCAGAAGCAAAGAGAATAGGGATTTTTATCTTGTTGGAAACAAGCAAATAGATATTTCACAACGAAAAAACCGTGTTGGTGATTTCCGGCTGTCCACACCATTCAAACTGTATAAATCCAGGCTGCTCTTGGACTAATCAGGACCTTACAGATCGCAGTGAAAACAGCGGTGGGCATGAGGGCAAAAAAATGATGATACATGAAGACTTTCACACAACAAAATATATTTGTATATAAATAATTATTATGATAATTAATACTTTTCCATCAACAGAAAATTTCCATCCATCTAGGAACCTCTGTGTTCCATTTTACGGTGGCGGTCAACATTCATACAGTACGTGCATTCTATGGGTAATATGGGAACGGCAATTAGTCTAATCTGCATGTCTTTGAACTGTGGGAGGAAACCGAAGTACCCTAAGGAAACCCACCAAGCACGAGGAGGACATGCAAGTTCCGCATACACAGACCACAAGATGTGAATCGAACCTGGACCCTGGAGGTGGAAGGCGACATGCATGGTAAAAAAGTTTCGTGTTTAATTCTTGAATGTTCAGAAAGTTTATTATCCATAACGAAAATCTGCAAACTGATGATTTGGCGTAGGTGGCTGCATTTCCTGCATGTTGGAGCTATGGAGGAATGCTACAATGCTGGCATAAAGGATGTGAAGGAAGAGGCTCCTCGGTGAGCTCATTGTTTTAAAGAGCAGGTCACAGCAGGAGACTGTACTTAACCCATGGGCTGTTCAGACCAAGGAGACATTGTGTGCCTGCTTTTCCATTTCAGAAACACTTCCAGAGCCAACTCTTTTCAGGATAGTTATTACCTGTTAGTGTGCTAGCATTGTAAACATGATATACAAAAAAGAAAAGAAGGAAAAAACACTATCAGGCCAATAACCAGGACGTGACAAACAGTATTGTTTACTTGTTTACTCAGTTTTTATCTTTCTGATATGGATGGCCAGGTGATCCAATTTGCACTGGGTTGTGAAAAAAAAGTAAAGTGCACAAACAGGATATTCTGATAGATTTAGCGTTAGGATTTGGGCTTGTCATCACTTTTTTCATGCACATCACCACAGTCTCTCTGATTTGATGATAGGAGGGAGTGGGGAAATTCCGAACGCAAGGCAATTTGTGAGGACCTGACAAAACAAGCAACACTGCCTGACTTCGACATGAGATCCAGAAATAGGAATCACTGAGAACACACCCTTCACATTCACTCATACACACGCACATAATGTCTTAGGTTAAGACCTCAGCAACTGACTTATTTTTATGTAGACCCAGCTCAGTGTTTTCATGGAGGTGTTCTAGCTGTTGCGGTGGCTTCAGTGCAGTACTAAAATCCCACCTGCCATTTTTAGCTATGGCCTTAAACAGAAGCGCACACATTAGTCACCCTTAACTTTTCAACACGGCAGCAATCTTCAAGACTGAAAGAGCACCTTTATGTCTGTCTTTATGAGCCATGAGATAGAGGCAGGCCGCAAAAGCCCTCTGTGCTACTGGTAATAAATTACCAATCAATCAAAGGAAAAGCGGGATGATAAAGGGTCTTTGTGCCATATTCCAACAGGTTTGCTGGTTTTTGGTTAGGAGTGCTGAAAGAAGGAAGGGAGAAGTGATGAAGAAAACAGTCCTACCTGCAGAAACCATACTGCTGAGGGCAAGCAGCAGGACGACACTCAGTCGTGTGTGTCCCATCATGCAGGGGAAGTTGAACACAAGAGATTTCCACAAGTGGGTGAGGTGAAGTTTCTCTTCAGTGCACTCCACACAGGAACACCACCTGAAAAAAAATCACAAACAGTGAACCAGTTAGTAATACTGCTTTCTTTATTATTATTTTGTTATAAAGTTTCTCTATTTATAAAGCACACAATTTCTTACTTTTCTTTAATATTTATTTCTTTTGTAACTCAAGCTTAAGAAATACATAACCCAATAAAGCACCTTGAACTGAATTTAAGTGAATGAAATGAAATTCAGTTATTATCAATTATGGAAAGCGGCGAAGTGGTTTAGTGGTTAGCACTGTCGCCTTGCACCTCCAGGGTCCGGGTTCAATTCCCACCTCAGGTCGGTTTTGCATGGAGTTTGCATGTTCTCCCCGTGTTTGGTGGGTTTCCTTCAAGTACTCCGGTTTTCTCCCATGATCCAATGACATGTAGATTAGGCTAACTGCTGTTCCCATGAGAGTGTGTGTATGTGTGTACCCTTCGTTGGACTGGCACCTCGTCCAGGGTGTACCCAATACAGGATGTATTTCAATAATTTCCCTCACAGGATCAATGAAGTATATCAATCTATTTATCCCGCCTCATGCCCTAAGTCTCCTGGGATGAGGTCCAGCCCCCCTGTGACCCTGAATACAGGATAAACCGGCATAGACGGTGAGTGAGTGAGGAAATTAAGGGGTTTATAAAGATAACATATTGGGATTATATTGCTACACATTAAACAAAAAAAATCTGTGTGAAGTTCTTTATATCTCCCAAAACCATAAAGTAGGAGAACTGGCTATGCTGAACTCTAACTCTAATCTCTTTGGGTGAATAAGAGTGTGGATGTTTGTTTGGTGTTTGTTTGGTGTCCAATCCAGTGTGTATTCTCACCTCCAATGTTACTGAGGTTGGCACGGGATCCTACACAACCCTGACCAGGATAAAGCAGTTACTAAGGATAAATGAATGAATGAATATTAAAATGGCAGTAAGTCTTGCATCATAACACACAGTAATGTAATGTGTCATGTAATTAAATAAGTGTTTTATTTAATTGTGTGTTTTTTGATGGGGGGGGATCATTGCCTATATTGCCAAAATGTCCTCTCCTCAGGAACATGAATAAAGAATTAAAAAAAAAAAGCATTTGTTAATGTTCTCATTTGGGATTTCAAACCATTGAAAAGTGAAGTTCATAACATTATGTCATTAAAATGATAGAAACAATGATAGAAAGCTGTCCACAGTGCATTTTACCTCAGTGTGTATGGGGCTACATAGCCATAGGATGTTCAGTGTGCCCGTATTGAACCCTGTCCATGACTGACTAGTGCCTACAATGGGCACATGAGAAGTACAACTAAACCATGGCGGAAAAGGCGTCCTAGTGTCGTGAATATTTTTCTTCTGCATTATGACAACTGCAGCTTGCATGTGTGTCGCTTCGCTGGAAAAGAGACAGCACTTAAATGCACTATGGCAAGAAGTCAAGCTGTTAGAAGCAATGCGATGCTCGGAGCAATGTTCTGCTAGGAAACCTTGAGTGCTGGCCTTTATGCAAATGATACTTTACATGTATCACCTACAAACCAAGGACGCACCATCATGGCAACGGTATTTCTTAATCGCAGTGGCCTCTGTCAGTAGGATAATGCTTCCTGTCAATAATAGTTTGAAGAATATGACCGAGTTCAAGAGTTCAAGGTGTTGACTTGGCCACCACATTCCTCTGATCTCAATCCAATCGAGCGTCTGTGGGATGTGCTGAAAAAACAAATCTGATCCGTGACGGCCCCACCTCTCAATCTACAGGACTTAAAGGTTCTGTGGTTAACATCTTGATAACAGATACCACAGCAAACCTTCAGAGGTCTTGTCGAGTTCATGTCTCAATAGCTCAGACCTGGATTGGACCTGGAGCACAAGGGGGACATAACTAATATTAAGCAGGTGGTTTTAATGTTATGGCTGGTTGGCGTATCTGGCTGCTTTACACCTCAGACGCTCCTACTGTATAAACTTTGTGTACCTATTAAAAAATTCACATTAAACACGAGGGATGAGAGTTGGTCCAGCTCACAAAGGGACGAGAGCAAGTGCAGCTCAAGGCAATGCAAGGATGTGTGGAAATCCTTACATGAGTATTAAGCATAATGAAAAACTCAACTTATGCTAAAGAACTTCACTCTTACCCAAGCTTTATTTTCTCCCTTATTTCTTCTCCCTCCCTCTCCCTTGTGCTTATACACACACACTCATCATCCATCTCTCATTCTCCCTCTTGGGTCCTGTGATACCGAGCAAGATGGAGAAAATAGATGAAACTGACACCCGGCTGAAGAGCCACCGGGGGTGTCCAGGCTAAGAGGATTAACAGGTGGCCAGAGCTAATTGGCAGAACCCCAACTGACCCCTAGGATAGAGTGTGGAGGTCATGCTCCATCCAGCATAAACAAAACACAACACAGCAGCACACAACCTTATATCATCTATTACACTTCACGCACTTCTACCCCAATCAAGTCCAAAAGTATGAGTCCACTGCATGCAACTGTATCACGTTATCTGTTATTTTAAACCACGACTGAAATCCTGGCATGCACTGTCTCCCTGGACAGAAAAACAGAACACAACAAAATGAATGCATATGCATGAACAGACAGAGCCCCTGCTATGTAGAAGCCAAATTTCTCTGACACTCATGACAAGAACTCCTACTCTGTAGCTAAAAATCCAGCCAATCAAATGAATGCAATGGGTGTTGCAGGACTTTGAGGTCGATGGCATAAACAGGAACGTCCGCTGTGCGTCTGCTCAGCGTCCCGCCTACAACACTCACTCAGTCATGCTGACATTGTGTTCAAGCAAAGAGAGTGTCCAGCTTTTAGCTAAAATACACAGCACAACTTTAAGGCCTTTCAAGGAGAAAACCCTTCAGGAATTTCCATTTTGTCTTCAGCACTATGGAATGAGTGTGTATGAAGAAGTACGTGTTCAGGGGGGATAAACGTGAAAGCGCGTTTGGCAGAAACATCTGGAAATCAGATGTTTCCAGAAAATCGGAACTACACGACAGGTTTCCGCTGCCAGTAAGTAGCAGGGATTTGAACTCAACCAATCTGAAATCGTGCTAAAATGGTGACAGAAGCAACGTACTCAACACTGTTTTGATGAAAATTATATTTCATAAGCCCGGTTATGTTTAATACTAGCATCCCTTTCAGAAAGAGAACGGATTGCTTTGTCCGTTGAGAAGAAAGTGGCTCGGTGAGTTCCACAGACACTATGGGCACGCTATGCCGAAAAAGCCTGTTTGTGATTGGTCGTTACAAGGAAACATACCCAAACCAATTCACTTCACGTATCGCAAAGCTTTTCTTAGCATGCTAAACCTGCCATCCTCAAACCTCCACTTGTATATGATACCACCTGTAACATTTTTTACAGTTCTTCCTCTTTCTCACATTTGCTTGTGTACTTCCGCATCACCAAGATTTATGCTGTTGTTATTAAGACAGTGCCCTTCCTGTAGTCATTACAATTTAAACAGCATCACCTGCAAACAGCAGGAAGTGCATGCTTAGAAACATGTGAACAGGCATAACTTGTAAAACATTATTTCCTTTTAATAATGAAGTCTGAGGGTCTTTGTGCTCACAACGCTGCATTCGACGTCCCTTGGAAGTGGGAACTCAGAACACTGAATTACATCCTGTTCATCCATGGTCCTCTTTTGTTACGTAAAACCTAACCAGGTAACTCCGATAAGTGACCTATATTCACTAATACACTGCCTGGCCAAAAGAAGCGTTGCACGCATTAATATTTCAATGGACATCTTTAGCATTGATGCAATGCTTATTACCATGGCCTTGTATCACCAAGATCAGATTAACAGGCTCACTCAGTAAAGTCTTCTACAGAATATTCGAAAGACTTTAAATGTGATTAAGATCAGGACTCACTGGTGGCCAATTTATGCATAATAATGATTCGTCACATCTGTTTCAACAAGGAAGGAAAAAACTATTGATTTGATAACAGGGTCATTAAGTACATTCGGGTCGTCAGCTGATTCACTTTATTGTCACATAACGTTGCTGAGTCTAGACCTGACCAAGTGAAGCAACCCCAGATCATAACCCTTCCTCCAGATGCTTTTACAGTGGGAACTATGCATGATGGGTGCACCACTTCATGCGCTCCCTTTCTTACCCTGACACACCCTTTGCTCTGAAATAGGCTCAATCTGCACTCATTTGATCACATGACCTTTTTGCATTTCCGTCCAAGTCCGATGTTTGTGCTCACGAGGAAACTGAAGCCTTTGTTTCTTATTAGTCTCACTAACAAGTGGTTTTCCTATGTTCAAGCATTTGTTAAATCCCAGTCCTGTAAGCCATTAAAGATAACTGTGATTTCTAATGTCTATTTTTTTTTACATTCCAAATTCCCCAAGCGCTTAAGGGATCTCTGAACACGCTCGTTCATGATTTAATTCCGACCACATTTCTTCTACGAAGTTGATGGTTCTGAACTTTCCTTCCAGTTTTTCATGATGTCTTGCATAATTTCTTAACCCAGTTGCAATAATTTCAGCAATCTCCTTAGTTGTTTTCTTTGCTTGCTTCAAGACATTATGTTGACCCTTCTGAAACATATCAAAACACCTATTCCCAACCTTCTGACATGGTTGTTCAAGAAATGAGAAGCCACTCGCTGCTTTATTTGAAAAGCTATAACCTATTAATCGAGGTCAGAAATTATGAGTTAATAACTTATTGAATGTTGCTTGTAATAACTAGTTGAATGTTCCCTCTGTCCCTATTTCAAATGGAGGCAAATATGTATTTGTAACTAGTTTTTCATTAGTTTGTTATTCATTAAAACAGCGGCCTGCAAAATCAAAGAACGACATTTGATAGCATTAAAATGGCTTCTCATATTACATCGCATGTGCAAATCGTGCCATCAAGTTGTCTCATAAAGAGACATATAAAAATAATGATGATAATGCTAATAAAAATATTTGAGGTCAGCATTTAACTCACCCTTATAATAAATAGCCAAGTGTGCAGACGTCATGCCTCGGAAAACCTCAGATCAACCAGACCCGAACTACGATTAATAAAATACAGCCTTGTAGTGGGGGAATTAAAAACTTGCTGCAATCTTTTTCTCTTTCTTCCTTTTTTATGTTGTGTACTTTTGTTGCGTGTTCTCTCTCTCTCTCTCTATCTCTCTCTGGTGAGAAGGGCTAAGGTACACTCATCCGTCGTTCTCTGCAAACAGCTGTAGTAACAAAGAGGCATTCATACACAGCGGCAGCTGCTGGAGCAGGGAAGTCGTTTTGGAGGATCTCAACAAATACCGCACCTCTAGCACCTTGGCCTGGGTCAGCAAGCTGCACGTTTGATTTGTGCCTCAGATCACACTCATACACACATACTACACACACTCACAGCTCACATGCAGAGTAAGGTTTTTCATCTTGCACTCTGTGTGCGTATTATCAAAGGCTAGAGAGAGTGTGACACCTTTAATTCACAATCAGAGGAAGCCAGAGATCAGACAGCAGCTCCAGGTCAGAAGTGGCTATTGTCAGCAAACCTGTGCACTAAAACATTTACAAAAAAAAGTGAATTCTGATAAACGCTTAACACGAGTGCTAACAGCAAGCATGCGTGATCGGACCTGTGAGTAATTGTAGCCAAATTTTTAATTGCTTGACTCTCTCCTCTCTCTCTCTCTCTCTCTCTCTCTCTCACACACACACGCACACAATGAGCTACAGGCTGGGAAACTCATTAGTGAACCCAGACTGAAAATAATAAGTAGCTACGAGTTACTCTGTTCTGTATTGTGGTGTAGGAGGACTGGAGGCTGCCATATGGTTTTGCGCATAACCAGATCAGGCAGCAAAATGAATGATGAATCAGACTATAAGCAATACACACTACGGGTCAAAAGTTTGGATACACCTTCTGATTCCATGGACTTTTCCGATTAGAATTTTTGTCTATATTGTAAAACAATGCTGAAGGCATCTAAAACGCAATAATCTTCGTTGAACAGGTGATATTGTGATGTGTCTGCTGATTATGATGCTGGTAACCCTAAATGAACTTCTCCTCTGCAGCAGAGGTAAGTTTTGGTTATGCTTCCTTGGGATGGTCTTTATGAGAGCCAGTTTCACTGTGGTGCTTGACGGGTTTTGCAAATGCACTGGACAATACTGTTCTTGCAAGAATCACTCCAGAACAGCTGACCTTCAGGTCTTAAAATAACAACAAACTGTTTTTGTTGTTGTTGTTGCTTAAGTACCTCATGCCATATGTGTTATTTCATAGTTATATGAAAAAAAGTCCGGTATTATTGTAGAATGTAAAAAATAAATCCAAACTTGTGTCCAAAACTTTGACTGGTATTGTACTACCTACTGTATACTTACATCAAATGTCTATTAACAACTTGTTTTGCCTCACTCTAGGGTTGCTAAAAATGTACTCTTAAAAGCGGGCACATTAGAAGCAGGCACTGGCGGCTCAGTGATTGGTTTCTCGCCTGCCATGTGGAAAGCCCGGGTGCAGGCCAGAGCCAATGCCCAATCCTCAGCCAATTGATGCAGTGCCGGTCCCAAGCCTGGATAAAATGGGAAGGTTGCGTCAGGAAGGTCATCTGGCGTAAAACCTGTGCCAAGCTGCATGGATTGCAGATTGCATGGTCCGCTGTGGTGACCCGTCAATGGGAACAGCCGAAACATACCACAGATTTTGGTACTCGTATCAAGGTATGTCATGTATTAAGTCAAGTTTGCGTAATGGCCTTCCAGATGTGTACAGAAGGAATGCGGATAAGGTGCCGGGTCCAAGATAAGGAACGGCCAAAGGCTAAAGCCTTGTCCCACTGACCATGGCTTCTCCAAAATACACTGTTCAGTCTATCTCAGCATTTCCTTCTTACTAATAATAAAAAAACATGTGATAAAGTGACAAGTCATTGAACTTAAAAGAGGAAAATTTAAAATTGTAACTAATAATTAGTTTTAAAACTATGAGCACATATCTCTGGAGCACAGAAAGGCAACAAAGACACGCCTCCGTTACTGAGAATGACAAGTACAGAGGGAAACACATCTTCCTAAAATTAATAATAATAATAATAATAATAATAAGGTAATTTACAAAGCCCTTTTCATAAAAAAACAAGAGGCTAAAGATAGAAGATAGAAACATGAGTAAAATAAAATCAACTAATTGTAGGTCCTAGGTAATAGGTATGTTTTAGCCCTGATTTAAGAAACATCACACATACACAGTGGCCACACCTCCATCACTGAGAGTATAATGTAATTTTAATTTATGAGTTACTAAAAAATTCTTCCCTTGTACAGTTGTCTATAATGGGAAAACATAGCTCTCTATATGGATCGATTCACTTTTGTAGCTAGTGGTTATTCAAGGAACTGCATGTTTTTGCATGTCCGCGTTGGACTAGTTTTTTTAGAAGCGGAGTTTGCCTCTCGGCCAGACCTCTTTTCCTGAAAATAACAGCCATGGGGTTCACACCCTGTTGACTAAGACTGACAGGCACTGATCAGCCACACCCTTTTCACATTAGCACCAAGTGGTACTTCACTTTTGAGACAACACTTCCGGTGGTCAACACTTCCGGTGGTGACGTAGCTTCCTGTTTTCATATCGTTGCCGCGAAAGTTTCGCGTTTGTATCAGCGTTTAAATTATATAACTTTTCCGTTTATACAATAATACGTTAATTAATA
>JAQMYJ010000037.1:13813122-13842647 GCA_030014305.1 Clarias laeviceps
TACAGCATCACCCGGGGATCGAACTCGCGATCTCCGGATGATAGGGCGAGCACTTTACCACTGCGCCACTCGGAGGCGAACTTTTATGATTGTCATGTTGTTTACGCTGCAAACAGCATTGGGTCAGATTCAACTTTAAATTTAGATCTAAATCTGTCATCTGGCTGCCAGTTTGCATAAGCAATGCTGCACAATCAGCACTGATTTCTGTCCAAACCAGAGAATGCTTCCCTAAGGCAGTCAATACAGAGGCAATTGAGCTGATGTACATACTCAGCTTATAGGGAGCTTAGGATGCATAAATGTAAATCATAACATAATAGTGAATTAATCAAACGAAAATAATCAAAAGAAATAACTCAAAATCAGTGATAGGAGCTTGTTCAGTCAACCATAAAGTGGTAACCAACCTGAAACACTATGTGACAGCTAATAATTATGTTTGCACAGCTAAAGAGCAGAAAACATCACTCAATTCCTTTTACCACAGATTTCCCCTGAGGGATCTGTGGTATGTTCTTGCTTAATAAAATACCCAGTCAACAGCCTACTATTCATCTCAAATGAAGAGTAGTGATACTGCAATTTTTTTTTTTATGAGCGCATGACAGAAATAATGATCTACACCTAAAACTATTAAAATATAGCCAAGCTTTATTTTATCTAATGTCATATTCTATATGATTTATAATATTTTGTTTAATCTCAATCGTGTGACAAATATGCAAATAAAAAAAGAAAAAGAAATCAGTAGGGGCAAAAGTTTTTTCACAGCACTGTATGTACAAATAAAAATCCAAGGCAATGTTATTTGTGCATTAATATACATTATGACATTATGAAAGGAAAAATATATATCTAGGGTAATCTTTCCAAGCTTTCCAGATGAATCTCATGATCCTATTTTGTTACAGCATATTGCTATATCATATTACATTGCTCTATCACAGGCATTCTGTCACAGGCGTGTCATAGGCATTTCTCTGCTTATGTAACAGTAGGCAGCGTCATCATCAACCTTTATGTAATTCTGTGAGCGTGTCACAGACGTTCTTCACTGAATGTAACAGTAAGTAGAATTAAGAGCTGATTAAATATTGGAGAAGTTTGAGGAATGGCAGCAAGTTGACAGCACACTCCATTCGCAGGTAATGATAGGATGAAAGCTTCAGGATCTGCAAAAAGTTTGTAAAACTAATACCACTTCTTTATTCTCATACATATTTCAAATATGAGCACATTCCATGACTAGCTGAGGAGTTACTGTGGAGATACCACTGCCAGTCATTATGTTGCAATGAGAAGAACATTTATAATCATATATTTTTTTAGGAAAACCATGAATGAGACAACACATTTTAACAACAAATTGTTATCATTTAAATAATGTATAATGTTATATATGTAAACCTAAAGCACAGTTTAAAAAGTGTATATAGTCTATTATGGCTAAATAGTGTATAGTGTCTTAGTAAGGTTTTGGGCCACATTGAGCTAATGCTGCCAAAAACCAAATATAAAACAATAACAAAGAGCATCTTAAAATCGAATAATAAAGATTCATGGAACAACAAGGGTAAAAAGATGCTGCATTATTCTGCATTATTATATATATATGTTTATGATGATACAGATTTAGCCACTGTATTATCTTTACTACAGGTTTGATTATATATGTTTATCATGTCTGAATTATTATGTACAAAACCATTCACTGTTCCTAAACATACCTTAAAAATTAGGAAATAAATTACACTACACTATAATATTTGCATGCCAGTAAGTACATGACAGCCCAGTTTTCAGATGGAAACAAAAAACGACCAAAACAAACAAAAATATAATTGCAAGCAACAATGCGGGCGGGCCTAAGCACCCTGAACAGTGGGCACATGCATTTAATGGGGATATCCCAATACCATTATGACATAGTTTAGAAAATGGGGGATTTTATGTTTAGACCTCCAAAAAGCCCCAGATGCTGGTCATTCAATGTGATGTCACTCAATATGATGTTCCACAGAAAATATTAACAACCTTCCGTTAAAGGTTTACAGCATCGTCACAGCTGACCCATTTGAGATATCATAAATCCCTCTAGAATTGTGCATCCTCTGTCTTAGATCACATAGGTCCGGTTTGGTGGTGATCGTATTAATTTCCTAGAAAGAATGTATAAAATGTCATCGGTTGCGTTTTTCAAACGACACATAATAACTGACTTCCTGTTGAGTTGAGCGCATGACATACAAAGTCAAAGTTGTTCAGCAAAATGAGCTCTAAATGTATACTGGGTTTTGCGTGCATATGTGCAAGTGTGTATGAGCTATGAGCTAAGGGCAGCAGATTCCAACCTGTCTGCCAATTCTAATGAGTTTTTGAGCATGTTAAGACCCCCCAAAAGCCCCAAATGATGAGGGAAAAAATCCTTAGGAAAACAATAAGGCCCTTGACTGACAACAATAGTGCTTAGGCCCTACAAACTAATGTAGGCTCCTGGCTTTTGCATAAAATAGAATGGAGAAAGTGTGACAAGATTTACCAGAAGAACACTGGATTATTCTCCAACATGCTTAATAAAACTGCACAAACCTGTACCTAACAATGTTGATTATGAGGTTTGCACACCAAACATGGACTGGGTTTATTTTATTTCTCTTTATGAACCTTTATAATTTTTTTATGTAGAAATGTTTTCAAAGGCCCTTTTTGCTTTGGCTTTGCTTATGGCTTTTTTGTATTTTCCCCCCAAGATCTTTGCACAGTACTGTAAATAAAACAGCTGTTGAAGAATATTGAGAAAATGAGTCCTTCAGGTAGCTTTGTTATGCAGCGTCATCATCAACTTTTATGTCATAGTGTGAGCGTGTCACAGGTGTGTCACAGACGGTCCTCACTAAATCTAAGTTCGGCAGCATGCAGGTTCTCCTGTAGATCTTCTAGTAGGAGTCAGGATCTGCACGCGGTCGGAGACGCGGGTAAACCTCTAGTTTGTACTAAAGATAATATGGTGCGTAAGACGTTTGCACAGAATACTGTGTGTGATATTAGCGTGTGTGTTTAGTTATTTATTTTTATTCATTTAATCTCATCACACGTACATTTCATTACTGTACACACCAAACAATAGAAAATTGTACTTGACGTCAATAAAGCCTCAATTCCTTCGCCAATCACTAGGAACGCAGCACGCATGCGCTTTAACCTGATGTCTCCTCCCCCCCCCCCCCAGCCTCTCAGCTCTATCATATCCTTCTTTGTTAGAATTTTCAAGCTGCAGGAATGAACCATAGTCGGATACTTGCGAAGAAGCTTAGCGATGACCACCGGAGAAACTCATAAAATCAGGCAATAGGGGCCATACAGATGATAAAGTAATCAAGAGATAGGGGTAGAATGTTCTCGAATGGTCATGTGATGTCACGGGACCAGTAATGTCGCACTTTTAAAAATGTTCTGACGTACGTCTTTGGTTTTTTTACGTTTTGTAAGGTCGGGAAATTAATTTTTGAATGTTTAATTACATCTCGAGAGACTGAATGGTAATAAAATGCTTTAAATCGTGTTATTTTTGCTTACAATCGTGCTTATTTCCCCTCAAACGAAAAGAAAAAGACAACCCGGGCACGTGAAGGTTATTGACCAATCGGAGGCCGAGCTCCGAGCAGAAGGGTATAAATAGCGGGCATGTTGCCGTGGGAGACGTCCGCCATTGAAGACTGCTGTTTGGGAAAAGTCGAAATATTTGTTTTTAGAAATTTGTTTCAAACCATTTAGGTAAAGTCTGTATCCGGACGAAACAGTCGTTCAGGAGCCTGCTTTTGGTCATCTTTTCCAGCAGAACTTCCGGCACTGTTAAAAACAATCTTTGTTGTGCCAGTGACTGAAAGGTAAATGTTTTAGTAACGGTACAGGTTTGAGCTAGCTGTGTTTGTTGAGCTAGCAGCGTAAAAACATGAGCGAGTCAGAGAGACTGTAGGACTACGCAGTCGGTGAGTTCGTTCATAGCCTACATGTCGTCCTTGGGGCGGGGATATTTAGCTCAGCTAGTAGTTGCTAGGTTTTTTTTGCGATGTGAAGCTAAACTAGCTTGTGGCTAAATCCCAAATGGCTCCTTAGAGGACATGTAGCAAACTACAATGGGACGCTGAAACCGTTACCTCATGCCGCACGTAGGGCACCTATATAGGGGATAAGAAACTATTTAGGACGGAGACTGGGACATTTTGTATTGGCGCTGCCGGGTCGCCATTTTGTTGTCTGTATTCCAGCAGTTGGTTTTCGCAATTCTGTACAATCGAATCTTAAATCAAACGCGATTACAAAGCATTATATTTAAATTCATTTTTCTTATTAGAAACTTAAAATTTTAATTGGTTTGTTTCGGCTTGCCAATTGCACGATCTGATTTCACCTTATTGCGTCATAATGGACCAAAGAGCTAACGATTAGCTTTATGACAAAAGCGTGTCTTGTTGCGTACTACTTACATGTTTACCAGGTTTTTTATGTTTTGTTATATAATAGTATTGTAACTAAGATATTCTCAAGGCGTTCTGAACAACACGCGAGCACCGTGGCGCGCGACTACCTCACCAAACCCGCTCTGACGGTAGTGACTGAGCGACTACATGGCGGAGTTTTAAATGCCCCTGCATTCATTTTGTAGGCACTACATGGGCTGGAGAATTTCATTATTTCTCAACCTATGTAGTTTACTATTATTGGCTTGAGAGAACAGTTTGGGCAGCGGCGTTAAAATGATTCACTGAAATTTATTTTTTTGTCTTTAAGCATTAATCATTGCGTAATTTAGTGAAAAACGCGTGGATTCCCACTCCCCCCCCCCCCCCCCCAAAGTTGATTTTTAGACTGCGCAAACGACTTAATTATGACGTCATTTCCACAACAGCCGACAATTAATGTTGAATCCGCAACGAATGTTTAAAAATGTTTTTAAGAAAATAAAATGTAACTAGTTACATTTCCTGTTTTCTCTTTTGAGTTCTTCACCTTCGACAGCTAAAATGCCTAAGATTTTGTAATCAAAATTAATATTGCTTGTTGTTCATTAAATGCTCAAGAGAAATTAAAGAACGTATTTATTTCATATGCTGATTTGTGTAAAAGTAAATGTACTGACTGAATAAAAAAAATAGAAATAGCATGTTTTTATAATTTGTCCCTGTTCTCATTTATTTGACCAAGACAGCTGTGAATTAGAAATGTAAGTGAAGAACGTGTAAGTAAGAGGTCTTTCTGAGGTGTGTCGGTTTAGGTGGATTATGTACAAACACTGATCAAGATGGTCCAAGGCTGCAAGATGTGATGGTTATGTTGTAAAAGCCGATGGCTGCTGCGAGCCACGAGTTTAACCTTCTTTCCACTATAATATATAAAGCAGTAACTTAAATTATTCAAAATATATTTTGTATTTGGATAGGGCCGATTTGGTTTTAGATAAACTGGATTTAAAAAAATAAGTTGACGTTTGTAGCGCAGGTTAATGTTCACTTGTGTAAAGTGGAATTGGGGAGTAAAGGTAGATGGGTATTAATAGATTGATCTTATGACTTTAGATTATCTCGAGTATCTTGTCAGTGTGTCCACCAGGGGGCAGTGCATACTATTAAACTAATTATTGGTCAGATTTTTTGCATTGCGGGATTTTGGTTGTACTGTACCACAAACAGACGTTGAAATTGCTGTGGAGGGCATCTGCCCCCCACCCCCCAATCGGTAGCCCTAAGAAATGCCCCAAGTATCACATCCGAAATTTAGATGTGATTAGCACATGTTTTCCTCAGCGCAGTGTTTATTAAAAAAAAAAAAAAAATTGGTCTCTAGAATTGAATCCAAATTAACTGTACAATACAGCATTGAAAAATAATTTATGTATCTGTTTTCTATTTTGTGCTTGTGCAACAACAGCATTACTGTATCAAACGAGCACAGCAAGACATGTAAATAGAATGAACAGGCGAATAAAGTGTAATGTTGTAAATACGGTAAGGCTATTCTACTTTATGAGTAATGTTTGGTCTGTAGATACCTGGTGTGTAATTTATTCCGTAATCATTCACGTTTATATTTGATCCAGTCTGCGAAAAACCTGCTAAAGTCTTTATTTAATATATATATATTTTTTGTGATTTACTGTTTTGTACATAATTCATACAGTATGTAGAGAAACTATTTTTAGTACCCACCCAAAAAAAAAACTAGCCAGGTTTTCATAGACTGTGGTCCATGATTAACACAGCAGTTATGTTTAAATGTGACCAAAGTAATCTTCTCTGTAAATAAACATGCACCTTAAACATTTAAAGGAATGTGTATAGACAAAAAAACGTGCGCTCTTTGAAAACAAAATGCACAGAATCATAAAGCAGATGTTGCACTATGAGGGAGTATGGGTAATTTTTAGCTGAAGCCCAACTTGAAACTATGCTACTCCTGTGCAAATCGTTTAACACGTTTTTATAAACTAGGAGCACACCTGTACCAAAGCCATAAAGAACACTTGAAACCTGGTTCAGGTGTGTTGAGAATGAAATTGTGTACTTTATCTTCGAGACAATATTTGGTCTCTACTACATCCTTAGAATGTGCGTAATTAATTAGGCTCTATTAGGCAAGAAGTTTGATTCGTTTCCATATACTGAGTGAAGAATGAAAACCTTATTGATTTAAATGTCTTTATTCCAACAAGATGGAAATGCCAGTTATTCTGTATGCTTATAAAAGACATTTTGAACCGAACGAGGGCTGTAACTCAAGGCTGCAGGATAAAATGATTGTGCTCAAACTGCTTTCCCTGTTTACAGTGGCAGAGGATGTTATGAATGCTGAGCTGACCAGACAGCTTCTGAACATCTCTGCGCACGCCTGTCTTCAGAGCAAAACCGATCATGTCGGAGCTGGTGCTCAGCATGAACAGGAACCCCCCTCCCCCTGAGTACAAGAACCATAGAAAGCCGGGGCGCCTCACCAACCAGCTCCAGTATCTAGACAAAGTGGTGGTCAAAGCCTTGTGGAGGCATAATTTCTCCTGGCCCTTCAGGCACCCTGTGGATGCTGTTCAGCTCAACCTGCCTGTAAGTTGAGTTTCAACCTAAAAGGGTTCCAGCTGCACAATTTTAAAAGAAGCAATGATAGTGAAAATAATGCAACAGCTGCAAACCTGTAACTGGACAACTATCAGTATTGTACTTCTTATCCAACAATAACGTTTGCTGCAATCTACCAGTTAATTTTTTAGCACTGTTAAGTGCTAAAAAAGTTAGCACTGACAAAACATGCATGTGGATACGGATCATGGCATACGTAGCAGATTAGTTAAACCAAGTATGTTATATTTATATTTATATATAAAATACATTTTTTTTTTTTATAGCTTATGGTGGGGATTATGCAGTAAAACACAATTTAGTACCTTTTGATAGAATGTAAATCTGTATAGAATTTAAAGTTAATTAGTATAATGGTCTACAATATCTTTTATAATTCTATAATTTAAATGACAAAGAGCATCTCTACAATGGGCAGGTATAAGTGCTTAAAGCATAGGTACTAGGTAGGGAAACCGGGTGTATTGATTTATTTTTCAATCTGACTGAATAAAATTTTTACATTGATTGTTTTGATTTCAGGATTATTATACAATAATCAAAAATCCAATGGACTTGAACACCATCAAAAAGCGTCTTGAAAATAATTACTACTGGAAGGCTATGGAATGTGTTGAAGACTTCAACGCCATGTTTACAAACTGTTATGTATACAATCAGGTAAAACATCTTTTGCTATTAATCTCTCTCTCTCTCTCTCATATATATATATATATATATGTGTGTATTTACTGTAAGTGTATGCATATGTATGTTAAAAATGAGTTAAACCCATTTTCTTTCAGCCAAGAGATGATATCGTTTTGATGGCTCAAGCCCTTGAGAAGTTGTTCCTTGAGAAAGTAGCTGAGATGCCACAGGATGAATTTGAGATCACAGCAGTTACCAACAAGGCACCTCTGAAGGGGAGAAGGATGCCTCCTCCAGGTAAGCTTTAATACGGCTTCATTTCAGTTGGGGGAGATTTGTTAGTAAATTTTAGTAATTATGCTGTGTCACTATGGGTCTGATTTGACTGGAGGCACTAATACAAACTAATACAGTATATATGCCACCATTTGCTTTGGGTTCTTGAGACTAATGTAATTCAGTAGGTAAATTACAAGGAAATTTGGATATCACAAACCATTCGAGGCAAAGGTTTCTCTACCTCACGAGGTGTTGTTGCCATTCTGCCCTTTTGGGTTTGTTTTGCATAGTTTGTGCAGATCTGTTCAAGCTGAAGATATAACTTGTCTCCTTGTGTGCATACAGGATTTGGGAAAATGCGGCCTCAATCCCCAGTATCTGAGGTTGTATTTCAACAGACAGTGACCGTCATCCCTCCCGAGGCACTGCACACGATCTCATCCGCACCCCTGTCAGCTCAGCTTGAAGCCAAAGTCAGTCTCTTTCACATAATGCAGATGTTTTTGTTTGTGACCGATGTGATTCTCAACACGCCGTTTGCATTTTCAGCTAAAAACGGGGGTGAAAAGAAAGGCAGACACCACAACCCCTACCGCCCCTGTCCTTACCATCAGTGCGTCATCTCCATCATGTGTCTCCGAGCCGAAGGTGCTGAAGTTGTACTCCCGTCGAGGCAGCGGCAGACCCATCAAACCGCCACGTAAAGATCTGCCCGATTCTCCACAGCAGCACCAGGTGGGGCGCAAAGTCAAGCTCTCCGAAAGGGTTAAATACTGTAGCGGCATTTTGAAGGAGATGTTCACCAAGAGGCACGCTGCCTACGCCTGGCCCTTCTATGAGCCTGTGGATGCTGTGGCACTCGGCCTGCATGACTATCACAACATCATCCATCAGCCCATGGATTTGGGCACTATTAAAGTAAGATGAACAATTCAATACTTCAGCCAATTTGCACAACCTTTTATCCAGTATGTAATTGACTCTTGAAGACTTGGTTAGCATTTAAGTTTTTTTCCCTTTTTTTTTTTTTTTTTTTATAAATTGGCGGTGGATGTCTGATGTTGACTATTAAGGAAACATGTAATTAAAATTATACAAATAATTTGTCTAATTCATTTTATTCTCCTTTATCAAATTGTCCGATTATTTTCGAGTAGGGTTGGTTTCTTTTTTTTCTTTTTTTTTAATTAGAAAAAAGCACCCCGTACAGCTGGTCTACAGGCTACAAGGGGCGGTCATAAAATTATTATTGCTAAGAAAAAATTATTTAATGAAAACAAACTTTGGTTGTGAGCTTAGTCCATCTCTACATATCCTCCACCTAAGGCAACACACTTCTCCAAATGATGGATGAGATGGTGGAGACAATCTTTTGAAGAAGCCTTCTTTTTGGCTCATGAGGAAAGGTTCCACCTCGATAATCACCTCGTCAGATGTCTGCCACTAGAGGTGGAAAGAGTAATAAACTTTTGTAGTCAAGTACTGTACAAGTAAAGTTACCATTATAAAAATCTACTCAAGTAAAAAGTAGCTCATTTAAAAATTTACTTGGAGTAAAAGTTGGTTACTTTTTTTTTAACAGCGTGGGTGGGATGGGGAATTCTAGTGTAGTTAAAAAAAAAAAAAAAAAAAAAGACAAGCGGATATAAATCTCAAACTCTTTTTTTTTAATTGAAGGAAGACCTATGTATAATAAAGCTGTTGCCTTTCTTGCGCTTGAAATCAAAGTGGTTGCTTAAATATGGTGACACTTTCCGCCGGATAACCGAGGGGAAAAAAGAGCTCAGAGCCAAGAATGATGTTCAGCACAAAACCTTTATCGGGTCTGCATCACTGGCATCTGTTTAGTTTGTCTCCATCGTTCTTGTGAATTTAGCACGTTTGTTCTCCCCGCCCATCAATCAATCAGTGCAGTGGTTTTCCGGGGTGCAATTTTTTTTCCTTCCCCGTTGTTTTATTTTTTCATTCATTATTTTTTTTTACTCAGTAGCGAATATGATTTCAAATATAGCGAAGTACAATACTTCAAACAAAACATACTTAAGTAAAAGTAAAATTACAGATTTTAAAAACTACTTTAAAAAGTAGAAGTACACAAAAACTACTCAATTACAATAACACGAGTAAATTGTTACTTTCCACCTCTGTCTGCTACTAAGCGGTTTCTTTGAGTGATGGAGGAGGAATAAGTCACTCGGTGCAGGGGAGTAAGAGGATGAGGGGGTACGAAATTCTGCAAGTCACCCACAAGCTTCACCATTTCATGTGCTGAATGGGCTGGCGGGTTGTTGTGTAGAAGACGCCCTTTTTTTTTTTTTTTTTTTTTTTTTTCAACCTGGTGCGCCATTTTGGTTTTGACCCACTAGCAGCATCATGTAGAACTATACAGCGGGGTCTCTTTCAACAAGAAGAAATGTTCATGAACTTCATCATTTCCGGAGTCGTCATTGGGACAAATATTTTCTGTTTTTTCATATGATAATGCAAATTTTTATGACCGTCCCTTAGATAGACAGATTTTATGTTTGTGTAAATGGTTAGATTTTATGTTTGTGTAAATGATTTCACCAAGCATGATTCATAGTGAAATTATTGAAGAATGCAGTTAAATGTATGTATTATATGTAGGCAGGTTAAGCTTTGTATCATCAGTACATAAATCTAAATCAACAGACTTGGGGCCACCAATGTTTTTCTGGCCACTTGGCACAGAGCTGTCTGTTGCTAATTAGTTAAAGCTTTCCATATAAATGTATGTTTTTAATATTTTTTACTTTGTTAATTGAAGGAGATTGACCATTATCTCTAACTAATCAGATGCCTATTTGTTGTCGTTTATTATACATTTTATCATACATTTAATTATACATTTAAAATTCCCACATGAGCATAATGAGGTAAAATGTGGAGTTTTAAGCTGACCTTTGCTGACCCTGTTAACAATTTAAATGATTAGTCATTTGAAACGGCTTAAGTCTTCCAGTGTGGATGTTTTTATATAGCGCTCGAAGGGTCGCTGAGCTGTTTCTGGGTTCCCTGCCCCCCCCCCCCAGAAAAAGATGGACAATCGTGAATACACAGACGCCTTGCACTTTGCTGCAGATGTTCGTCTTATGTTCTCAAATTGTTACAAGTACAACCCCCCGAACCATGAGGTTGTGTCCATGGCCAGAAAACTTCAGGTGATGAAGTTCATCTTGTTTTATGATTTTAATTTAGAATGTATTGACCAAGGTCATGTCTTGGTCTGGTGTGCTTCATAAAAGAAATGACTCCTCTTAAACGTTGGTTCCTCTGTTCAGGAGGTTTTTGAGTCCCGTTTTGCCAAGATTCCAGATGAGCCAAGACCTGTCTCTCCTAGCCAGCACCAGGTATCCAAAAGGGGGAAAAACGAGCGAGCAGATAGACTGTCGAACTTGGAGAGCAGTGGCTCAGAGTCTTCTATGTCAGAAAGCTCGTCTGACTCCGAGGAAGATGAAGAAAAACGAGCACAAAGGTTGTCTGTTCTGGAGGAACAGGTATTGCACAATATCTTGGTTTGTGTATATATTTTTTCCTACTTCTTTTTATAAGTAATAGCAGCACCTCTGTCAATTAGCTGAAGGCGGTACGGGAGCAGCTTCAAATATTGACCCAAACACCTTTGCTGAAGCAAAAGAAGAAAGAGAAGTCAAAAAAGGCAAAAAGAAAAAGAGGAAAGCGAAAGAGTGGTGAAGTGCAAAAACCAGCTCCAGAGAAAGTACACAAGAGGCAGAGCAGCAGCAAGTCATCAGGGTTGGTTGAACACTCAGCTACACAAGAAATTTTTTTTGCTTGCATTTTATAATTCTGCCAGTCTAACCACGAGCCCTTCTGTCATTAGGAAGAATATGGAGAGCAAAGGGTACGAGTCCGAAGAAGAGCTCGTACTGCCAATGTCCTACGAGGAGAAGCGACGTTTGAGTCTGGACATCAACAAACTGCCGGGAGACAAATTGGGCAAAGTGGTGCACATCATCAAGGCCAGAGAGCCTATGCTTAGAGACACCGATCCCGAAGAGATCGAGATTGACTTTGAGACACTCAAACCAACCACACTTCGAGCTCTTGAGGCGTTTGTCATGACCTGCCTCAGGAAGAAGCCTAAGGGGCCTGCCCGTGAGTACACTACTACACACTAAAGTAAAATCTGAATTTTGTCCAGTGTGTTAAAACAGTTTTTACATATTTGTATGTTCTCTCTTTATAGAAAATCCCCAAAAACCCAAAGATGAAAAGACTAAGGAATTAGGGAAACAGAATGCCAGCGACGAGCTTAACTCGACCAAGAGGACCAAGGCAAAGAGTAAGTTTTTTTTTTTTTTTTTTTTCCCCCTCCCCCCTCTCTCCACGGTTTATTGACCAATTGCAATCTACAGTGCAGTGTTTGATTAGAAGTACAACTCGAATCTGATGCATCTGGTCGCATAAATTGAGACACCCATAAAAGCAGTGACTTATAAAGTCTTTAACTTTTTAATAGATACACCTTTACATCTGTTCATTTATGCCATTATCCAGTCAGCCAGTCGTGTAGCAACAGCACAATGCACATAGTCATGCATATACAGGTCAAGAGCTTCAGTTTATGTTCACACCAAAATTTTGAAGAATCTGTGCCTTTAACTGTGCTATGGCTATGCCAGATGCGGCTGGATTGAGTACTTCAGAAACACCTAAAGAGCAATTTTATTTGACAATGGATGCCTGTGGCATTGTCAGGATTCAAATTAATTTGCTGTCTTCTGAGCTCAGAATCATTTTTGATATGTTTTAATTGTATACATTGGCTGCCAATTGCTTGGGAATAGGGTAAATCAAGACTTAGCAGACCATGTGACCCGTTTCCATTGCTCCAAAAGGACTCTCTTTATGCCTTCTGATTAGACTTTTTTTTTTTTTTTCCCCTTTTTTTAAACCCCTGACCAATCTTACTAACAGCTGGCTTTCTTATGATCACACAGCTATAAAGTTCAATCCACTGAATTCTCATCACATTGCAGATGTTGGAATGCTCTTAGTTTTATTCTTTTTCTTTTTTTCTTAATTTTTTATGATGCAATTTCACCCAGTGTTTAACTGTTTTCTTCCACTTTTTTTGCAGTGCAGCAATAACAGCATATTTTATACGTTACCCTTTTTGGCTTTTGCTTGATGTATATGGTATAAGGCATCTTAAGTAATTAGCATTCAGCTCACCAGTTGGTGTCTTTCTGCATTTATTTTAATTTTCATGTTTTTCAGGTGAACTGGTGACTACGGAGCCTAAGGAGTTGGCGCACTCGTCCCGACTTAGTGAGAGCAGCAGTTCCTCCACTTCTGACAGCAGTAGTTCTGACTCTAGTTCTTCTGATAGCAGTGACTCTGACTCAGGTTAGCTGATCTCCACAAGCATTTCTCCCTCTTTTCCCATCTTTCTTCCTTTTTAACCCTCTCTGGGGCAAGGTTGAAATTTTCCCCATTCCCACCTCCCTGCACATCACTAGTTGGTTAAGGGGATCTTCCCCTTAAGAAAAAAAAAAAATTCTTGGACACACTGTTTTCCTATCAATAGAGCCAATGTCACTTTAACGCATACTGGAACACCAGATACTTGAAATGCTTGAGTTCATTTTTTCGTTTGTTTGGATATTGTTAAATTAAAGTTTTTTTTGTTGTATAATTTGTGCACTGTTCCTTATAAATCATAAGCCTTGTTACAAAATGCACACCCCTGGATACAGTTTTTGTCAGGTGTTATTTTATTTTTGTGTGGCTTTTTTTTTTCCTTTCTTTCTTTTTTTCCCTCCCTTCTTTATTATGACCCCCCCCCCTTTCTATTTTTTGTAGACTTTGATTATTTTGTTCACGTTTCATCGTAATCACTTATTTATGTCTGTTGGCATAAAAGTGCCATAGTTTGAAATGAGACCAGCTACAGCTCCGTGCAGAGAAATGTCTGATGTGTGTATTTACACACACATGAATGTAAAAATTAATCAATTAATTAAATAATTTTAAAAAATCCCAGATTCTTGCTTAATATAACATCCTATGTTCCATGTTGAGTTCTAGCTGTTCCTCTTTTAAACTTTGCTGCATTGAATCATCACTGTCTGGTTCTCCTGTTGCATTAGGTTGTGTTTAGACTGTGACTTTACCCTGTAAATATTATAGGTTTTTGTAAAGTTGTATATGTAACAAAAATAATAATATTCAAACCAATTGTATGAACTGCATTATAATGTTTTAATGAGGTTCCAATCAGATTGTAATTGGCATGGGTATAGTAGGACCAAACAAAGTTTTATTTTAGAAAGGTAAACGTTTGTCCTGCTCAAATGCAAACATTTTCTTTGTAGCTGTGTACAATTATTTGCTTAAACGGGTATAAAGTTGACTTTGGTGTTTGACACCCGGAGATTCAAATAAACAAATTTTTCCTAGACACCTGTTGTACATTTTAAAACTAGTGGTGTGTTTTGTCTTTTATTTTGCCATCACATGTTTCTTTCACTTTTACTCACCATCACATTCTCTATGGCCGTTATCACGCACATCTCTACTAGCATATGCCAAGCATGCACACCTCAAATTAAAATCAGAAGGGAACTTGGAACACCTCACTTTTCCAGATCTACTAACTAGTTCTCTCCCTGTAGTCATGTGTATGTCCTTTTGTATTTTAGTCATGAGTAAACTGGTCATGAACAAGACTGGCCAAGCAGTAACCATGTTGTAGAGTTTAGGGTCAGCCCTTTGCTCTGCTCACATTGCACTCAAATTCATTATGCATGTCTTACAGAGCGGAAAACTGCGAAGAAAAACAAAGCTCATGGTCATGGGACCAAAATTAAAAACAAGGTAATAAAAAAAAAAATTTTAAAAATGAAATCCAACAGGATTAAAAAAAATTTTTTTTAGTATAAGTGCATGAAGCATTTCACTTCATGCAGCACAGTGAAACAAAATTCCCCCTCCTTCCAAAATCAGGCGTTGAAGAGCATTGCCCTTGAGATGAAGGAGTCCTCTAAAGACACGTCTGAGCAGGCCACCAAGCCACCTGCAGAGGAGGCCAAAGCGCCACCAGGTTAGGCCCACTGCACCTGCATCCCTTCTTATTGTGTGTGAGGGTGAAAGTGAGTGTGTGAGAGCTGGTTTATAAATGAAGTACAAATGTTTACAAGGGATTATAACCGTGCACTGTGGGGTAGATATGGACGAGTGTATGAACAGGTAAAAACAAGAAATTAAATTTGTAACAGTAACCGTTTCAGTGTGCATTTTCTAAATGTTGGTATTGTACTACCCTTTTTTTTTTTTTTTTTTTTTTGTCTTTTATATTGATCATAATGTTGGCCATGTCTTTGGTCCACACAACTATTGAAAACTGGTTCTGTGTCTGGTAACTAAACAACAGTGAAAAATACAATTCAGTACAGTGTGCCTAGTTAAGATGGTAAATGTTATCAGTTGTCTGAGCACAGTGTTTGGTTTAACAAGCTTACATGTCGTCTGTACATTGTCTGAATCAAAGACTGGTCATCCTTGCACTTTCCTCTGAGATGGACAGATTTTTCTGGGCTAGCAAAGCTGTCCAAAATTAGAAATGGACAATGACAATTTGTGTCCGGTGGTTCTGCTTTTTACTCATCATTTCTCTTCTCTTAAATCTTTACTGCCCCCCCCCCCATCACCCACCTCCCCATTCTAGCCCAGCATAACCAGCTACCTCCTCAGCCTTCCAGACCCAGTGCCAAAGCCACTCCTCTAGTTCGAAAGACCTGGATGAATCTGTCCTCTGAGCAGGACACCTCAGCTCCCACTACTGCTCTTCCTGCCACAGACATCTCCACCGCCTTTCCCTCCTCCCCACATACCCTCACAACAACGCTACCCAAATTGTCTCCACCCACAGCCAGCCTACATCCACCTGCTTCACCCAGTTGGCCCAAAAGTCCACGGAGTTCCTTCACTGCCCAGAGTTCCCCAGCATTTGCTGCTCCCACAGACTCAACATGTCCCCTCCCAGCTGCCTCCACTGTATATTCTCAGCTTAAGGATCAGCAGAAAGGTAAGATGTTGGTCTTAATCGTCGTGATTTCTGCCTGTTTGATTCTGCAAGCCTGTGAGACTGCTTAGCTCTACACGCACTGCCTTTCTTCCATTGCGTGACCTAAGTATTTTGTGTCTGTCTTGTTGCTAGATTTATGTTGTGTCTTTTTTACATTCTTATTTGTCCATACGCTGCTCCTGCTATCAGCTCCCTGTATTATGTTTTCTCATAAAATGGTCACTCTTTTAGTACTGTGCATGGTCCATTCATTGTAAGCTCTTTCCTAACTTGTCAGGTTTCCCTGCTCTTCTTTCTCCTCTGTCCTCTCCTCCTGGACTGCCCACCACAAACTCTGCAGCAACTGTGGCAAGACACCAGCCCATCATCAAGCAGGAGGTAAATCTGATTAGTCCTTTACAGTTTTACAAATGGTCATGGATCAATAATGGTAGAAAGGGCTTACTTTGTTTCAATTAATTAATATCTATTGCTATTTTTTTTTCAGTTTGGCTTCATTGTTTAAGTGTTAACAAAAGTTTGTCAACCTCATTGTTCAATTACAGGGTAATTCAAAAAGAATGAACTGATTTCACTACGCAATATTTTATGAAGGTAAAGTAATACAAAACTCCAGCCAAGTCACAAGTATTCTACTCACAATCAACTTTTATTTCCTGTCTTACAAGTGACACTGACTCATTCTATAATGATGCTTGAGAACTGAAGCAATTAGTCATGAAATTGGTTCATTCTTTTTGAATTACCCTGTACGTTATTTCTGTAGTAAATATCATACACATTCAGTATGTATGTGTTTTTGTCAGGGATGTTCATGAATTGTATAGTTTCTGTTTAGACATGGCCTGTGTGCTTGCACAGCCAGCTGCTTCAGTGAACTCAGATGTGCAATTGGTTTTCTCCCCTGAGTACATCTAATTTCCGCTCTGTCTCTCTGAAAGCAGTGTCCCAGTTTGTCCACCCCTCTGGCACATATGAGAGAAGATAAGGGGGACCCAGGTGTTCTGGGAGAGTCCTGTACTCAGCTGCTCACAATGCCTGGTCAGCATTTCTTCATAGAAAGTCCCCTTCCTTCTAATCCGTATTTGTATCCAGTTGTGTTCACTGGGCTTCCTTCTTTCTTTTTTTCCACACCGTACACAGGGACTAAATCTGCAGAAGATGATGACCTTCACAAATCCAGCCTAGACCACAAGCCTGGCATGGCTAAAATGGTATCTCCTTATGTCACATGCATTGTATTTTCTCCAGTTCTGGTTTTGGAGTGACACTGTGTTAACTTTGTTTAATCCTATTTGCATTTGATGTTGGTAGGAAATCGTTCTAAAGCATGCAGACTCCTGGACAAGCCTGGGCAAGATGGCCGCTCTCGCTCCTGCAGCCATCCGGTCATCCAAGGAGAGTTTCCAACAATTCCGCAAAGCTGCCATGGAGAAGGAGGAGCGAGAAAGGGCACGTAAGCTCCAGCTGGAGGCTGGCCGAGAGAGGAACAGCTCAGACAAAAGCAGGTGGGGTGAAATCCTGGCCTTCCTATTCTGAATAAAAATGATGCGACTGCTCACACTTTAAACACTAACACTTTTTAAATAGTGAATTTAATTATTTTCCCATCAAACCAGAATTTATTCCTCATTGTCTGGCTTTAACTGACTTGGTTAAGCTTTGCTCTTGTAACACAATGTCGGCTTATCCTTTTATAAGGAGCTACTGTGTGTATATGCGTAGAAGTTTTACGTTTGCATTTTCCTTTGATTATCCGGAAGGAGACGGCTTCTATAATTCAGTTTTAGTTAGGCTAAAAGAGTGGAACATGTGCACTTTTTGTATTTCCGGAAGAAAACTGCTAAGAGATGCACAATCTCAAGTCTCCTCATTATTCGAGTTCTAGTGGAAGGACTGCTTTAGATCCTCATTACAGCTCGTGTCTTGATTTGCTTCCAGACTCCGGTCCCCTATGGCTGCAACACGCTGTGAATGGTTGCATAACAGCAGTTTCAGCAATACTGTGTAAAACTACTGACAGTGTTGGTTTTTAATGATTCACAGCCTGACAACGCAGCCTTCTAAGACCAAACCAGAGAGCCAGGTCTCTAGGACAGAGCTCGAGTCTGCAGAACTTCCCATTATGGCAGCAATCTTGGACCAACCCAAAACACCTGAACCTACTAATCCTTCCCTGTGCTCTATGGACCGTGAAAGAGAGATGGCTCGCAAGAGAGAGCAGGAGAGACGTAGACGGGAAGCCGTGAGTACCATACAAATGTTTTGTTTTTAGTTTGTTTTTCTCCCAGTGAACACAACCTGAAAACTAATCCTTAATCTGGAAGTGTTTTATGCTTTCAACTGCAGAGAGCTGTTTCTCAGCTGTTCTGTTTGTGTCAAAGCTCTAGTCCTTGTCTATGACCAAGTTCTTACTTTGACTTGTGTTTACCATTCCAAGTCCAGGCTTTACATTAACGGTTGCATGCTATAAAAAACTCGATTTAATATCCGATTGCAAGCATGAGCCAGTTCTGTGGACCAGCAGCAGTCTGGAAAAGATTTGCCGTATGTTACAAGCTATGTCTAGCTAATATAACATCTTTGTGTAACCTATCTTATTTCAGCCATATCCAGTTTCATCCACAAAAGGGCCAATTTAGCTGCAGGTTTTACTTCCATCCAATCAGGAATCACTGAGGTCGATAGGACGGTGTAGGACAATGTGAACAGGCCGACCAGATGAAATCTTGATCGATTGGAACAAAAACCTGCAGCCACAACCTTTCTGGAAGAAACTTGAAATCCTATTCAATTTATTTTACATGTTAGGTGCTTGAACAATGGCACATTTTGTATCCTTATGGCTGGTCAGTTATATACTGTATATTTGTATATATTTTGGTATTCCCATGTGTGTAGCCAGGATACTTTATCATCTCTATACTGTCCTTATTTATGAATAATCTTTAATCATATCCACAAAGGGCCAGTGTTTCTGCAGGCTCTCGTTCCAAGCCAAACATTCCAGTTACATCGGATCTTACTTGTTTAACAGCTCTCTAATCATCTATCATGTTTATCCCTATTTGCCTGCAATGAACGCATGCAGGCACACATAGATAATCTTTTTAAAGTAGCTCCCTTTTACATGTGTGTTTAATTAACCCCTCCCCCCCTTTTTTTTCTCTCTCTTGAAGATGTCTGGAACCTTTGACATGACCATGCAGCATGACATCATGGCCACCTTTGAGAAGAACCTCGACTGAAATGACTATTAAAAAAAAAAAAAACTTTTGTTTAAAAAAAATACGCTACTGTTGTGTGAAATGAGTAGCTGGTCTCCTCCACTTCCTAACAAACTCTCCTTGAGTCCTGGTGACTGAAACGGGTTCTAGCACCTCACCGATGTGTGGTTGTGTCACTTTACTTTAACACATTTATACTGAAGTGGTTGTTGTAAAGGTTAAACAACAAAAAACTAATACTGTACAGTTGAGCATACCAAGCAATATGCTGTTTGTGTATCGCCTTAATATAATTATTAAAATATTTGGATGTTTGCTTAATTTCCATTATTGAAGTACACATGTCATGTCCTCCTTTTGTGAAGGGCAGTAAAATAGTGATTTGCACTTCAATTACTGAGAATGTTTGAATTTACACTCTGTTCTTTCCCCTTTATTTTGTGCTGAAAGTGGTGTCCCTTTTGTTGCTTTTGCATTCTAAGATGTAATCAAACAGGTCTTCTTGCACTGATTGTTATCGAAACTCTGTTACGTCTAAGTGAAAAAAATGTGTTTTGATTTTCTGTATTTATTGTCGTTAAAAATAATTGTATGTGAAAAGCATTCCATTGTCAGTTTTTGTAACTGCATAGCTGCAACATGCTGTTGCATCCTCCCCCCCCCCCCCCCCCCTTTACACCCTACTCATTATATTGCAATGGTAAGATGCATCTGTCAAAGCCCTAAAGTAGTTATATTCTTTGGCAGTATCCACTGATTTTTCTAATTGTAGCATGAAATCTGAAGGAAAGTAAATTGTGATTTGCGACTGCAATATGAGCATTGTAAAAAAGAACTTTTGTTGTAACGGTTGCAAAGTTAAAATCAATTGTCTGCTTATCAGATTTATGATTCATAAATTTACTCTCTA
The DNA here is from genome assembly GCA_030014305.1 of Clarias laeviceps. Lineage (NCBI taxonomy): Eukaryota > Metazoa > Chordata > Actinopteri > Siluriformes > Clariidae > Clarias > Clarias laeviceps. The sequence goes on from JAQMYJ010000037.1 coordinate 13,833,370, forward strand.
ATTGTTGTTTATTTAGTCATAATAGACCTCAAAGTGACCCCATGTTCAATTTAAATAATCAGTATTCTGTTTGTCCTAGAAGAAATATGCATAAAATGTGCCCTGTGCTGTAAATCAGTAATATAATTGTTATTGTATGTCATTTTGTGATGGACAGTATATATATTTTTTTGATTATTGAGGATTTAACAGAACTATAATGCCACCGTGCCATTCCATATAACTTGCCTCAGAAAACACAAGAAAAACCCAGCGTCAACTGTTCAGGTATTTGAAAACAGTCACTAGTAATTCAGTACTAGGAAGGCCAGTATGAGTTTTATGGTCCGTGTTTATTCAAAGTGTTTCTGTGGTTTGTTGCAAATGCAGTTTTGTTTTTTTTTTTCTCCTTGATGCTTGTGGCTATCCCTCATCAGTTGACTTCCTTTACATCACTCGAGCACTTTACTCAGCATCCTGGTAGGACCGATGTGGAATAAATTAAAAAAATATGGTGTTATTTCACATTGACCATATTCTAGTCAAATTAAAATAAATATTTTGATGTAAATGTGTTTTTGTCTTTACTTCGTAGGATTGATACAGCAATTAGAGATTGACGATGTATAAATTCACACACGACAATTAATGGGTGATCACCTGATACAACTATCACTAAATTCAAAACTTCCATGTAGAAAATTTTTATAATGAAACTTGTCATTCAGCACACCTGCTGATGTTTCCTTCATCATATTATTATCGGTGTTAAACGTGCCAATATCTCACACAGCTGGGTAACCATGATGCAATTATAAGTAATAGTAAGTACCCCTGATACAATAGCTTATAGAAGTAATGGCTTAAAGTAACTGTTTCCTGTATGACTATATCAGTCTCTCACATTGTTTTGGTCCACTCTTTTACAACATTGCTTCAGTTAATAGAGGTTTTTGGTTTTTCACATATCCACAGCTCTATTAAGGTCCTGCCAGAGCATTTCAACTGGGTTGAGGTTTGGACTTTGACTAGGACATTCCGGAACCTTGATTCTTTTACTTTTCAGCTATTCTGATATAGTTACTGGTATGCATCGGGTTATTGTCCTGTTGCATGACCCAATTTCGACCAAGTTTTACTTCCCACTGAAGACTGTTGAACTCCCAATTCTTTGGAAATGGTTTTAGAACTCTTACCTGATTGATGTTCAGCAATCACTTCTCTAAAACCATTGCTTATGTCTTTCCCTCTTGGTGTTGTGTTAACGCACACTTGAATACTTCAGATCAACAAGCTGCCAAAACTTGCTGATCAATTAATCAAGATGATCAGCACCTGGCTGCAACTTACCCTTGTAAATCCAGAGGAAGCAGGAAGTGGGTACTTAGTATTGACCATGTTTTTTTTTTTTTTTTTTTTTTTTTGGCTTTATTTTTTGTTAAATAAATAATGGCTGTGAAATGCATAAATGGAATGTTGTTCATCTGAGATATTTGTCTAATACAAAGATCTGCTACAAAAATTTTTTTGTTTTTATACACACACAAAGCAAAAAAAATTTTTTAATTAAAGCAGGTGCACTAACCTTTACACATTACTGATTGTACCAATCAAAAGTTTGGACATAAGTTTGGATTTATTTCCTTAATCCTAGAACAATACTGGATTTTTTTTTCAAAACTAAGAACTGATGCATATGCCATTAGGAAATTATTACTTTACACAAAGATCAGCTGTTCTGGAATAGTTCTTGCAAGAACATCATGACCACCTACCTAATATTGAGTAGAGGTCACCACCAAAATAGTAATGACCTGACACCTTTCTACTGGACGAGCCTTCACTCATTATGTGCACCAGTGAGCCTCCCATGTTCTGACCATTGCAGCTTGGGAACATGCCACAAGAGCTGCAGTTTTGTAGTTGCTCTGAGCCAATTGTATAGCCATCACAATTTGTCCCTTCTCACAGTAGCTACATTTTCAATATCTTGCTACAATGGCGAATAAAACTGGGCAAGAAAAAATGGGCAAGCATAAGGATTTGAGTGATTTCTTGAAGTACATCTGGAAGTGGGTGGGATATATTAAGTGGCAAGTGCACGTTTTGTGTAAGTGGAGAAAAAAAAAAGTTCCATTACAAGTGACAAATTGTTATAGAATACTGTGTAACAGCAAATCCAATACTGCAGCTCTTGTGGGATGTTCCTTTCAGGACCTATCAAATGTTATCCAAGGGTGAAAACTGGTGAATTGCCGACAGGTTCATGTGTGGCCAAGGCTTACTGATGCACATAGGGAGTGAAGGCTGGCCCATGTAGTCCGATCCAATAGACTACTGTAGATACAATTGATTAAAAGGTTAATGCTGGTTGTAATAGAAAGGTGTCAGAACACAGTGCATCACTGTTATGGTGGCAAAAGGGTGGACCTACTCAATATTAAGTCCCCCCCCCATTTAATCATAATAATATGCAGTGTTGTGGGACGTTACTTTTTAAAGTAACTAATTACATTACAAAATTACCGTCATTAAACAGTAATCAGTTACATTACACCGTTACTTTCTGATAAAAGTAACTAGTTCGAGTACTTTTCCACTGCAGAAAATGAAAACTCCTTTGTGATTCCTCATGCATGTTGTTTTAGTCAAGACCTTTCTAATTATTCTACCATCATCACTCACCCTAACCCTAAGTTTGGCCCAAAATCTATTCACTACTTATACCCCTATCTCACCTACGCGGTTTCGTGCGGTGGCCGTGAATACGGTTCATCATGATTCACCGCGGGTTTTGGCGCTGTGATTACGTTATAACAGCAGAAATAACAGAGGGGGTGGGTTATTGGGGCGGGGCTTGTAGGACGACTTTCACACATGAATGACTGCTGTCTGGCTCACGGATTACAAAAATTGTCTGATTACATTTTTGAAAAAATAACTAAATAACTGAGTACTTATATGGCGAACCTAATGCGTTAGCTTACTCGTTACATCAATAAGTAATTAAAGTACTTTGTAACACGTTTCACCCAACACTGAATATATGGCTGATCATTATATTCTTCATCATTCTACACACAATACACCACAATGACAAACTAAAAACAGCTGCTGAGAGTCTTTTGTTAATTTATTAAACCTATTTTCCTATTTACCTAAGTATCCTTTGTCACGACACTTGAGGAATTGAGCTCTGGTTATCCTACTCCTATTAGTGGTCCTTGAGATACTTTTACAACTTGATTAACGTCCATCTGTGTCTAATTGAATTCACTGAACATAATACTAGGAAACAGAAGGATACAAGACAATTTCAGCATTACTGAAAGTGCCCAAGAGCATGTTAGCCTTTATTAAATGGAAGAGATTGGGAACAATCAGTAGTCTTCCCAGATCTGGTTGAGTAATTGGGGTCGAAGGACAGGTAACCAAGAACCCAATCCTTACTATAAATAAGATCCAGAGTTCATTTGCAGAGATGGGAGAGCCTTAGATAAGGGAAAGAATCAATGCCAACCAACCCTCTGTGTTAGAGGTGCCAAGTCAGAAGTCATTACTCAACAAAAGATGCCAGCAGCCTGCTCAGAGTTTGCCAAAAAGCACCTGAAGGACCATGAGAAACAAATCCCGTGCAGTTTCAAAATCCTCTGATCTGATGACACAATTCCCCATACCAATTGTGGAGGCACTGTGTATCACGTCATTAAAACCATCCCTACAGTCAAACATGGTGGTGGCAGCACTATGCCATGGGTATGTTTTTCTCTGACTGGGACAGGGAGACTAATGAGAATAGAGGGACAAATTCATGCAAAAATAGAGACCTATCCTGAGTGAAAACTTTCTCCAGAGTGCTCATGATCTTAAGGTCAGGGTCACAGCTTACATTTCAGGACAAAGGCCCAAAGCATACTGCCAAAAAAACATAGGAGTGGCTTCAGACCCAAACCCAATACTGCATTTCTGAATGAAAATGTCTGTGCCCACCCAACCTGGTTCAGCTTAAATGATTATGCCAAGACGAATTGAAGAAACTTATAAAAAAGATGATTGTGCCAAGCTTGTTTCATTATTCACAAGCAAACATGAGGCTACCATTGCTACAAAAGGTGCTTTAACCAAGTATTAAGTGATAGGTCTTAATACTTACAGTATGTAAATGGTATATTTCAGTCTTAATTTTTTTTAAGGAATTAACAAAACACTCCAAACACCTGTTTTACTTTGTTTTGTGGTGTATTTTGTGTAAAGTTCTCCAGTGGACAATGGCTCACCAAAACTGGACAACTGTAGACTGGAAAAAAATAGCCTGGTTTGATGAATTCCAATTTCTGCTGATTGACGCAGATGATAGAGTCAGAATTTTGTCCAACAGATTGAATCCATGAACCCAAACTTACTTGTGTCAACAGTTCAGTTGGTGCAATGGCATGGGGACTGTTTTCTTTGCACTCTTTGGACCTGTTGATACCAATCATCACTTGAATCCTACTCTCTAATAGAGTATTATTGCTGACAGTGTGTAGTGTGTATTCTTTCAAGGCCACAATTTACCCATATTCTAATGGCTACTTCAGCATGATAATGTACCATGTCACAAAACAAACTGGTTTTCCGAACATGTCACCGGATTTTAATCCAACAGAACACTTTTGGGATGTGAGAAGGGGAGACTTACAGCACGAATGCGTACCTGAAAAAATAGCTGAAATTGTGTGATTCATGTAAATCATGTAAACCATGTTCAATTCAATTCAATTTATGTAGCACTTAAATTATCACAAAGCTATGAGGGTGAAAGTTCAATATAACAGAACATGTGTTAATAAAACTTATTAATTAAGTTAATATAGATCCTTTTTTTATTTGGAGACCATAATTTCAAAGAAAGGGAGACAGATAGACAGATAGACAGATCCCTGGGAATTCTCAACCCCCACTTTGGACTTTAACAATCTAAAATATTATAGCGGCACGGTGGCTTAGTGGTTAGCACTGTCGCCTTGAAACTCCAGGTCCTGGGTTCGATTCCAATGTTGGGTCTGTGTGCATGGAGTTTGCATGTAATCTCTGTGCTTGGTCGGGTTTCCTTCCAAAGACATACAGCTTAGTCTCATTGGTATACCCAGATTGCACATAGTGTATGAATGTTGACTGGAGGTCGTACAAGATTGGAATAATGGAAGGATTTGGTAGATGCTCTTATCTAGAGGGACTGATGAAAGTACTCTGAAGCTTCCATCAATAGATACATCCTTGCACTAGTTTACTAACTAATTATGAACTACAAGGCATATGTTTTTTTTATAATTCAAATGTCAGACAGGGTAAATACGTTAATTAAACTCTGACACGTACGTAGTCAAAATACAACGCAGAGGGAATTGTATGTTTTATCTTGCTTCGTGCGTACAGAAATATTCCGACTCGTTCGTGTGCAGGAATCGATTCTCCTGATTCAGTTACAAGATCCGATCGTGTTTAAAAGGCTCAGCTCGCGCGCGAGTCGCTCCTCATCACGCTTTGCTCACGGGGCTGCTGTGAGGTTTGTCACCATGTAGACTGGTGTCGCTTACGAAACGCACAGCGCTCGGAGACAGCAGCCGAGATCTGCGCGGGATGTGAAGATGGCGAGGCTGCTCGGCCGCGTGCTGCTGCTGTCGGTGCGGCTCGCGGTGAAGCTCCGCGCCGCGGGCTACTGGACGCTCGTGTACGGCTGCTGCGGCCTGTGCGCGCTCGTGGCGCTGCTCCGCCTCCTCTGGAACGTGCTCATGAGGCCGACCGCGACCTTCCGGTGGACCGTGCGCGAGACCCCGCCGCCCTGCCTCAACGACACGTCCTTGGGAACGCACTGCTACGTCAGGATCAAGGTGAGAGCTCGCGCGCGCGGAGGCAACACTGCAGGAAACACAGCACAGACCTTCCTCACTCTTGTCTGAGTTTGTTCTTTTTCCTTATTCACCTGATTCAACTCATTAACACTTTTCTAACACTTTAAGAGAGAGGTGTTAGAAATAAAGCCAGTAAAGCAGTGCTAAGTTAGGGGCGTGACACAGCCTGGGCTTTGTGTCCTGTAGGTGAGACAGATGGTGTAGGAAGAGCATCACCTAGAACACACCTCCACATGTGAGGCCTCTGTTTACATGTAACTGAGCAGTTCACTCCCAGCTACACTCACATTGGAGAGTTACTGCGTAGAAGTTCAAAGTTCTCATGTCCCATGTTTCCTCACTTTGACCACACATGAGATATCTCATCAGTGCAATGCCAGGCTCTTTGTTTTTGCACTATCTACAATACAGCATCTCAATCATCCGTGTTCATTAATGGCTTGTTTCTGGTCAGTGTCACAGCGGATCTGGAAACTGTCACAGCAACAATGGTTGCGAGGCAGGAATACACCACTGGTCCATCCAGTCCACTCATTTCCCTAGAGGCAATTTAGCTTAACCATTCATGTTTTTGAAAGGTGGGAGGAAACCCACATGGACACAAGAAAAACACAGTAACTCATGCCCAGGGAGTGTCCAGCTGTGAGACAGGGGTGCTGTGCTGCCCTTGTGTTAGATCAGAGAAAACTTTAACAATGTGTGGGTTGCCAGAATGTGACCTGATTGGACTTGCATTGAAAATAACCCTTCATGACTTATGTTAGAAGATCACTGCAGAGCTGCTGTGGCCCTCTAGCATTGTTGTGAATCAGCATGTTTCCCATCATTGTTGTTTGTCGTGCTTCTGAGATTTGGTGCTGAAGGCAGGACAGCGCATGTTTACATATGAGCAATGTTTGGAAATGTTTCTATGACACTGACATACCCACTGAATCTAATTATGAACTGATGAGTTGAATTCCCCAGTTAAGCATGAATCAGCTGTTGTAGGATTTAGTAAGGAAAATAAATTGTAATTAAGGTACAGAAAAACTTTTTACCACATAGATTAAATAATGCTTCAAAATGCAAGAAGCACTACCTAAATATTTGTATTTAAAAATGTCCTATCTGGCCACTCTGAGATCCTAATGCGATTCTAAATTAAAGGCAGGTGAACTTGAAGGGTAAACTAATTATGTCTATAAATAAAAGACCCAAAGACAGTGCATCAGGATCAGGTTATCTGGGTTTTACAAATAGATCTAGATTGTTTTAATAAAACAAAAAGGCACAAACATTTTCGCCAAACAGTTTATGAATATTCAGTGTTCTTTTCAAAAATCCTGTTGTTGTTAAATCTGTGCTATCTACACACAGATGTGCTGAGTTATGGTGTTGTAAAACGCTTTGCCCATAATAGAAAACACCAAATTAAGCAAAGAACCATTCAGGCTGCTTGGTGTCAGCAGTATAGTCAATGATCTCATAAATATTCCCCTGGAAGTCAATAAAACATATGACATTGATTATTTCTAAAGCTGATGTTAAGGAGTGTTTATAGCTCTATAAAGCTGGTACAATGTGTGAGGTACTCAATTTGGTATGAGAATGAGCTTGGCATTACCCTCTCAGATAGAGGGCATGGTAGGCACCTTATTAAATCGAAGGTGATTGATTGTTTTTGTGGTTCCAGGAGTCCGGCCTCAGATTTCACTACGTTGCGGCAGGCGAGCGGGGCAAACCACTCATGCTGTTTCTGCACGGATTCCCCGAGTTCTGGTGAGATCACAGTAATAAAGTCACAGTAATGCACACAGATATAAGTTATAGACATAAGAAGGACACACCCTGTGAACTCACAGAGGACAACTCAGTGATTGAGTGATGATTATAAACGTTTCTGATAAATGTTGTGCTATGTAGCCTCTCCAGCTTTTCAGTCACATACAAATAAGCAGTGTTAAATAACATTTCCTGGTTGTGAGGCATATGGCATTACGCCTGTTATTACATAAAGAGGCATATGGAAGACGATGCAGATGGATATTATAAATAACCTGTTTATTACAGAGTCTTTTATATGTCTATAAGAAAGAGCGACAGAGAAAGAGACATAGTTTTTAAAATATTTGTTAGTTGATATAACTTTTAAGTTTCTAAAGTTTACATTTTATCACAATGGAATAATTCCCCTGTCAGATCGACCAACACAATATGATTGATATTGTCAACAGTTCAAGGGGAAACAGATCAAATTTGCGCAGAACAGGCAATGTGTTCACTGGGCAAACTGCACAGAAGTTCTCTCCAGATGTTTTTTCTTTTTCTTTTGTCAGTTAATCTCAAAGTACCATGTGTGTTCATGACACAGTTGATTTTACAATAAGTGATGCAACAAAACTCTGTAAAAGGCAAAGCTCAAGCCAACTACTGTAGCTGCCATGTTTATGATTCGAAGGCCATATATATGGATTTTAATTTTTTTAGTCTAGAATGCACAAACATCATATTGCTTTTGTGAATATTTTCCTTGACCAAATGCTCATACCCAAAAAGTAAATGATCAAACAAAACATTTGTTGTCTAAAATTCGCACTAGTCTAAAGGACTGAAGTTGAAAAAGCTAATGACTTTCAAGAAATCACACACTTAGATACTAACCAAAGTGTGGAACCACAGACATTTCCCTTTATATTAAATGTGATGTTTTTCTTTTCATTTCAGACCTAATGTGGCTTCAGAACTGACAATATAAAAACAAGACAAACTCACTCATAAATGAAAGACAGGATTCTTCACATAGAGAAGTCACTGTTAAAAAATTTTTATGGGTCTAGATTTGTTGGGCCATGTTGTATTTCAATACAATGTCTCAAGCACATGTTTATATAATCAGTTATACAATATACTGCAGTATTGTTACTGATTTTGGGAGGCTGCCTATGTAGGGAGCATGTTTGTGCAGTATTTGTGCTCTTGAGATTAAATCTGTCCCATTCAAAAGGGAGGCTTCATTCCAGTTTTTATTGTAAGTAACATGATCGTTTAAGTGGATGACAGTGAGATGAAAATCTGAAAGGGATAATATTTTAATAACATTATAAACTAGGAATAAATGGATAGGCAATGATTAGAATATGAATTTTTAATATTCGCACATGGCATACTTGAGCCGAATACAGAAGAGTTTCTCATTAATGTGGCCCCGGATGCTTTTTGCGCCACTGGCCAATCTACTGCTCCAGAATCAAACAGGAGTGTCTGGGGTCAGGCTCGGAGAGGTGGAGGACGATTCTCCTTCATCGTCTCCTGTTCCACTTACAGAAAGTGCAAAGCAGTACCTTCCCCTAGTGTGTGTGTGTGTGTGTGTGTGTGTGTGTGTGTGTGTGTGTGTGTGTGTGTGTGTGTGTGTGTGTGTGTGTG
>JAQMYJ010000037.1:13849891-13903693 GCA_030014305.1 Clarias laeviceps
GAGTGGTAGTAGTAGCCTTAATGTGGGAGCCCCCTAGTGACGGGGAGGAATTGGCCACGACTAAAGTAGGGAGAAAATAGGGAAAAAAATCCAAAAAAAAAAAAAAAAGTATGTTTAAGAGCAGAAGCTGCCATAAGTAGATTAAAAAAAAAAAAATTATACATTTGTCTTTCATCTTTATGAGATGATTTACTCTGTGTAATCAGCCAGAAGATGAAAAGGGGTGTCTATTTTAGGATTTGAATTTCTGTAGGTAGGAGGATGTGTGAAGACAAAAGAGAAGAAAAAAAAGTCTCTAGTAAGAGAGCAATTTTGTGAGTCGCAGTTGAAAGCAAAGTCTGCAATCCTTGGGCATCTCAAAAGAATCACACATTCACCTTCAACCTCACAGATCAGTTGCTGCAGCTTGATCTGTGATTTAGACAGCAGGAGAAATTTAGTGATGACTCACTTTGCTTACTTTCGAGCAGTGGGAGATGGGATTAAAGTGATGTGTTAAATTTGCTGCATAGAAGCCTACTGAGTATGTATTGTGATACAACACAAACATGTCTGTCTGCTGCCTTTCATGCCTTCTGATCATCCATTTATACATGTGAGATTCTACTCATTTCAGTGGAGAGCGTTTCTATACCTGCAAAAAGCACGATGTTTCCAAGTGTATTGTGATCTTATATGATGATGCACGTCCACACACTTCTGTCGAAAATCTGCAAAAACTTCACTTTTAGGTGTTAATGCATCTTTTCTTGCCCCATTTGACTTTCACCTGTTTGGTCCCCTGAAAGCAGCCCTACAAGGACAAAGATTCACTTCTGATGAAGGAGTAAAGACAGAGTGCATTCGTGGCTCACAGCTCAACCTAAAACATATTTTTTAATGAAAGATTAAAAGATGTCAACAGATTGACAAAGTGTATTGAAAAGCAAGGAGATTTGCAAGATATTGAAAAATTATGCATTTATCTTTTCTAAAAGTTAATTCAACTAAATTCTACAGCCAGAATGTGAAATTTTTGAATTGTACATGTTGGTTTTATATGTTATTACATAATATATTATAAGTTAAATATGCTGTTATCTTCTGTAATAACATGCTTAGTGCTTTCTCTTTGCACACATTGCGCTAACACACACACGCAAACATACACACATCCATCCATATACGCCACCACAGCATCCTCTTGTTACTCCAAATGCTGAACATCAACCACAGTGATGAAGAATGAAGCTGATTGTGATGAATCAACCTGACCTTACTTTTCTTGTGTGTGTGTGTGTGTGTGTGTGTGTGTGTGTGTGTGTGTGTGTGTTTGTGTGTGTGTGTGTGTGTGTGTGTGCGCACATATGCAAATCCTTCAGGGCAATTCTTTGCGCTCGGTCTCAGTACTTTCGAGCCATGTTGTGCGGCAGTTGGATTGAAAGCTCACGCCAGTGTATCACACTACAGGGGTAAGTTCAACACAAAACACAATGAAGCTTAAATACGGTGCAGCCTTTGCTTCTTGACGAAATCCATCAAGATATTATTTTAGCCTGACAGTGATGACACTCCCAGTTCAGTTCTTTTGAACACTGTCTTTGCGGCTTCAAATAAAAAATAAAATCAGATAAGTGGCACAGAATCGGTTATGGATATTAATGGAGCCAATATTGTGAATTTGTCACATTATGTCAGTTTAGCCCTTGTAATTGACATGGCTCACTGGCACAAACTTGTTTAAAAAATTTGTGAATGTTTTTTAATGCAAAATTTTCATTTGTTTTTGGATAAGCTCAGATTTCATAATAAATGCAGCTTAAGCAGCTAAGTGAATTGATAATTATTTCCATCCTAAGCTCTTTATCAACTTAGAGAGACTAGCAAGCAGCGCTTCCTTACAGCAATGCCTTTTAAACAGATTAATGTGTCTAATCAGAAAAAAAGCTTACATTAGCTAGAGAGCATAAAGATTGAACATTTGAAATAATAGGAAAGGTCATGTGGTGTGATGCCAGAGTGATGGGAGCAGCAGTGTTAGAGATGAGAAGCGATACACCCTTCATGCATAGTGTCCACTGTACAAGCCTCTGGAGGCACTGCTATGATCTGGGGTTGCTTCAGTTGGTCAGGTCTAGTCTCAACAACGTTATGTGGCAATAAAATCAAGTCAGCTGATAACCTGAATGTACTGAATGACCAGCATATCATATCAATGGATAGGAGTTTTTCTTCCCTGATGGCACAGCTGTATTCCAGAAGTCAAATTGTGAAAGAGAATAATTTTCACACATCATTTGGCTACCATATTGCACACCATAATCAAAACTAAAGGTGATCGAATGAAATTTTAGGGGATTTTTTAAAATTAGTTTGTTCTCTTTTATTCTTTTTTTTTTCTTTCCTTTCCCCCTCTCCTTTAAGTCTTCCCATGCAGGCTGCCTACAGTGTATTCATTATTCATGTAATAGTATGTATTTTAAATCAGGCAGCACATTTTTGTCTGTGCGCACATTGTTTCCAACATCAGACGGATGTAGACAGACAGGCTGACAAAAGCAACTTCTTATTTTACACACCAGATACATTTCTTAAAAGCTTCTAGAACAATAACACACTTCCCCTGACAATCAGGAAGCCAGTCAGTCTGCTTTTAGATTACTGCTCATGAACACTAACTCACCAATTCTGCACCTTGTAGAGGGAGCACTAGATGAACGGCATAGATAACAAGCCGTTTCTAAATTGCAAGGGGAGTCCCCCGTCCCCTTTTCCTTTCCCCAAAGAGTGCACGGACGTAGGCCTGCTGTTGAAAATGGAGCTACAACTTTGGTTGCCAAGTTACAGCAATTCCCTATTGTGTATTTTTCAGCATATCATCATGTGTGACATGCTTCTCAGCATTGATCAATGAAATTACAGATTTTCAATGTCTCGCTAAAAAAAACCAAATGGAATTTATTAAAGTTGTCATAGAAAAGCATTTGTCTTGGATTTAACAGCAGTTAATAGTTTTTGTTTCTTACTATTACAAATAATGTGGAAAATTAGTTACCAATGATAAAAGTAAAAGTTTAAGCAGAACAATCTACCTAGGTGAAAAGAATTTAGTTGGTTTGGAAAATGGCATTTTGGTCCATTGTATTTGATTGTATCTCGTTAATCATTTTATATGGATGCCACTAACACCCCTTCACATCCTCATAAAAGTTGCATGTTTGAGTGAACCTGAGTGATGTTATGGCAGTCCTTGCTAACAGTAACTCTAGTTAGCATGCCAACTGTGGGGTATTTGAGATTTATGTATACAGAGGGCTATAAATGGGGTCAGCTTCAACAATCATCCAAATCTTCTTTAACGTACTGATATTTTTGTAAATTGTATAAGATGCAGCTTTAAATTACTTTATAAATAAAAGTTAAGCTTGGTCTATAACCCTGGCTTTGTATCATACTAGCAAAACATCCAAGAAATGATTATACTGTATATTCACTATGTTTTTGTATCTGTGTGTTTTAGTCTGGGCCCTGATGAGATGGAGGTTCTTCTGCATTTTATGTATGGAGCCATAATGGACCTTCCACCAGGGACCAATGTGAGGTAGCGTTAACTGTAGTGGCATCTACATCAGTGCTAGCTCAAGTGATGGCACATTTAACAGCTGTCACAATGCCGATTCAGTGCAGTAGTCTGCTGTGTGTTATTGTGAGTTGTCCTATGTTTCCCTCAGTCAGGTCGTCTTGGCTGCGGACATGCTGGGTCTGGAGGGGCTGAAGAACGTGGCTGAAATGGTCCTGACCAGAGATTATTGCCGATTCTTCCCTAAGGTAAAACCTTTTTTTTTTTTTTTTCTGTGAACCAGTATCAATGGCCTAGTGGCTCTGAATTTAAGCACCCACTGCAGAAGTCTGCTTTTCTCCCATCAGTCCTTCAAATGCTTTTTTTTTTAAAGACACTTATTCCAAATACATGTGCGCTGCACAAAAGAGAATAGCATCATTGCAACTTTGTCACATCAGCTCTGGTGTTTTAAATGGTACAGAGAAGCAATGTTGTTAGGATTTGGGGGAAAAATTGCAGCAATACAAAGCAAAAAAAATAAAAATCTCATAGGGTGCAAAGTCTGCTTAGCATTCCTAAAATTTGCTTTCACGCAGCTGACATTGTGCTTCCTTATGATTATGAGAACATTTGATATAGTGCTTCTGGTGCCTGACTCGAGCAAGATTCCTGTCATGTCTTGTGCTGCTGGCATTTGGTGGCTTGTGTACCGTCTAACTGCAGTGTGCTGTCTCTCTGCATGTTTAAGGAGCACTGCAGAACTCCAGCCGCAGCTCCGTCTCCCCGGTTTGTTGACGCAGTTATGAATGAATGCAAGCTCCAGTTTAAAGTCTAGGCTGGATAGAGCATATGCTCTCTGCTAATCTTTGAATTTCCAGACATCCAAACTGTTGTTACAAGGTAGCCTCATTTACTCTATACGATGATCAGTCAAAAATTATCTGCACGCTGGCTGTATAATTGAATTTACTTTTAAAAAAGACAAATAATTTTTCAACATAATCTCCTTGCTTTTAAATACACATTTTTTTAATCTGTCAACAAGCTTTCGTATTCTCTTATTTAAAAAAGGTTTTATGCTAAACTGCGAGCCACAAATGCACCTCTGTCTTTTTCCTCGTAGGGCTGCTTTCAGGGGACAAAACAGGTGAAAGTCAGATCAAGATCACAACTATAGCGCGGATGCTTTCACACCTCAAAACGAAGTTTTTGCAGTGTGGGCAGAAGTGTGCTTTGTCATGCAAGATTACAGTGCCCTTGAATAGCAGTGCCCTGCATTTTATTCACATTTTTTAACCAAAGCACTTAATCGGAAGGCTTCAGCTCTTTAATAAGCATCTCACTATAACGAGCACTGTCGATTGTCGAACGTTTTTCCTGATAATGTTCCAATACTGGCCCTTGAGAATCCCAGAAAACTGCAAGAATCTATTTTCCAGCTGATGATTGGCTTTTGAACTTTTTCTTGTCCATTCTATACATTCTGTTTACTCTCAGGCTCGTAGTGATGAATCCATGTCTCAGCACCTGTAACGATTCTCTTTTTCTCTCTAAATTTTTACCTTCCTTAATGTATCGGTCCAAATTTTGTTTGCAACTGCCCGAATGCTTTCGTTTATGCTTAACTTTTAGATAACTTTTTTTTTTTAGCAAAACTTTTGCTTGCACCGCAGTTACAATAGAACTGATGTAACACATTCACACCTGGCAGACAGGCTTGAACGGAAACTGCTGATAAGACAGTGCTGCCAACAGAGGTATTAATATAACTGGAGTGTAGATAATTTTTAAATCACCCTCGGATATCTGCATATACAGTAAATATCTTGCCAGTGTAATCTCACGTCATCCCTGCATTTACTGTTATTGGATTATTATTAGAGTTTTGTAATTTACTAAGTCAAGTCTAAAAGCAGCATAAAAATAGCACAAATCCAATGGAGCAATCAGATTTTCCTTTCTTCAGGAGACATTTAGATCTGTGTCACGTGTTTCATCAAGTAAAGTGCTCGTTTCTTTTATGCATCACCTCTTGGTGCTTCTACAGCTGTTACTGCACACCTCATTTAAGGCTTGCCTGAAGGACATGACACACACCAGTTTAACGACTACATACATATTTAACTGTCATTAAATAAATATCTGGCATATCAAATGAAATTATTACAATTAATAATTAAAATAATTAAAAATTGCATTCTGTGCTTTTTGCATCAGGTGATCTAGACATGATTCTTTTTCTTCTGATATAGTAATTATATCATTATAAGGTTTCTCCAGTGAAAGAGAAAGTTTAAAATGCTTAAAAATCCCGGGTGTAAGGTTTAAATATTCTGACCTGGGCTGAAGACAGTTTGTATTCAGGTCAGGAAGTGGTTGCACACACCTTCGGGCAAAGTGATCTGCAAAAGCCGGTGTGTAAATGTTTCTGTTGTGGCTCATAAAAAGTATAAGTCTGGCTTGCAGCACTGAACTGCTGTTGGTTTGTATAACATAAATGATACGTGAGACAGTCTAGAAATCCCTTCACATTGTAAAATGTATATAGCCTTTTAAAGACAATGGTTAGAAAATTTGTGAATTGTTTTGCTGTGGCACGTAAAAAAAAAAAAAAAAGCAACTTGCTTAAGATCTGACATACACTGTTTGGAGAAATCACACTTACAGTAGGTAAAAAAAGTTATATATATATTTTTTCTTTTTTATAGTTTGTATAACTGTTTTTACAAGCTTTGTTTAACTGCTTCGTTACCTGACCTGATCCCAGGAAAAAAAGATAATCCTGTAAATACAATTTAGAATAAACCTAAATGAAATTTGTTCCTCATTTGTTAATGCTAATTTCCTGAAGTATTGCTATTTTATGCTATTTTTTTTTCATTCTGAAATTTGATGTCAAGACTAACTAGAGCTCTTGCCCTGGTGTGATTTGATGTATCCGTGCTGCTACCACATGACTGACCAATTCAAGAACTGCATGAGTATACAGTATAGGTGATTCTGTAAAGGGAGTGCTGCTGTTCTTTGACTGGTTTTGTTCTTTTTTTCCCAACCTTCCTGCGTTGCAGTTGTGTCCTCTCTCTTCCCTTCTCTTCTCTTCCCTTCTCTTCCCTTCTCTTCTCCTTCTCCAATCATGAGATTAATTTAATAATCATAGGAAACATATTTCGCTTGGTGCAATGCTTCAAAAGGATTCATCCATGGGTAGTTGTTATAAGATGGTGAGTGGGGTTTGAAAATAAATAAAAGAGATTTTACAAATAATCCTTTTTTTTTTTTATGTATTCCTCTGATTATTGCAGCCTGTTGAAGGAGTGCAGAGGAGCATACTCGAGTGCCTTGCCATCAGCCATTCCATCGGACTGCAAAATCTCTATAACACATGTGTCAGGTAAATGTCTTTTAAAAAACAAAGTACATCTAGTGAACATACTGAGATAAATTTCTTCTAGAACTTTTGAGATCAGTCAGTATAAAATAACACTTTAAAAAGATCATTTGAATCTTTATATTATTCTTAGCCGAGTTTTCCTCTAAGTAGGCGTGGGTATATGTGTCACTCAGCAGAGCCAATCAAATCGATAGTTTACCGGGTATACACAAAGTATGCGAAAGACACAGAAACGGCGGCAATGCACCTTACAAACTTCCATAACCCTCATTAAACACAAACAAAAACGTGACACAACATGGCTTACTACAAAAAAAGCTGGACACTATGGAAACTGGCTAAAATAGGCTAGAATAGGAACTGTAAATGATGAATGTTGGCACTATGACTAGTAAAGTGAGATAGCTACCTGTAGCTGATATGATGGTTCTGAGAAAAGGTAGATATGTGATACTGTGTGTACAAGAGACAAAGTGGAAGGGAAGCAAGACTAGAAACATTGGAGCTGGGTTCAAATTGCTTTACTATGGTGTAAATAAAAAGAGAATCGCTGTAGGTGTAATACTGAGGAAAGAGTACACCAAGAGTGTAGTGGAAGTGAGGAGAGTGTCTGACAAACCACACATGCACACCTCTTTGACATGGGAGCTATTATAGCACTACCTATATGAAAGAAAACCACATACATATATAAATTAATATGAAGGAAAACCACAGCCTTCTTAAGATGATAAACACCTCTGCGCTACCCCCAAGCTGTAATTTGCCAGTTGGAATTACATCATTTCCGACTTCTGTGCATTTGACAGACGGAGTCTGAAACTTCATATTTTGTTCATGTTTTGTTAACACCATGTTAGGCAGCCACTTCGGATGTGTGATGTATATTTTCTTTCTCAAACAACAAACTTTGTAGTATCTAAAGCTAATACTGTACGTTATATACACAGTATAACTCATGTTACTTTAACCCACAGTTGGAAATAATACTTCAACTTGATTTTTGTTGCAATGACATTTCATTTAACGAAGACATGATCCCCATTTACACTGTTGAGAGAGAACATTTTAATGAGTTGTGCAAAAAAAATTTAAATAATAACACTATAACAAATATTGCAAATAATTATGTTTTTAATATTCTTTAAATATCCTTATTTAAACAGTTGTTTGCACTATTTGCTGTAGCTAATGCTGTTACTATTCTTAAACAACTTAACACCTAGATACCTTTTTCAGAAAGGAAGGTGCCTTTATGTACATTCCTTATGTGTTTAGGAAATTATGGCCAGTTTGCGACAGTTCACAAATTTGTATATGTTTACAAATGAAATTCATAATAAATTAAAATTCATGTCTTTCATGACTTTGACTTTAAAATCCGTGTACATACCAGACAGTGACTTTTGTGTACCATTATACCCCTACTAAATATTACATATTGCACTATCACAGTACAGTTTAACATATCTGTCACAAAGCCTTGGCGTTTTTTCATATTTTTATCTCAAGAGGATATTTACCTGAAGAGTGTGTCCTGTGCTACAATCTGCATGCAGTGAGAGCATACTGGTGCATAAGATGATAGATACTGCAGATCAGTAAATATACTGTGTAGCACACGCTATGTTTTGAGATCCTGCAGCAAACGAAAAGTAGGTCGGTATTGCGAGTTAGCCCAAGTGTTTGTTCTGAATATTTTGTTGTGAGTCAATTAAAGTGCAGCATTTTCCCTGACCTGTAGAATCCTGGTGACTCTGTCAAATATTATGTTGTCATGTGGTCGCAGCGTACCTTAAAGATCACATAAAATTTCCATTTCTACCAGTACCTGATTTGTATATAATTTTCTATGTAGCACATTTTCCTCATGTTGTTAAATTCCGATGCATGAAAAAGAAGGTGAAGCCCTTAGACGTGAGGAAAAGGCATGTGTATATGTGCGTATGAGAGAGAGAGAGAGTCACTGATGTTTTCATGCAGCTTGTGCTGTAAGTAGGAGTGTGACGTGAGTCAGCCGTAAAGAGCTGCCACATTGCGAGCACTTTTCACAGCACTGCTCCTACTGATATTAATAGGTGTCGAAGCTTTTTAGCTTTAATAATAAAAGGGCATTGTGTATCTATAGTGCATTTCTCACAGTCAAGTAAAATGGTGGTGATAAGTGGCAGCACAGCATACGCTGAGCTGGAAGCCTTTAGCATGCAGCTGTAGTCAAGCTGTTCCACTTAGCACCCAGTGGCTCTCTCAGCTGTGCTGTTTAGCTTTTAGCTAGTTTCAGAACTGTTTGCATTGATCAAGCTGTTCTCAGATCTGCTTTTATTTTCCTTCAAGGTCTTTTCTGGATAGCTTTTAGAAGTACTATGAGCTGTTCTGGCGAGCAGCACTAATCTGCACATGAGCTATGAGCTTAAAACTTCCCAAAGATGCACTAATTAGCCTTAATACTCTTCTAAGTGCTTCTGTTTATTATTTGCCATTCTTTGATTTTTCATAATCACTTTATCATGCTGTTTTTGTGTATTTTCTCAGATGGGTAGCTGAGCATTTTGTGAAGTGCTGGTCAGAGAGGAGCTTCTCCATCCTTCCTCCTGAGCTACAGAGAGATTGCCTTGACACGGTCACTAAAAACATGGTGAGACACACACACACACACACATACAAATACATAGAACCAGAGGATCTCCAGACTTGTTATGCATGTGTCCGCCCACAGGGCAGGAAGTGATTCAACGGCCCTGGCTGTGTCCTAATCCACAGCTGCTTAAGTGAAGGACTGTGAAGTAATTAGGGCCTTTAATTGAGTTAGTCTCTGCAGCAAAAAACAGCCAGTTCATGACCTTTACAGTCACGATCTGGCTGCTTTCCCATTCTTACACACACACACAAACGCAAACACATGCAAGGACTGATTAGATTACACCAGGAAATGGTCACCACTGCACATGTAGCCTCTGTAACATGCTCTCCATTACACTGTTGATGTATTAACTGAAATATGGATGAGTGTGTGCTATTTCCAGTATATAGGAAATGAAATGTGGAAATACATGTGTGTGTTGCAGACAGTGCAGACTTCAGTGTCGGTGCTGTGTGGTGCTGAGCAGCTGATTGGCTCTTTGCCTGAGGTGAAGTGGGCGAAGCAGGTCGTTTGTTTGGCCACTGAGCTACAGGAGCATTGTTTACACACCGTCGTCACACATCTGCCTCGAGTAATACACACCACTGCCTTCCACAGCCTCCGCAGGGTAGGACCACACATGTATACACACACCCACAGCGACTTATACGCGACCTAGCCATCCACAGCGTCCACAGGTTAGGAACACGCACACAAACACACACAACCCTTCACCAAGCCCCAGACAACTCTGCTTTCTTTTGTGAGCTGACCTGGTCATGTTTCATCTGCTCTTTGTACAGGATTTGACGCCTCAAAATTCTATGCCCACTATTTAAAAACTCACAAACATCCACCACAGATATCCGATCTTATAAAAATAAAAATAAATCACCCCCAACGTATTTCGATATGTTTATAACTGTGACATGAACTTCCTGTCTCAGAGGGAGGAGTTTACTCATGACCCCACGCTGCTGAGAAAGGTGTGTGTAGCTGTCCGGGAAGGTGTGACAGTGGAGAACTGCTGTGAACTCTTTAGCGCGGTGGATCAGCTGAGTGGCCAGTCAGACGCAGACATACTGACAGCGGAATCGTCCTATCAGGGCCAAGAGAACATGGAGGTAAAGAATGGCCAATCAGGAGGAAGCCTGAAAATAACATTCCACTCTGATCAAAGCTAATCTCGTTCAAATCCCTTTTAAGCCACTTTGTTCTGTCTGCTTTACAAACTAACACTTTAGACATTTCCACCATTACGAAACATGTGCTGGAATTTTGTGTTTCACTCAAATAAGTACATAATTAATTCATGCCTTTTCACTCAGTACATTGGGATGCTTAGGATTAATTCTGTAACTTTCAGTGTCTGGATGTTGGGGTGCCAGTGATAGCTGGTTTTGGTGTGAGTGGGTGTGTGTGCTGGATTATGTTGTCTGTGATGGCATGTGCAGGGAGAATAAAAGCCTTATTTGATCCAGAGATTTAAGTTCTGCATTAGCGTCCCTGACTGAGGGCGCGTTACGATAAAGTGACACTACAAATAGAACAGAGCGGATGAAATAACCACGCCCCGTCCTGTTAGTCTGTCTATGGGCAGATAAAGGCACCTACCAACTACAGTATTTAGTATAGATTTTTTTTCATGCATGAATGATTCATAGGTCACTGTGTGGTTTAACAAACAAAACAATCCTCTGAAACTGGTCAGGTACAGGGCCGGGACTGAAAATGAGAGCCAAAACCTGCCAACAAGGAGAGCCAAAAAAGTTCTTCAGGAAGCCTAGAGAACTATCCCTCAAGGCTTTGGAAGCAAAAAGTGAAGAAATGAGAGGTGGTTTAAGACTTTTTACATAGTACTGTACATCCAAATTTGCATTAAACTCCAAAATGAATGTGTAATTTAATCTAAACCTTTAATCAAATAAAATAATTAAATATAATCCGGCTCAAATATTATTTTTAATACTTTTCTCTGTTCTTTCATGCCTCTTAATCGTATGTTTGGGGAGATGACTGGGCAGTAGTCTTCCAGCCTTCAGTCCAAAAAGACAAAAAAAAAAACGAACTCATGAATTAAAGAGTAATGGAATTAGAGAGGCTCTCCAAAAAAAAAAAAAAAAAAATTGGAGGCATTGAAGGTAGAGCCACAGGCAGCCACGGCTGCTGACATCATCGCTGCGGCTCAAGGGGAATTCTGGGAGGGTGTGGGGAGGGTTGCCAAGGAGACCCGGCTCTGCAAGCAGCTGCACACTGGCTCCTCTTTCCCTGCTGTTGTCGTCCCTGGCCACAGACCCCCCCACCCACCCTTTTTTTTTCTCTCACACTCCCTCTCGCTTTCACTTACTCACTGGTTGTGCTTCAGCCCTTCAGACATGAGGTGTGTTTGCTGCGTGCTCGGCTGTGGACCTTTCTGCTTCAGTCGTTCTTTGCAGTGAGACATACGCGAGGATGGGAAACACTGCATCCCAGATACCGGGAAAGGATACTGGCCGGTAAGGAGGCAAGATAAACACACACCCACACATACGAAAATGGGAGGACTGTGTTTATTGCAGAAAAGAGGATAGTAAGACCAAGCAGTTGCTTTTTTGATTAGTCTCTGACTGTAGTGTGTATAGTACTGCAATGAAGCTCTGTCTTTGTAACAATGATGGGTGGCACATATCTTTTCTGTGTAGTTGCTGGGTTCAATGGGAGTGTCGTGTGTGTGTGTGTGTGTGTGCGCGCGCATGTATGTTCGTGCATGAAACGCTTTCATTCTCATGCTAATGCAGATCTGTAGCTTCTTGATGGAGTGTAACATTAAGGCTAGAATGGACTGGGCTCAGCGGATTTAAAGGGCCGGTGTAGGAGGTTCAAACTGGCTCTGTTGATGATTTCAGATCTCCAGAAATAAATAACACTCTTTGTGTTTTCATTTCTCCCCTGTGGATTGCATGTGAAAGCGTATAATAGTGTGAATTACGGCTTTCAGGACGGCTGGCCCATATAATCTAATTGCATCACAATAAACAGCATAATATGGTCTAATAGCACTGTGATGTTCCTCTTAATTCCAACCTTAAATATTAAAATTAATGGTTGTATAGTTTTGTTCAAAAAATCTGCAGATTACAAGATTTTTAACATGTAACATGAAAATGCCTTTAAGTGTATTGAAGTATGTGTGGACTGTTGCTCATGGTGTGACATGTAAATGTGTATCAGTATACAGTCTCAAGCAGATAGAGACATTCAGTATTCTTACAGAGAGATGTTGTTGTACTGGTGTTTTTAGATTCTCTGTATTTCTATGCCCAGATATTCACTATGTATTAGATCTTTTTATTCAGAATACAATTAGGGGAAAAAAATAAATCCCTCTCGTGATAATGTAACTGTTGCTCAAGAGCATTGGCGCATCTAATTGCCGGATTGCATTAGTAATGGAATGTAATTGGTGTGTGTGTGTGTGTGTGTAGATGTGTGTAGGATTTGTATTCTTTTCTTCATGGGTTTTGCACCCTTTGTACACACCAGTTTTATGTGAATGAAAAACAAATGTCATATTCACGTAAGGGAAATGTAGCAAACGTATGAGGATAAATGCAGTTAGGAGTATGTGCTCATTATGGTTTTGCTCTTTAAGACCACATTCAGCTTGAGTCTGACTCGTGATGTTTGTGTTTGATTTGTGTGTTTTCTCTCAAATATAGTCAAATGTGCAGAGCTATGAGTGTAGGTTTGTTCATGCATTTGTGTGT
Source organism: Clarias laeviceps (assembly GCA_030014305.1). NCBI lineage: Eukaryota > Metazoa > Chordata > Actinopteri > Siluriformes > Clariidae > Clarias > Clarias laeviceps. The sequence goes on from JAQMYJ010000037.1 coordinate 13,863,190, forward strand.
TTTAAGAATTATAAAGGATGTTCAGTATGTTTGAAAAATGATTAAAGTTGTTAGGGTGAAACCCATTGATTAAAAATTGTGCATTTATACTTGGAATGTTTTGTGTTCTTTGTTTTCATCCATCATCAAATAAAGCTACTCTTGATACCGGGGACTGCAGAAGACTGAGTAAAAAGCCTGTTCTTACCAGCTCTCAGGTAATTGTCCATATTACTATCGGCCATGTATGTTTAACATGCATTATTAATAGAATTCAAACCAGCGTGAAATGGGAGACGATTCAATTCAGTGTTGTGCAAAGACCTTGATTTTGGAGGGAAAAAGTGTTAGCTTTAAGACATATAAGGCCATATTTTTTTCCTTTTAATGAGAAGTACAGGTAAAGAGCTGTTTCCTTTGATGCGACCTAGAAGCACAAGGTTTAAAAAAGTCCACGACCCTTCACCTCATTGCGAGTAAACAACTGATATGAGTTCACTAGTAATAAGCGTCAGGCAGAATTACTAAAGTATGAGCCCTCTTTAAGGAATCTGCTATTAACCCACATGCGCGCGCACACACACACACACACACACACACACACACACACACACATATACACACACACACTGAGAATAATTTGGAAGCCTTGGTGTGGGTTACTGAGCTCTCGGCAGGGTGTTTAAGCTTAGTCAGGATGCATGGACACCTTGCAAAAAACCCATGCATCTCTATGGGACATTACCATGGCAACCTTTTCGTGGTTGACAGGAAGTCATTGGATCAAGGCTATAGGTTTTTTTTCAGGTTCAGGTCTTCTCTTGATTTACTGTATCTTTATTCCAACCTTTTTTTTTTTTTTTTTTTTTTTTTTTACTGAAACGGTCATCTTGTGGTAGTTACACCTGCCGCCATCTTTGTGCTAGTGTTTAGAGAGTTTGTATTGTCTTGTATGTTAAATGTTAATAATCCCTGGGGTTCCCTAATACATATTTCTGTACCAAGTGCGTTGACTGATACAGTAAAGTGATATATGTATTATTCGTTTGCATCAGTGTAATTATAATATACAATTTTGTGTAATGTTTGTATTGATGGTGAAAGGGAAAGATATAAAGCCTCATCAGCACATATTTTCACTATTCTAGATGAAGCGATATGTAGAGAATAAAAGTGCTGTTATAGGATGATAATAAATTACAGGATGGAGTTACAACTATTACGACTATTACAATGATCCTTAAATAATTTCTTTATTTTAAGTTACTTTTAATGTTGTAATGTTTAATTTTGCAAAATAGGTTTATTTCGTATTCCTTGATAAAGGCTATTTAGACTTGTTTCCTCACCAAGGGGAGTGGTGGCTCTTGTGGCTAAGGTGCTAGGTTGTAGTGCCAGTCCCATAAACTGGGAGGGTTGCTTCAGGACATCCTGCGTAAAACCTGGCCAAGTTGTGTGCGGATCGGTCCACTGTGGCGACCCCTTGACGGGAGCAGCTAAAAGAAAGTTTAGAGTTGTTCCCTCTAGAGCTTTTTTCCTCTTTCAAAGTTAGTAAGATTAAAAAAAATGTAGCTCATGTTAATAGAAACTTTCAGTTTTTTCACAGTTTCCTCCATTTTGTCCATCTTCTTCAGCAGAAACTTGGGAAATGTACTTCAGGCTCATCCTCTCCGTGTGAGAGTCATCCAACCTCTCAGCCGCTGAAGGCCCTCAGGGGCCCACGTCCCTCTTCTGAAAACACTGTAACAGCAGCCAAGAGTGCCATGAAGTCAGATAGTTTGGGCCCAACAGCTGCCACAAAAACCAAAACTGGCACCAATGACTCAAGTCGGGCCAAGACCAGCAGCCCGGCTAAAAAGAAACCACCCTCCACCTCTAAAGCTGTGTTGAACGGCAGCGTTGCCCCCACGGTTCGCCGGGAAAACTCTACTGCTAATGGCACAACAGGCAAATCATTCCAGGAAAAAGGTGTGGCACAACATGCCAGGCCCAAATCCACCCCCACTGGGACGACGGGGCCAACGGGTAAAGCTAAAGTGAGCAAAACCATAGCATCAGGGAAGGATTCAACTCACGGCTCCACCTCTGACAGCCCAGGGAATGCCCAGTGTTCCCAAACCACACCCTCTACATCAGGCAGCGTCTCACCAGAGAGCAGTGTTAGCAGTCCCCACAAAAGCAGCAGCCAAGGTTTGACCATGATCACCTTCTTTATGCCCTCATTGATTACCTTTGATTCAAGGCTTAGATAAAGTGCCCATATAAAGCTGTGAGCATAGGAAGTTCCAGAGTCAGTGAAACTAGATAAAATTATAAAATATCATTTGCTACACTGAAATAAGGATTTGAGCCTGACTGACTTCAAACATTAAAATATAGTTGCAAGCAACGATGACGGGCCCAAGCACCCTGTGCTATCGCCACCCCGGGTGCACCACACAACCTGCGTGTTATTTGAGTGTGTTAAGACCTACAAAAAGCCATTGCTGCCAGGGTGCACCGCACAACTTGCACACGTCACACACTATATAGGACTGATGCCAGTTTAGGTGTGAGAGAGAGATGTGAGTGTTAACATTTTTGTGTGTGTGTGTGTGTGTGTGTGTGTGTGTGTGTGTGTGTGTGTGTGTGTGTGTGTGTGAGAGAGAGATATACAAGTGTGTTTGTGCATGTGTGTGTATGAGTGTGTACATGCGTGTGTGTATGTGTCTGTGTGAGTGCGAGAGTGTAATGTGTGTGTATTTATGTGTGTATGTGTCTGGTATGAGTGTGTTTGTGTGTGCGTGCGTGGCTGCGTGCGTGTTAACATTTGTGATTTGTATGTGTGTAGAATAGGCCGCAGATGCTGGAAAATAAGCCTCACACTATGATGTTACTCAATGTGATGTCACTGAACGTGATTTCACTGAACGTGTCACTGAATGCAATGTCACTCAATATAATGCCACACAGAAAGTTATTCAGTATTCAGCGTGGGTTTAAGGCATCGTCACAACTGACCCGTTTGAGAAATCAAAAATCCCTTCAATTTTGCATCCTCAATATCTTTAGATCACATCGGCCCAGTTTGGAAGCGATCGTATAAATTCCCTAGGGAGGAGTATATCAAAATCCATCAGGTGTTCAGTTGAGCCCAGGACATGCAGTGCGAAAGTTGTTCGGCTCAATGAGCACTAAATATGTAAATTCCGTGTGCCTGATGTATGCAGCAAAATCTCGTGTGGGGGCCCCTGAGGGCCCCAGGCTATGCCACTCTCAGGCATCCTAATGGCAGCAGATTCATGAGTTTTTGAGCATGTTAAGTCACCCAAAAAGCCCAAAAGGGTGGGAAAAAAAATCCTTATGAAAACAAGAGGGTCCTGCGCATTCTATAGTGCTTGGGCCCTAATAAACATACGGATATTAAGAAATCTAAAAATTTGATTTTTGATGATATATATGGGTATATTTTATACCGTTGTGGAAATGCCAGGTTCAAAAGTTTTGGTTTTACTTTTTTGGTATTTAAAGTTTTTTTTTCTTTAGTTTTGCAATTGGACCTACATGTTTATTGTACATACTACCAGCTTATCACTATGCAAATTGTATATTGTCTGTGTAAAGCTCCAAAAAATACCTCAAGCTGAGCCCAAAGCATGAAGGCCAAAGCACACAGAAGTGTGACAGACTAATTCCTTGGTCCATATATTGTTCATTGCTTTTCGATCGATAGGTGTCTCTTTCAGTGAAAAGTGCATTCCTCATCCTCGTGGATATGAAACTGTAAATGAAAAGTGCTAGCACAAGGGGCCATAAGGAAAAAAGAAAACCATCCACTTGCCGTCAATAAAGATTTTTCTTAATTAGTAGTAGTAAGATAGTATGATAAGATAGTAAGTAGTATGATACTAATTAACACAGTTAAAGTTAATTTAGTGTATAGCTCATATTGAGATGGGAGGAAAAATATAAATTTAAGTTTACATTTATAATAGGTCTGTACTGATTGATCAGATTGACTGGTTTTCAGCTTGATCTGACATGACCAATCAGCCTCAGATAACTGATTCTGTGCCTACTGCAAGAGCTTCTGAATGGTGCAACAGAAATACATTTGTATGGCATTACATTATTAAAAGTATTTAAAAAAAATAATAAAAAACTCTAATCTGGCTCTTCCCCACACTAACCACACAGCAGATTAGTCCTGAAACCCAATCATTACACACACTTACTGTACACCAGTCTTAAAACACCACAATCTATAATTAGTCTTGAAACACATGTATAACAAAAATGAATGGGCTACATTTTATTAATCATGTTCAGTGTTGGTTGTAACGTGTTAGAGTACTTGGTCCGCTATTTAAGTACTCAGTTATTTAGTTATATTTTCAAATATGAAATCCGTTATTCGGATTATTTATGTAATCCGTGAGCCAAACGCCAAACAGCAGTGTGTGTGTGTGTGTGTGTGTGTGTGTGTGTGTGTGAGAAAGTCGTTCTACAAGCCCCGCCCCCATCCCCGATAACCCGCCCCCCTCTGTTATTCCTGCTGTTGGTAGAATAATTATAATCTGTTAACTACTATCATCACTCAGCGAAGTTTGGCCCATAAAGGTCTTGACTAAAACAACATGCATGAGGAATCACAAAGGAGTTTTCATTTTCTGCAATGGAAAAGTACTTTTATCAGAAAGTAACGCTGTAATGTAACTGATTACATTTTAATGACAGTAATTTTGTAATGTAATTAGTTACTTTAAAAAGTAACGTCCCCCAACACTGAACATGTTCCACTCAGTTGTGAAGCTGTTGAATAAAAGATAAAATAAAAGGTAAAAAACTATTGTATCAGGTGGTCAGTTGTAATTCCCATTCCTAATAGCTCATGCAGGTAATTAATAACAATAATAATTTTACTGATTTGTTATACAGTATATCAGCGGTTCCCACAGATCTGAATAAATAATTTGATGCCTTATTTTTAAAGTCCTAGGTTTCATTTTATGTCTCCAGTTAACTGTACTGGACCGCAGTGACTATACAGCAATTTTTTTCACGTTTTTATTTCACTTTTTTTTGTTACCTGAAAATACAATTTTGCATGACATTTCCACAGTTCATAATATTAATCCCATTAATTATTTCTGTATAAATAAACCCTTGCATGCTTATACATACTAACAAGATTTAACGGGCACTGTTTATGCATTTTCTTCAAAACCCATTAAGATGTTATGCTTTTCTAGTTCTCAGGACGAAACCCCAAGCCATGGCAACAGCAAGATCTCCTCTGACCAAGCATGTCCAGAAACCCGAGAAGGACAAGGCTAATAGGTGAGCTTGCAAATCAGAACGCAATTTTATGAGCTACATTAGTTAACTCTTGGAAGATCATAGTCCAGCTTTTAGGTTGATGTTCCAGGCTTTATGCCAGATTTTGGTATGTAAGAATATGTCCATTTAGCCACAAGAGCATCAGTGAAGTTGGGCACCGAAGTTGGCCATTAAAGCATTTACTGTTCCAGTTCATCCCAAAGGTGTTCAGTGGTTTGTGCAGGACATGTAAGTTGTCATGCACTAATCTTGGCGAACCATGTCTTCATGGACTTTGCTTTGGACAGAGGAGCATTGTCATTGTTTGGGCTCTTAAGTTCCAGTTAAGCAAAATTGTTGTTGAAAATCTTTGTGGCGACAGTTTCAGGAGGAACTGCATATAGATGTGATGGTCAGGTGACCATAAACAATTGGCCTTATACAGTATGTGCTATTTGCTTAATAAATAATTTATTAATTAATAGTTACTGAGTGACTCTGTTTGTTTATTTTCCAGCCCTATCAATAAAGCAAACAAACCCAAAAGCGCAGTGAGCAGCAAAGCAGGCATCAGTGCAGGAGCTGCAGCTCGTACAGAGCCAAGGAGCAAGAGCACCGCTTCAGCCTCTTTAGAGAACAACGGTAAGCTTCAGGTGCTCATAAGGATGCCATGAGTCCTGCTAATACAAATTGTATTATAATTTAATTATACTATAAATTTAGCACTTACCCAGCACTAATGCTTGTCAGTTTATATTTTTTTAAATGTCATTTTTAACTAAATATATTGCACTGTATTCATCCTCAAACGTATATTTCTGTGAACAGCTTCACCACGACCTGGCTCACTTATGACCTCCAAAAAGCCTACCTCTCCCAGGAAAGAGGACGAAAAAGATGGTTCTAAGCTTTCAACCACCAGGAAGCCATCAAAACTGAGCACTGATTCAAAACCCAACACCAAACCATCCAAACCCACAGTATCATCATCTAAACCATCTCCAGCTACAACAAATAAAAGCGGACCGAATAGGAAAGTTGTAGAAACCCCAGTGGCGAAATCTTCCCCCAAGTCTGGGATGCTATCTAAACAATCCTCACTTACTTCCTCCAGAAAGTCCGCTGCAGAGAAGCATTCAGCATCTAACGCAAAACAGTCTGCGACCCCCGAGAAGTCCAGTGTTGCTACAAAGGACGTGAAGGCTCAAGCAATAAGGCAGGAAGTCCAGAGCCCCAAATCTCTTGTGTCAGTTGAAGGAAATTTGGATATCAACATAGGTCTACCAGAGCAGCATTGCACTGTTCAGGATTCTGAACCTCAAGCTGCTGTGGAAGCCTCTACTGAGTCTTTTGTTGCTAAGATAAACACCAGTCTACCTGTTGAAGCCAATACTTCAGACAAGAAACCAAGTACAGAACAGAAAGCACTACAAAGCCACATGAATCCTACGAATACAGACAATCTTAAAAGTGAGGTTAGTGGGAGTACAGTTCCTCCAGGCAGCACTGTTGTTTCTCATGTTGGCAATGGAGTCGCTTTCCAGAATCACTCAAGAGAGTCAGACTTTCCTCCTGACACTCCATGCAGCCTGGGAAGCACAGACACCCCCCTGGAGGACTCATGGAGTGGGATCCACCCTCAAGTCAGTCCTGAATCCGAGACAGCCAGCGCCACTACATCCTCGGATGACATCAAGCCACGCTCGGAAGATTATGATGCCGGTGGCTCTCAGGATGATGACTGCTGCTCACACGAGCGCGGTGCAACTAAATGCGGGACGATGCGATGCCCTGACTTTTTAGGCCGCAGCAGCAGTGACACCAGCACTCCAGAGGAATTGAAGATATACGAGGGTGGGGCCGGGCTGCGAGTAGAGGTGCGGCTCAGGGGCCGTGAAGCAGAGACTACGAGCGAGGAAGAGGGAGGGCGTCGGAGGCCACCGTCCTGGATAAGACGTGACGAGGTTGCTGTGAAGGAGGAGCCATGCAAGGTGGATGATAGCTTAATGAATGTAAAGAGTGTGCCGGAACACCAGCTCTTCTCATCTGAAGAAGAAGAAGAAGAGGAGGAGGAAGAAGATTCTGAAGAAGAACGGTCTGAAGTGGAAGTTTTGCCTGGTGCCATTGCACCTCCTCATGCAGAACCTTCACCACAGTACCAGGGCATTGTCAACCCGGCATTCGAAGATGCAGCTGAACAAGAGAATGGGCATGAATTCCAGCCTACCTCTGGTTTCCACCGCTCAGTACTGCTCTCGGTGGATGAATGTGAAGAGCTGGGATCTGAAGAAGTGGGAAATGGTGAGGTCTTCGAGAGTGAAATGCCTCCAAACACCCAGGCCCAATCCTGTTCCCAGAAGCCAACAAAGGTCAATCTTCAGGATCCGGCTCCCAAATCCCTGGTGATCAATACAGATGCAGTCCGGGACATATGTGTGCTTAATCAGTCAAGCCCTTTCCAGCAAGACACAGACTTGAATGAAGTCCCTCCTCAGGAACGACCTAGTCACCTGGACCTGCGGCCGGCCGAGCAGTACGGCAGCTCGCAGTCCAAGCATGCAGAGAGCAAGAGAGCTGAATTATGGCTAGACATACCTGAGGCCCAGATGTCCACAACCTCACCTGCCCACTCTGCCCAGTCCCCTACAGGTAATGTATAATGTTAGCGCCACCGTCCCTCTCCAAAATGCCAGCTTATTAATTTACTCACAGTCCCAGTGCTGACCAGCACTACACCATCTCCTTAGCAAATACAACATTCCAGAGTTCCCCTTAGGTGTCAAATCTTCCATGTTAACAGTTACAAACCAAAAGAGTGCTGCATACAGTAGAACATCTCGGTTTTTATTATTTTTTTCCCACTAATCAATCAAAATATCTTCCAGTTGTCATCTCTCTTCCTGTTGGCTAAACTACCTGCACACTGAGGCACTATCACATGTTTACAGTTTACGTTTACAGACAGAAACAATGAGAAGCGTTTGTGTGTAAATGACACAATATGCTAAAGTAGCCGTACCAATGCACTTCAACACAAGGTCTTGCCTGTAACAAATGCAACTCTTTACCGTTTTTATTTGATACATAAAACATACACTTACAGTAACAAAAAAAAACTTGATTGTTATATGTTAATGAGAAACACAAGCACTCTGACTTGACTTGACTTGACTTGAATAAGACATGCACTTGTAGGCCAAGCCAAAGCTGACCTCAATCAGTAACTTCTTCCCAAAATCATAACTAGCCAAAGCAGCCATAATATTCTGAAGGCAGTGAGGAAAAGGATACCAATCTGTGAGACTTTCTTTTTTTTTCAATTATTATTTATTTTTGTCCTGTAAACTCGGGATCAGCATGAAAATATTCTAATCTGATCCTCAGTAACACTCTGTGTGTCCCTTTATTAATCAGTCCAGCTGGGAATTTATGCATGCATATTGGTTTCTGTCATTTAATTCCCATCAGTGTTGGTTTTTGTGTTTTGTGTGAGTGTGAAATTTTATTTATTTGTGTCCCCTAATTCACATTTCCCCCCCTTAATTCCATTTCCACTAGAGCATGATGTTAATAGTCAGTAGGTAACCATTTTCCTTAATGTAGATCTGTTTTGTGGTGTAGTTTTTTTTGTTTTTGTTTTTTTTCTCAGTGTACTGTAGATTTTTGCAGATTTGTTCTGTATAGTGTGTTTTGTTATTCTCTTGCTACGTATGTCTCTCTTTTGTCACGGTTTTATTATAATTGCAGTCTCTGTAATAGCGCTACAGACACATATCCTTTACCATAAGAACCCAAAAAAACAGTCTGTCTTTTGCCAGCATGTCTCACATCTGCTTATAAAAAGAAAGCTGTTATAACTGGTGTTAAAAATAATAATAATTACAAGTTTGTGTAAGATTGTTTCTCTCTGTGTGTATATGTGCGTATATGGCTATTAAAATGCACTACTCGGTTATGTATGCATCCAGATCATTATTATCTCTTGTGCCTGAACGTCACTGAGTTATGCATACAGGCGCTGGCAAAAGCATGGGCCTTTTGTTGTTTGAGTAGATGTTGATAAAAGAGACACATGTTGATGTAGGCTTCTCTCTGTGCATCACCTTTATGGCAGCTGTCAATCTTCATTACACAAAGTTCTGACGTGCTCCATATCTGGTTCATTGTAAACCACTTGTCATTTTAAAGAACAGTTTTGCCAAATGGCACAGTTTTCCTCTTGACCTAAATGCAGTCTCTCTGCCAGGGCATGTGTGGTGTCCTCAAACTTCATTTGTGGTTTTTTAAGTTCCTCTAGCACTCTATTATTATTATTATTATTATTATTATTATGTTCTCTCTTTTTCTCCCTCACTATATATGTATATAACGTACTGAAGTACTTTCAATTACTAAAAATAGTAGTTGCGGTTATCTCTGTTGCAATGACTCGCCCTCAAACACAGGTAGGATGTGTGGAGCACATTTCGAAGGCAGAAGTGGTGTTAGAAATGATTCAGACCCTAACACGATTCTTTGCTTCTGAAATTAGTGTATGAGGATTTAGAAATGAAAAATCCTAAACACGCATCCATGAATTGTTTGTGTTTGTGCTTAAGGAAGTCTTGTACACCAAACATGTGCTTACTGATTATCTGTGTTATTGAGGGTACGGGGAAAACTGTGCACATTTAATTATTGGCCAAACTAATGTTTTATAACAAGCCTTGAGTAAATGACAGTGGGGAATAAGGAAGTAATAACTTCTCTTAAATGTACAAAAATCAGTTACTATTAAAAAAATATAATAATAATACAAAACATAAGCTCAAGCTAGGGACCAGTTTGCACTAGGGGGTCAACTTATGTTTCAAACTCCAGAACACCTCATATGAAAAAATCTGTGCTGAACTTCCCCATGTATGGATAAAACAGTTGGTCATTGTGCAGTATTGTGGATTGTTTTTAGGGGACTTTGAGGGTTGTGACAGATCGGATCAAAGCTGCACACATGACCGCCGCCCATCTAAAGTCCTGTCCCCAATTTATGAGATGGATGTCGGAGAGGCATTCGAGCAAAGCTTGGATACGAGCAGGACCAAGGAAGAACCACAGGATGATACTGAAAAGGACGAAGAGGAGAAAGATAAAAATAAGTTTGCGGAACGTGACTGGAGTTTGCTTCGGCAGCTTCTGTCTGAGCAGGAGTTGAGTCTGGACGTGATAAACCCAGTCCCAGAGGACCTGAACTTGGCTCAGTATTTGATCAAGCAGACCCTGTCTCTGTCTCGAGACTGTGTGAACGAGCAGGCTTTTGCTCATCATGAGAAAGAGATGCAAGGTTTTAAGCGCTGGGCTGAGCTCATCTCTCCAATGGAGGACTCGACCACCAGCATCACTGTGACTAGCTTCTCTCCGGAGGATGCTGCCTCTCCGCAGGGAGAGTGGACCATCGTGGAGCTCGAGACGCACCACTGACGAAGATGAGCGTACTTTAGTGTAGGTCATTTTGGAGTACTGCGTTTTCTTCCCTCTACACTGACACATGGATGTTTCTACTTCTTTTTAAAAGATGACCAGTAGCCTTTTTTTGGCTGCACATTAACTTAAATAAGTTAACTCGTCTTCTGAGGTACTTTACAAGGAGTGGACTGATGGACATGATTTGCATGTGGACTTTTTGTTTGTTTGTTTGTTTTTTGTATAATTTATTTTGTTTTATTTGGTGTCGCTTTAATCTTTGTAGAACATTGAAAATGTATACCTGTTGCACTTTCTGTTAAATGATTGTTAGACAATGGCTTTGAAAAAGGATTTAGTATATGTAGTGAGTACGGTGCTTTACATCCATTGTTCTGCGTAATAAAATGTGTGGTTATAATTTGTTGCCTTGTTCGACTTTGAAAAACCTGAATTGGATGAATATCCAGTAAATGAGTAAAAATGCTTCCATCTTCTATTCTCCCTTTTGTTCCCTCTGGCACGTATAATCGTCCAATACATGCGCAAACCTCTCTGTCATTATCATTACAACACCAGCAGCTCTAGTTTTGTGCTCCATTACTCTACACTTTGATAGAATTTCCGAATCTGTGCCAAGGTCCACCACACGTGTTCTGGCGGCTGGTGATTCTGATTCCGAGACTTTTCACTAGCTTTTCCTTCTATTCAAAATTGGTTTGTAAATATTTAATTGAAGACCCACATTCTTCAATGAAGTCCCTCAACACTTTTTTTTTTTGGGGGGGAAGCATTCATTTAGTGTAGAAGCATTTCATTCAGTGTCTGTAAAAGAGTTCAGCTTACAGCACATAGGACTCACCATTTACAAACTACTGTACACACAACGAAAATACACAGGCCCTTTTTCCTGTGTCCTGCTTAAAGATGTCATTTTTAACCTTTCAGACTTGTCCTTTCAGTCAAGGTGGGTAAACTTACTTTCTTAAACGAGACCAAGCTTATCCTTGAGCACTTTAAATTCATATTGAACCTGTTTGCTTGTTTCCTCTCTGGTAATTCAGAAGGTAACGAGCCCTGATAATTGATGTTTCATCCGAGTGAATTGTATCCACGCTTCTTCCGGAGATATTAGAGTAGATATTGAGTAAAATGTTCAATGGCCACACACGTTTAGTTCCCAATCCAAAAGCACACTTCTGGATGGCATTTCCAAATCAAGGAACGCACCCAAGCTTGCACATAGTTTACAGATCAGATGAAGCTTATGGGCTCACTTAATTGTAAATCAATATAACTAATTCTAGGAGTATCCTATAAAAGGATTGCCTTGTCTTTATTAACTAATGCATAGTACAGGTTTACTGTAGACCACTTGACTATTATTAAAAAAAAAAAAAGGAAAAACTTTTGTAGTACATGTTACAGGGAACCCAAAATCCCCACTGCAGCCCCTATTGGGAGCTGCACTTTATACTCTTGGCCACCAGATGTCACTAGCGTGCACGGAGTTGGAAAATCTTAGGAGCGACCCTCCTAATATATTTGGGAATAATTCTTGGTATATTTGGTCTCATTGTTTGTTTTAGAACGGTTTAATTTGCAGTACACGAAGAAGCAACAGCTTAGGACTTACATGAATAATAGCGTACAGTGAGGCTTCACGAGGTGTGTGACGGTCCATGCGCTTTACACCGTGAAACCAAGGTAATGAGCATGCTAGTAGATGAATTTGGGAAATACTGCCCTCTGTTGGAATGTTAGTGAAATTTCCTAGATGAAAAATTTCATCCTCATTCACAGACATTCTGTCAAGCCTGGCCTGGGAAACAGCTGCCAAACTTTACTATCTTAGCAAAGTTCTATTCCACACAAGGTTTAATGAAAGGTCTTTTAATTTTGTAAATATGCAATTTACTTCAAAAAGACAATTACCTTTAAATAACAAAAATTCTTGCTGTGACAAACTTTCTGAATAATATTGCTTGATCCTGGTTAAATTAAAAAGTTGTGGAATCACTGCCAAGTGTTAAAATATCCTGTTCTGACTGTCCCACATCACATGAACAAAGGGCCGAAGTAGGAGAGAGTCTCGCGTTATGTTTAAAAGTGTGTATAGCTTATAAAATGTTTTATTAATTTATTTATTAAAAAAAAAAATCTACTAAGAAATGCTGAAAAGTTTTCTGGAGTAAGTAAACAGGGTTTTGGTTTTGGTCTTCTGGTCTCATTACCGGAAGTCACCCTAGCCTAAAAAGTCCCAGGGAACCCAGTTCTCAATATTTAGTACATCTCTATTTTAAAAGCCTCATTGTTAAAATGAAGCACCCGTGGGCTTAAATATTTAAGAAAGTTAAAGAAGGCTCTTTTTGCTACTTCACATGACAAACCAATGTACGTTTCTTAGCAGCACTGTTTTTTTTTGCTTTATACTAGAGGCAAACTTTGTCTTTGAAGAAACATCTTGTTCCTCATTAGATTTTCTCAGCTAAATATAACTCATACTCAAGTGCAATGGTTAGAACAACAGCTTGAGAAAGAGAATGGATTTCTCTTTAAGTGAGCCAAAGGAGACAGCAGAAGACAATTAAACTTGAACAGAGTGCACAGAGACACCAGAGCAAGGGGACAGAATTACTTCGTTCTCTTTGTAAACATATAAATATTATTTTCTTCAGGGTTCAGAAATCTTTTAATCTGTTTTAGATAATAAGTGTGTACTGCTGTCTAATGTGTTCACACCAAGTTTGGCAAATCTTGTGTTTGTAAAAGCCCAGAATCCAGAGGTCTGTTTATCCGTTTTAGTTTTAAATGTTTTTGCACTTTTGCTATTGTTTCTCTATGAATACACACAAAATCATAGAAAATATAATATGGTGTGATCCAAAAGTCTGAGACTTAATTAAAAATGTGTGCTATTTATTAATGGATGTATCATTAATATATTAGTATCTACAATGGGTCTTTAAATCAAACTGGAATTTTTGATTGTGCAGATTAACACAGTTATGAGAGCAAAAACTATATTTATTTCTCTATATAATCCCTTGCTACAGTAATGCACGTATCCTAGTGTTTCACTAGTGCTTGGATACCATCAAGGTAAAACATTTTATCAGTATGCAAGAGCCATGATCACACTGCCTGCTTCACATGTGAAATGCTGGCCTCCCAGGAACTCCTTTAATAACCCAAGGATTGTATGTGTACAATTCCCACAGACAGATGCATCTCTTCCAAAAGATGGTTGTCATGTTTCCTGTCGATTTTCAAGGATGTTTAAGGTTGACTGCAGTGCATTCTACCTTGCCGGGATTGTGATTCATGGATGTACGGCCGTCTTTAAAAACATTTGCACCATTCGAATGGCCCTTGTATCCATTCATCTATCCATCCATACATACATAAATACATACATACATAACTGGAAATAACTAAATGGTTCGGAATTTTGAATATCCTAAAGCAAAAAAAGTGGATTTTTTAGGTTACTATTTCAATGCAAGCAAACCATGTTAAACCTTTTGTACAAAAGGTGTGATTTTTCGTAAGTTTTATCAAAACAGTGGATCTGATCTACAGGATCATCAGGTTCAACACAAACTTTATGAACATAATTCTAAAAGATTCATCTTAAAACGAAAATTCTAAAAGAATCTAAAAGATTATACTTTTTACCAAACTATTGCTAATATTACTTATTATTTGTCATGTTGCTTTAAAAAGGAATAATAAAACAAGCTTTTTCACTAGTTGCCTCAGACTTTTGGATATCACTGTAGACAGATCTAATACACTGGTGTATTTGTTTGTACATTTTATTTAAAATAGTTGGGCATTGGCATTAGTACTGTATCTGTTGTGACTTAACCTGTCAGATGAGTGTCTTCTGTGTCCCTGATCAGTTTAGGGGGTTAATGAGGACAGTTAGCTTAAGGTCTAATATGAGGCAGATCTCATGACTAGTAGCTCACTGTGTTTTTGTCGGTCTGTTTCCTGTCTGGTTTGAATTTGGGGTATAAAAGGGAAGGCAATTTCCACAAAAGAGGATAGTTTAAAAAGACAACAGCAGCAGTGTCAGACCTTAGTCTATGTGGACTTCTAAAGACTTTTTAACGGTACAGGTACAGCTAAGTATTTAGATTAGAATCAGTGTAATAGAAATCCTTCATATAGGACGTTTCATTTTGGTGTCATGCTTCCACATGATAACTATTTACTCTCTTTCTCTTTACTTATTCCTAGTGTTTGTTGATGGGCATTCTCTCTACTCTTACTTTTCTAGTCTTGAAAAGTGAGAGTGTGTGTGGATGTTGACGGTGCAGCCAGTTTTAATAGGAAATGGATAAGCTTCGTGGTGAGCTGAGTGAAAAGGAGCGGAAGCTGCTGCTGATCCGCAGGGCCAGTGGAACCAAAGCCTCACAGCTGGCTCAGATGGAGAAGATGCTGCAGGAAACCAAAAGCATGATGGACAAGAAGACTGAAAAGGACACAGAAAAAAACACATGCGATGACAACATGGGTCTGTACCATAGTTCTCTTTATGTTTTTTTTTAATAGACATTTACATTTACGTGTGTTAAAATGTGCAACAGTCCTATAAATTCAAAGCATTATATTCATAATGTATTTGAAGCAGTACTATGGAAGGCAGTATTAGTACATTAAATTATAATGGAGCGAGTAGGGATGCAAGTTTAATTTAACTCTTCTTTATTTGTTTTTCTACCCTTAGTGTCTGAGCTGGAGGAGAAGTTGCAGCGCAGTAAGCGAGAGAGGCGTAACTCACTGCACCGCACGCAGCTCCTGGAAAGTCAGATGAAGACAGTGCGTGGTGAGCTGGTGGACACCTTGGACCACTTGCAGGCCCTCAGAGACGTCCTACGTCGCTCACAGCAGAAAGCTGAGAAGCGCCAAGCAGCCATGGAGAAACTGAATGCAGAGCTCAGGTGAGACCCTGACCAGCAGACCTGACCTCAACGCTGTTAAGTGACACAGAGTGACATTAAAGTTTACTTCTGCCCACTGATATGACTGTTCTATTATTTTATAAGACAATCATCATGTCTTACTTCCCAGACTGCAAGAGGGTTTGTATTCATCATTGGCCAACATAGTTTTTGTCTTTAGTCTTTAGTCTTTTCGTCTTTTTTTGTAAGTGAGAAAATAAGGTTTTTCTAAGTTTATTTATTTTGGCTTATTTCCCAGAGTTGTTTCCTTCTACCGCCCCAAAACATTAAAAGGAGACATTCTAGCTAGACTAATTTGACACAAGGTGTAAAAAGGTGTGACAATGTGTGTGCATGGTCCCCTCGATCTCATCAAGCATATACTTGAGTCAGTGAACAATTTTTGCAGTAGAACCTGCTGAAAGAGACCACCACCATAATGGAATGCCAATGCCAGGAAGGGGTTTTCTTGGTCTGCAACAACATTTAGATAGATGGTACGTGTCACATGGATGCCAGGACGCAAGGTTTCCAAGCAGAACATTGCCCAAAGAAACACGCTGCCTCATACTTGGCATCTTCCTATAGTGCATCCTGGTGTCAAACACCAGATCACCTTTCTCCATTGCTCCATGGTCATTTCTAATGCTCACTTGCCCATTATAGATGCTTTTGGTAGTGTACACGGGTCAGCATGGGCACTCTGACCGGTGTGTGGTTCTGCAGCCTTACACACATCTTGCTGCAATGCACTGTGTTTTGATAGCTCTCTGTCATAGCTAGCAATAACTGTGGGATCTGACCAGATGGGCTAGGTTTCGGTCAAACCTGTCAGTAAGCTTCGAATGCCCATGACCCGGTGGTAGGTTCACCAGTTTCTCTTTTTTGGACCACTTTTGGCAGATACTAACCACTGTATACAAGGAACACTCCATAAAGCCTGCTGTTTTTACCTATCGTAATTTGGCCCTTGTCACAATCGCTCAGATCCTTATGCTTGTCCATTTTATATGCTTCCAACACATTTTACTTTTGAGAACTGGCTGTTCTTTTGCAGCCTTATATACCCTCTGTAACAAGATCATCAGTGTTGTTTAACTGTCAGTGGTTCTGTTGTTATGGCCGATCAGCATATTTACTCTGGTGTAAGTAATGTATTAAAGTAAAAAATATATAAAAAGTATTGGCTAACAATAATTCTGAATTTGCCTTATGCACATGTAGTGTTTGCATTTGCCCACAATATTTACTCTTCTGACAACTGTAATAGGAAGCTAATGATGCTGATTTGATGCTAAAATGTAACTTTGGTACATTTCTACGTACGTCATATAAGCCTATTGTATCACTGGATTCTAATAATTGATTATTTATATATTTTATTTTTTTTTCATGACAATTCTTTATTACATATTTTGGTTGCTTATTAGTTTTTTTCTCACTGTAGTTTTCTGAATTTGGGCATTTTTTTGTCCTGTGTTTAAATAAAGACTTTTTAGTCATCTGCTTTTCTCTTGTGTAAGACTCATATTGTGTCCTCTTACTAAGTCTTCTTATAATGTATGATGTTTTATTTCATTCCTTCCAAACGGGATGTACAAGGCAAATTGGACCAGTGAGAAGAGGTTGAATGAGATCAGCAGTCACTGTAAATACGGCAAATAAATAAATAAATAAATAACAGATGAAAACTTTCAGCAGTCAGCACACAAGGTTTTGATGGATATTTATATGGCATTCCAAATGCAGTCAAAGTATAAATATATTACAAGAATTGCTGTTATTCCATTCCAGATATGTTTCAAACAATATTTCTGTAGTATATTGAAAACCTTAAAGATATGAATATACATATTACATACAGTATGAGCTACAGACTGTGTTTGTGTCAGATGTGTTTGGTGACCACAAAAACTAATGCAGTGTGTTAGTAGTGTATTATTATTTCTGTCTCCATCATTGTAAACTGTAACCAGTGTGTCAACATAATATTTTGATAGATTTTAGTTTCATACCAAATTTTTCTTAAAACTAAAAACCAATTTGTATCGGTTTAAATTGAAGAGAATATCAACTAAGTAATTTTGATTGTTAAAGTGAAAATAAAATAAAACAACTTTTGGACCCCACTGTTCACACATCGTTTCCCTTGTGAATCCGTAGAGTTCGCATGACTCTACAAGACCTAGGGCAGTTTGCAGTGATGTCTGGCACCAGGACATTAGCAGAAGATCCTTTTGGTGTTGGGGAATGCGGGGTGGGGCCTACAGTATGTGGATTCGACTTGTTTGTCTGGAGCATGTCATGTGTGCTTGATTGGTTGAGCTCTGGGGAGTTTGTACTCTTTGTCGGCCAGAATTGACTTTTTCAGTGAATTGAGGTCCATTTGCTTTCTGTGGGATCAGACCAGACTGGCTAGCTTTTGCACCCCTCAGGCATAAATGAGGCTTGGATGGTCATGATCCTGTCACCAGTTTATTGATATATAATTGGTGTTAATGTTAAGTGGTGTTAATGTTATGGCTGATCTGTGTACATATACATAAATAATGCACTGGAATTACCTCTGCAATTCAGCTAGGCTGCTGTCATGATTTATAAAGTGGATTATAATTTAATGGCATATAAAGAATAAATTGACATACAGTATCTGTAGGGTGTGTTAAAAAGTGTCAAGTTAGGAATATTCACTTTAGCTTGATGTAGATTGCTTATTTCTGCTTCTCTATAAATGTGATGTACAGTAGTATCTTCCAGAGCAAAGAGGAACCTGAACAGGTATGACTGGTATTAAAACAGTGCTTTAAGTTTATCCTTTAATCTTTGTGGTTTTAAGCATTTACATTTGAGTATTATACCATGGCTTAGTGGTTAGCACTGTCACCTTTCACCTCCAGGGTCTGGGTTCGATTCCTGGCCGGGTTCGATTGCCGTCTCTGTGTGCATAGAGTTTGAATGTTCTCCCTGTGCTTGGTGGGTTTCTTCCGGGTACTCTGGTTTCTTTCCACAGTCCAAAGACATGCAGATTAGGCTAATTGGTGTTCTCAAAATTGCCCGTAGTGTGTGTACGTGTGTGTGCTTTGCCAATAGTTTGACACCCTGGTCAAGATGTACCCTGCCTCGTGCCCTAAGGCTCCTGGGATAGGCTTCAGGCCCCCGTGACCCTGAATACAGGATGAAGCAGTACTGTAGATGTGTGTGAGTGGGTGAGTATTACAAGTGAATGTATTTGCTCAGGTGGCTCAGTGCCTGCACAGATATTTAAAATCACAACCATACAATCACTGAACTCTGAATCATCAATTTAGTTTAAAAGAAAATAGAAAATAATCATCAAAAAGTTTTATCAAAAAGCTCACTAATGTACATGATCACCAAACTTGAAATTTGGTTGTTGAAAATTTTTGGTCATTTATCATTTGACTATTCAATTTAGCAGTTTCTGAAATACTTCATATTATTAATGTGTATGCCATGACGTCACATTTTTCCCTCATTCTGTTGAACATTAACTAAAGTGCTTGACCTGTATCAGCATGGTTTCCCGCACTGTTTGATGTATTCCTGCCATCTGATTGTTTGATTAGACATTCACATATAAATGTGGAGGGGCAGGTTCTCGTCTATTCTTCCTTACAGCAGTCCTCCAGTTCTGTGAGATTCCTGGGCCGTCTTGCTCGCACTGCTCTTTTGACGTCTATTCACAGATTTACAATGATGTTTAGGTCAGAAGACTGTGAAGGTCATGGCAAAACCTTCAGCTTGCACCTCGTTAGGTAGTCCATTGCGGATTTTAAGGTGTGTTTAGAATCATTATCCATTTGTAGAAGCCATCCTCTTTTTAACTTCAGCTTTTTTACAGATAGTAATTATGTTTTACAGATAGTGCTATGTTTACTTCCAGAATTGGTTGGAATTTAATTGAATACATTCTTCCCTCTACCTGTAAAATGTTTCCTGTTTCATTGGCTCCAATACAACCCCACCGCATGATTGATCCACTCCCATGCTTAACAATTGGACTGGTGTTATTTTCATGAAGTTCTGTGCCCTTTGTTCTCCAAACATACAGTACCTTTGCTCATTGCAGCCATCTATTTTAACCTCATCGGGCCACAGGACTTTTTTCCAAAATGCATCAGTCTTGTGTAAATGTTCTTTGGCAAAATTCAGATGCTGAATTTTGTGGTGACAACGCAGAAGAGGATTTCTTCTGATGAATCTTTCATGAAGGCCATATTTGTGCAGGTGTTGCCTAAGAGTTGAACAGTGTACCACAACTCCAGTGTCGCAAATGTTCATTGGAGGTCTTTTGCAGTCAAACAGGGGTTCTGACTTGCTTTTCTAGCAATCCTGTGAGCAGTTCTCTCTGTTTTTTTTCTTGATGATCCAGACCTTATCTTCACCTCCACTGTTCCTTTTAACTGCCATTCCTTTATTAAATTCCAAACTGAGGAAATCGGTACGTGAAAACACTTTGCTGTCTTCTTATAACCTTCTCCTGCTTTGTGGAATCCTTGGTAAAAGTTATCGGAGAGCTCAAGTCTCCTTGGGTTCCCATTCTTTTGCAGTGTGCTGCTTTCCCTTTTTCACTCTAAAATTGTAGCAAACAAAAACAATACACTGATATTGCTTAAAACATTGCAAAAGAATGTTTCATGTTTATGTTTTTATCCTTTTGGAGATAATTTTATCTTCCACTTGCTTAACTTTTCACATTAACCGAAATTTTGACCAGGGGTGCCCAAACTTTTGCATACCAATGTACATTATATACATTATAATTATACTGTGTAATAGTATAGTCAGTTCATGTGTGGAGTCTATGAGGATCAGCCAGAATATGCAAGTTGTCCACATTTACAAAAGGTTGAGAACCATGGCTTTAGCATTTTTAAAACTGTCAAATCTGCACTGTTCGAGCAGGCAGGAAAACACTGCAAATAAGCAAAATATGAGTTTTGCTGACTAAAGCAAGTTATTTAACATGCCATGTGTTTACAAAACATTATATCTGTAACAAACATCACTTACTGTACATGCACCCACATATTTAACAAGCACTAACAAGTGCAACTCTAAAAATGCTTATGCAGTCTCTGACACTTTACAACAGTCAGACAATGAAAATGCTTTATGACACATCTAGCACATTAATTCATAAACTCAAATTCTTAAAATTACATTAGATATCAGTCACACTATGTGTGCTACTTTTTCCTCCCTATCCCTCCACCTCGATGTTGGTCTCCAAATAATGTGTCTCCTGTGAGGTGTACATAGGGTGGAGGGAGTCATGGGACTAATGTTCCAAAGTCCACTTCCCATAACACACCACGGCTACATGCATGACTGCCCCAACCCACTGTCAGCACATTCACAGTCACCTAACTCCTAATCAACACACATCTTGCCAATTGCCTTCACTCTCTATTAATATGGACTTTCAACATCAGTGACGTATTGTTGAATCTGAGATTACCAAGTCATAGTAGCATTTAGGATTTTTATTATTCCTGGTGTTGATCACACCCTGTTTTTGAGTTTGGCTCTTTGTCCTTGAAAAGACCATGACTCTGTGCCTGTTATAAATATGATTCTGATGAATGTTTTGAACCTATTAGACCCCTTTTTCCTGAGGCACAGCATGTCAGTACTGGGGTCCGTGCCCATGCCCATTCAATGCCCATGGAACAGGACCAGTCAAAGCAAGCTCTTAAATTTGGCAGTTGATTAATTCATACAGATTTAGAATGATTTAACATACTAATCTAATTCACAATGCCAAAGCAATAATAATAATAATAATACATGTAATATTTTTACCTTTACCAGTTGTTTCAGTTTCAGCAGCAGCAGCATGGAAGTGTAATTGATGGGCTAAGAAGGAGTCTTTTGTATTACAGTATATAGCACATTTCCTACATGGAGTAGACATTCATAAAGGGGGTATGGGATAATCAATGATGATAAATCAATGTTGGCTTGAAAAGTCTAACAATGCTCCTCGATTGTTTCATTACACCTTTTATCTGCATCCTCATCATGTTCAGCTGATTTTTGACAATTATTAAAAGCATATTGTTTCTTGACTCAAGATTCAACAGGTAAGATTTGTAAGTAAGCTGTGTGATTGTACAGGTATGAAGAATATGTTTATACAGAAGAATACAGTGGTGGTAACTGCAGCATGAGTTATTCATTCGGAATCCCAACACATGCGGCACCGCATACACCACCTGAGGCATGATCTGGCTGATAGCAGATCAGGGTGAGGAATGCACAGATATGTGGAGACACTGATGAAGCTGAGGAAAACAAAATCCAGCATAAAGCTTTTCTCCTGCTAGGGCCACAAATTTACACTAGCAGTTCACATATTGGAAGAAAATAAAATGAAAATGCTAGCTAATAAATTTATTAGATTATGTTCTTTACCAATGATTATTCTAGTCAAATGGGACTGGGCAGAACATTGGACCTTGTACTTCCTTGAGCTTGTACAATAGCTTTCAGTCATTAAATTAAATAAAAATTCAAATATAAATATAAATATCTAAGCATGTAAATGTCTTCTTTTTTTTTAAATAATTTAACTCTTATTATATTCATATCTCTCATATGTCTCATTGGAACATTGTTCATTAATACTGCCAGGAATTTCTTTTTTTATATAAACAATTTTCCCTTCCCGATTCCATGTCTGTTTTATGGTGTGATCTGGTTTTCAGATTATTTTTTTTTTAATCTGACTAATAAATCTTTTACATCAAGTTTCCGTTTAAGAGTATAAAACTGAGAACGGAAATTTGATAAAAGATTTATTCTTTGTTTTGCCAGAACTGAGAGAAATCTGGAACAGAAAAATGTCTTGAGCTCCTGCTGTGGCGACTGCTGGTATTAATCTGACTTTCAAATCCAAATAATAAAACAGAGTATTGATGCATCTGGCATATGTTCTGCCCTGTTCAAAAGATTCTGTTTCAGAATTCTCTCCAGAATCCAGAGGTCCAGATAACAGGTTACCTTTTTATGAAACTCATCCACAATTTCAGACTGACTGATGTGTCATTTTTAATCATGTTCTTAATGGATGTAAAAAAATAAAAATATAAATAAATCTCACTGTCTGCAGGTGTAAGGAAAGCAAGACATCAGACAATATTAAGTAATTTGTATGTCTATGTGTGTGAGTGTGCATTCTTGTGGACAAGTTCTGAATGTGAGCAGCTGGATGGGTGCTAGCTGAAACCAGTGCAAATTTCCACTGCTCCAAGGAGACATTTTTATGCAGGATCAAGTCTCTTCTTGTACAGTACATGTTTAATGTCTCAAAATCCCTTCAACAAGATGATCTATCATGATTACTTAATGTTTTGACTGAACTGATTTGGTTAGAACCATTGGCAATATTTACTATATTTTTTCTGTCACTGTTTGTTCATGTCTGTTCAAGTGTTTGTTTAGGATTTATCTGATTGTGTAGGCAGTCGGGTTGATTTAATCAGCATGTTTCTGCTGAACATATGCATTGTAGATCTCTGTAGTTTCACATATTATCCCTTACAACTCTCTCTCTCTAAAATGAAAACTGTCAGACCTTTTTAAGATGTAATTAAGGCAGGTAACTGGAATGTGAACATTGTACAATCGTATGATTTATACTCTGATGAATAAAACCTGAACAACAGCTTTTCTTCTGTCAGTCTAAAGGCTGCAATCAACCTGCAATGGCTTCAAATGGGTATAATTACAGTATAAGCAAGGTAAGCATGTGTGTCTAACTAAAGCAGGAGACAATAGCTGAAAGTGCTGAGCTTGCTCTGAGAGGTTTAGGCTCTGCTTGTGTTTCACACATTGCACAATCATCCACAGACTGAGCACACCAGTCCAAGCACTGTACCATGCCTATAATCTTCTTCTGGTGCATTTTAGGTTAGCACATATAGTACTTTAATTTATATTTTATTCTAAAATCAGCATTTGTTTAAATTGTTTTAAACATGCTGTTCCTGTTTTCACTGAAACAATACTGCACTTGCATTCGTCTAATAATATGTTCTTGTATTTAGTGGTCATTTCCTCTAGCAACAAAAGTCTTTCCCTTATGAGTCATAGTAACCCTTCGTTCTTTCTTCCGTGGTATTGGCAAGTTTTCTGTTAATTTGAATCCCCTGAAAATCATGGAAAACTGTCAGTATTTTCAGTTTTCAAATACTTAGTCCATGTTATTAAGCTGTGAATCATTATGGTTAGCTGTGACACATCTGGTAAGCCATGTACCCCATGTCTGATCACAATTTGTGAATTTGGATGACGTGGAAAGTGGCAGCTTAAGGGTGGAGCAATATACAGTACTTCAACAATACTGGCACATTTCCTGATACACTTCCTACATCTACAATTTTGCAACAGTTGTATGGAAACACCTTCCCTATCATGCCCTTGGAGTCATATTTAAATCCTCTGTGGAGGATTTGGGCTCTCAACAGCAATGCAGGCCTTTAAATATGGAAAGAGGGAAAAGATAAAAGCCTTGGAAAGAGAGCAAAAAAAGATCTGCTAGTATGTGTACCTTGTATCAAACTGCTGGTAATATACTGTAATATACTACTGGTAATATACTGCAGGAATCGAACCCTCAATGTGAAAAATTAACATGTGGGGGGAAATATATTATAACTTATTAGAAATGTAAGGTGAAATTAAAATGTATTTTTCAATTAAATACAAAGAACTTTTCTGAAGCATCATGGTGGCGCAGTTAGCACTGTGGCCTTGCACCTTCAAAGCTGAGGGTCTGATTCCTGTCTCGGGTCTGAGTGCGTGGTGTTTTCTTGTTCTCCCAATGCTTGGTGAGTTTCCTCCCACAGTACAAAGACATGCAAATTAGGCTGATTGGCATTTACAAATCGCCCGAAGTGAATGTGTGCATGTGTTTGTCTTCAACAAACTGTGAACATCAAACTGTGAACACCTTTGGAATGCTGACTGTGTTAATGTTGAATGTTAATGCCTGAACTGACTAATGCTTTTGCGGGCGAATGAACAAATCCCCAAAGCCACACTCCAAAAAAATTAAAGGAAAGCATTCTGAGAGGAGTTATTTTTACAGGTATATGTTCATTTGCTTGACTTAAGAACTTGACATTCTGATGTAATATTGTAGCAATGGGTCCTTATGTATATGGGCAGTGACACAATGTTTGTAATTTTGCAACTATACAGCACCACAATGGATTTGAAATGAAGCTGTAACTGAATTTTAGACATTCAGCTTTAATTTAAGTACAAAAATATTGCATTACAGTCAGGAATTAGTTATTTTTATACACAAAACCCATAATTTTCTAGTGTTAAGTTAAGATTCTTACTGTACAGTACAATGCATTCACTACAATTCATAATTAATTTAAACTTTGTTCTCCTTTTAATATTTAATAATAACTGTGTATACATGT
Source organism: Clarias laeviceps (assembly GCA_030014305.1). NCBI lineage: Eukaryota > Metazoa > Chordata > Actinopteri > Siluriformes > Clariidae > Clarias > Clarias laeviceps. Next base: position 13,888,316 of record JAQMYJ010000037.1, read on the forward strand.
ATCTCAGGAGGGATTGATCCTTTAAAAATTCAAATGGTAGAAAATTAAGTTTTGGCATTTCACATGGAAAGCACTGGTGAGTTATTTTCAGGCTTCTGTATGACGTGACTACATGGAGCAGTAAACAATGTTTTCTAGTTGCCTTAGTGTTGTGATATTTTCTATTATAGAAAAGAAAAAATGCCTTTGTTTTATATCTATTGGTACAATTGAGAAGCTTTCATTTCCAACAGTGTTTACAGCTGGTCAAGCTGGTCTGCCTGTTTGTGCTCAGCCTGCTTGTTAGAGACTGAGTGTTGACTGGCCCAGGCTGGGGTTTCTGTAGGAGGATGAAGAGAGAGGAGGAGACATAAAGGCTGCTCATTTCCTCCTTATAAACCGTGTTTTTGAAGGTGGGGCTGTTTCACCTCTTCTTCAGCTTCTCCATCCACATCCAGCAGTCACTCAACAACACAGGCAAGTTGAGCATTACTCACTCATTTCTCACTGCTCAGCTAAACGAGCGTTAGTGTCCTAGTTTTGCACTAAACACTGTGTAAGTTAACTTGCTTACTTCGGTAGGAAACGTATTAAACTGTTTTGTAGATGAAGAAAAACGCCTCTTCGTTTAACCGCTGCGTTTTTCCTGTTCGGCAAAACGATGTAATGACTGTGTGATTCGTTTGCATTATGTAGTTATAATTACCGTACAACTTATACGACTTATAATGATGAAATTACTTTTTTTCTATGTATCTAAAAACCCACACTCTTTTTATACTCTTTATCTTTTTTCTACACTGTATATACAAAAGGGCGTCAACCGTGCTGTACTGATTATTACGGTTCTTTTATGAACCGATTCACCGATTCGATTCTTTTGAACAGATGTATTTAGCAGCGACCTCTCCGTGATTTGATTCACTTGATTCACCAGGAAAAAAAACTGTCAAATAAGTCTCTTGTTTGTATGGGAATTGCAGTTTCTAAATCTTACTGTTAAATTAGTTAAACAACAACCTGTTTTAATTTGTGTACTAAAAGAGAACTTAATGAGTATGTTACAGTACAGCATTTCAAGTTACAAGTCCAGTTAAGATGCTAATAACATAAATTAAAATATAAATAAAAATTCAAATTGAGATTTTATTTTATTTCTCATGTACACAACCGTGCAGTAGGATATGCAGTGAACAAAAAAATAATGGAAAGATAGAATAGAGTAAAAAGATTTCACTACAATAAAAGGAAAATTGCAGTAGAAGAATGCAATTAAACTAAAGACTAAAGGGGGGGGGGATTAACAAATTTACAAAAGTTACACATAAAATAGAATTTAAATAAAAAATATAAAAATATATAAATGACAGAATGTGCAAAGTGTAATATTGTTACTTGCATGTACTGTAGTATTGTCCAAGTGAAACAACAGCATAATGACAACATATTGAAGATGACACTCAAATAATGGCCTATTAATTTGCCAGATTCACAAAATTGATGTGCAATAAAAAAATGCCCAGTGGCCCAAAAGTTTCCATACGCAGGAGGGGAAAAAATCTTTTTTGTGAAACATATTTTTGTTTACAGTGCATCCACGACATGATGGTGTAGTAAACACACACACACACACACACACTCCTCCTCATGATGAACTCAACACAACTGGTGTGTGTATAACTGCACTTTGAATATGTTGCTTTCAATGACATTTGTATGCTTCCTGTTTCTTGTATTCTTCCTATATATACATATATATATTTTCTATATACTTCCATACATACGGTACAGCTCGTAGGTTTTCTGTCCCTACAGCCCACTTTTTCAGTGGTTTCCAAATGAGTCACTGGGGCATGGACAACAGTCCTTAAGGGTGACTCACTTAATTTTTTAAAAATATTCTTTTATATTTGCTCTATTTGGTGTCACCCAGATGAATATGTTTCTCTTCTGACCTCATGTCATCTCAATGACGTTTTCTTGCCGCCATGTCATCTCGCCATATCTTGTGTATTATTTAAAACATACATTTAAAATATATATTTCTGTAAATCTGCTTTTGTGGTTAAAAAGCTATTCAAATGAAGTTGACCTGATTTCAATTAAAGTCATTTTCTAATTAACTACAGCAGGATTTAACCATTTCTGTGAACCCTATATCAACATTAAAAGATGTTCCATTTATATATAAGTAGCCAGAAATGTGTCTGTCATTCATAACACAGTGTTCAGTGGCATAAAATAATAATTAGATGGTAGTTCATAATAGACTGATCCTGTCTTTGTAATATGTAATGTCATGTAATGTGTCAGACATGACACACCCATGGTTTATCTGTCTTATTAAATGTATTTCATCTACCTTATACAATATACAGGACATCCAACAAATACTTTAGTTCACCAACCATGGCTATTGTAAGTTATTCACAGGCCCAGACTTGCAGTCACTCTTAACTACATACCAATCTCTAACGTCTGTTCTAAGCCAAAATTATGAAGAAGTGGTGTTTCTGTCTGAATTTTGAGTATATTGCAGAATCCTGTTGCATCCCTGTTGTTTAAAGTTTCTAAATGCTGGTTCATTAAACATTTTTCATCTTTTTGATCTCATAACAATAGTTTGTCTTCTTAGAAGATATGAGTATCGTTTTAACATACACATGACACCTGCTTGACAGATCATCTGTAATCAGATGCCTTCACTGATATGTTGATTTCATTTGGTGATATACAAATTCAACCATGGAAGCTAACATGAAAACTCCCATAAACTACTAATACAGGTTTTGACAGCCCACTGCAGGCTTTCCTCACATTTGATCATCGAGCATGAAGTTATCTTTGTTTTACTAAACAGATGTACTTGCATGATTGTCAGGTAAGGTAATCACATCTTTCCAGTGGAAGTAAACCACTATGTGTAAAGTTTTTGTTGTTGTTGTTGTTTTTAATGTTTACAGAGATCATGGTGGTCCACAAGGAGTTCCAGACTGCAGGGAAACAGCCAGGGCTGCAGGTATGGAGGGTGGAAAAGATGGACCTGGTGCCGGTACCCAAGCAGCTTTATGGCAACTTCTATATCGGAGATGCCTACATCCTTCTCTATACCACTCCTGCTCCATCCTACGCCATCCATATGTGGCTTGGTAAGACGCTCTATCTGTTGTATACATATGTGTGTATATTTATACTGTACAGTATATCTCTGTCAATTTACGTTTGTCCAATTAAACAGTCATGCAGATTGGTTTGAGTTGCCAGGATGAATTTAGCAATTCACAGAATTACTCTTTAAACTGTGTTACATCTCAGTATGCACAAAACATTTAAGGGGATGTGCTACAAGAACAGAAGAACACATGAGGTCCCTCTCTTCTCAGTCAAGAACAGGATTATGAAGCTATCATGGGCACAGAGTCACCCAAACAGGAGAGCTAAAGATTACAATAAAATCACCTGGTCTCTGTCAAGCTTCAGCTGTCCAGGTCCAGTGAATCTGTGGCCATGATAACCTCTTGGATGTAAAGAGCTCAACAACCAACTCAAACTAACCTGGACATCCTCTCATAAACAAGATGTTTTAGCCAGTAGACCTTTCATTAGATGAAAAGTTTTTTACTAGAAAATTTATTTCCAGGAGCTCAGCAATTTCTAAAAAGCTGAAACAGCACCACTGACACCAACAGTCTTGCCACAGTCACAGAGATCACAATTTAATTTCATTTTTATGTTTGATGTGAACATTAACTAAATCTCTTCAACTGTATCTCTATGATTTTATGCACAGTGCTGTTGCCACACAATAGTCTGATTATATAGCATGCATTAATGTGAAGGTGTTCAGGTGTTCCTATTAGAATAACTGGTGAGTTTACATACAGTGGCAATTAAAGGTCAATGATGTAAAAGGATAAAAGGTAGTGCTAGCATTAATAGTAAAACCGGAAGATGTGGTGAAGATGTATATATTATTGTGCCATGTCTGCATAGGGGATGAGTGTTCTCAAGATGAGAGTGGAGCTGCAGCAATCTTTGCAACCCAACTGGATGATTTCTTGGGTGGAAGTCCAGTTCAGTTCCGTGAAGTCCAGAACAACGAGTCCCTCACCTTCCTCAGCTACTTCAAGTCCGGTATTAAGTACAAGGTGATATATTATGATTATTGCATAGTAACTGAAATGTACCAGCAACCTCAAGGCATGTTATGTTCCTACTGAAATATAAATTCTATTAAGGATATGGGTTTGTTCCTTTTTTGCAAATGATTTAGGCAGTCTTTGCAAGTTTTGTTATCTTGCCAAAATGTCTTTTACTTACATTTCAAATGTTAAATTTTATTATACCTTTTGGTTAATCCATAGTATAATAATAACATGCATAAAGATCAATACTGTATAAAGTTTTTGGTTTAATGCATACATTGGTGTGCCTGGATTTATCAGATTTGAACTTTCTAGACTAAGCAGAAACAATGGTATTGGCCAAGCCTGGGCTTGCAATAACATCCTCATTCCATCAAGTCTATATGAGAGCAGAAAGAAACTCCTCCTATATTCCTTTGTTTCTAATAGTAACGTTGCCATAAAATATTGTCCTCCCGCTTGCCAACCGTTTCCATGGTGATTTTACAACCATGAATCATGAAACTGCACATCTGGTTTCAATTTGTATAAACTCGTAGTGGCAAAGCAGAAGGTTTGGACTGGAAAATGTGTGTGTGCATGTGTTGATGTTTTGCCCTTCATGCTAAGTACTTTAGACCACTTTGTTTGCTGGTCTTCTGTGTGAGCAAAGGACAGTTTTTTGTTCTAATATTTTGGATGTTGCTGGTCAGGAAAGGAACTATTCTAGTCAAAGAATTATTCAATTATCTGAATCATTCTTTTGATTGTGTAAAGCTGCTTTGCGACAATAACAATTGTTAAAAGCGCTATACAAATAAAATAGAATTGAATTGAATTGTGTAAACTGTGTGGAAGAGAATATACATGAGGTGCAGGAATCTGAAATTCTCAGTGTTCAATGCAGTGATGTTTCTTTGCTTCTCTTACCTCAAACACAGCAAGGTGGTGTAGCCTCTGGCTTTCAACATGTGGTGACCAATGACATGGACGTGAAGCGATTGCTTCATGTTAAAGGGCGGAGGGTGATCCGTGCCACAGAGGTTCCTCTGTCATGGACCAGCTTCAACCGTGGAGACTGTTTCATCATTGACCTGGGCAAGGTTAGGCTCACCAAGCAGCATATATTAGCTTGTAGCACAATTATCCTAAGGATTGTTGAGTTTTTGGTGTGCATCGCAGCCTTTGTTTCAGATATCAGATTCCAATTAATAATAACTGATTATTAAACTGGAATTTATTATTTCTGTTGTCATTCAGTGTCATGCTATTTTTGTAAATGCTAAAATTTATTCTAGTATAAACTGGTGATCTAGAAAGCCTAAGGAAAGTTTTCTTTGTAAGTGTTTCAGTACAGAGGAGAGTTTTTAGAAAACAGAATTACAACATTGCTCTTTTGTTTATTTATTTATTTATTTACTAGCAAATCTACCAAGTAGTAACTGAATAGCAGACGTGGAAGGTAACTTTATTTACTCCATTACTGTAGTTAAGTACATGTTTCACGTATCTCTCCTTAAGTAGTTTTATTAAATGATAATTTTTACTTTTACACCACTAAATACTACAACAAATATTTGTACTTTTTACTTCACTAATTTCTGCGTTACATAACCACAGTGGTGCGTAGTGTTTGAAATGGACATATTGCTGACTATTATGAAATGCTTAACAGTGTATCAGGTGTTTGGAATCAGAATCAATGCTGGTTACAGGCAGCGACAAAACAGCACATTCACAGTCAGGAAGCAAAGAGATAGAAAGATAGAGAATTTTTTTTACTACAGCTTAAATTCTACTATGAATTAATACAACCATGGTACTTTTGATACTTTAAGGATATGGTTTGTTCAAGCTTTACAGAGAACACAAGGACTCTGTAGACAAATAATCAGTTTGAGATCACACTGTTTGTTTTACACCTTTTTCATTAAACATCCACATTAGGTCACGGGTAATAGACCCAAAGAATAACACTGTTTTTGTATGTTTCATTTGTTATCATTTCAGGATATCTATCAGTGGTGTGGCAGTGAGTGTAACAGGTTTGAACGTCTGAAAGCATCTCAGATGGCCATCGACATTCGGGATAACGAGCGTAATGGTCGTGCCAAGGTTCAGATGGTTGAGGAAAACTCAGAGCCAGAGGCCATTACTGCTGTAAGTGTCACCGAGTGAAGACTTGAAAAAACCAAAACACAATTGTTGTTCAAAATTTCTTTGATTAGGCAATTTCCAAGAGAATTATACACATATTAAATTATTACACAAACAGTCTAAGCAAACAACAGGTAGCCAATGACCTGCATGGTTTCTCAAGTTTAATGCAATAGTTTTGCCTTTAAGCCTCATTTCTGTACCATAATACCAGACTTTGCAATGCTGGCAGCTATTATACTCTAAATGTAGTGCAATAACTTTCCAGATTAGTGCTAATTTAGACAAAATCACATTTTGTCTGTTTGTCTACATTGTGAGTGAAGGGGTAATTGTATGTATTCTATTTTAATCAGAGGTGGCAAGTAATGAAGTACAAATATGTCATTAGTTTACTTAAGTATTTTCTCGTGTATCTGTACTTGAGTATTTTACGATGCGATACTTTTTACTTCCACTTTCTACATTTTTGATGAAAAACCTATATTTGACTCACTGTTTTAAACAGAGGTGACGAAACATTTTTAAAGTTCATTTTTAATCTAAATATAAGCATTTACATTGTCATTCAGTATACCATTTCATTCAGTCATTCAGTATCACTGTATCCCATGTTTAATTGTGTAGTTAACTCAAGGTTTCAATGGTAGCAACTAGCTTGTTAAGCTACCAAACTAATGAAAGTATCAAATCAGTTGCTTTGTGGTACACTTTTTTTTTTTTTACTAAAGTACATTTAAGGGCACATACTTAGTGCTTCTACTTGGGTAAAAAAAATGTAGTGGAGTATATTTTTAGGCAAGTACTTGTGCTTTAACTTAAGTTTGTGTACTTCTGCTACATCTGTTTTTAAACCGACATAACAATTGTAAAAAATAAAATTTGAGATTAAGCCTCAACATAAGGCTTCAAAGACCATGCCCTTCATTCCTCATACAAGCTGTAGAACTTGTTGTGGGTTTAACTGGAAACACTTAGTCACTAATCTACCGGAAATGTTTCCTTCATGTGTTTCATATTTTTAGGTTCTTGGACCCAAACCCGACATCCCAGCAGGAAGTACTGATGATGAGGCTGTAGATAGAGCCAACAAGAAGGGCACTCTGTACATGGTAAAACATTAGCTATGTTTTTGTGTGAAACAGAAACAAATATGAAATATAGTTGCAAGCAAAGATGACGGGCCCAAGCACCCTGCGCCATCGCCACCCGGGTCCACCGCACAACCTGTGTTTTATTTGAGCGTGTTAAGAACTACAAAAAGCCATCGCCGCCCGGGTGCACAGCACAACTTGCACATGTCACACACTATATAGGGTTGATGTCAGCCTGGGCCCTAAATATTTGTCATGTCAACTGTGTGTGTGTGTGTGTGTGCGTGCATGTGTGTGTCTGTGTAGCGTGCGTATGAGAGAGATGTGTGAGTGTTAACATTTGTGATATATACGTGTGTACAATAGGCTGCACATTCTGGAAGAAGAGCATCACACTATGATGTTCCTCAATGTGATGTCACTGAACATGTCACTGAATATAATGTCAGTCAATATAAGGCCACACAGAACGTTATTAATCACTTTTCAGCATATGTTTAAGGCATCGTCACGGTTTACCCATTTGAGATATCAAAAATCCCTGTGAAATTTTGCATTCTCAATGTCTGTAGATCACATCAGCCGGGTTTGGTGGCGATCGTATAAATTCCCTAGGAGGAGTATATCAAAATCCATCTGGTGCATTTTTGCGAATGACCCAAAATAACTGGCCTCCTGTCGAGTTGAACCCAGGACATGCAGCGCGAACGTTGTTCGACTTAATGAGCTCTAAATGAGTTTCGTGTGCCTACGTGTGTATGAGCTATCCAGCAAAATCTCGTCTGGGGGCCCCCTGAGGGCACCGGGCCGCGCGACTTCTCAGAAAAAAAATCCTTAGGTAAACAAGAGGGTCCTGCGGTACGCAGTATAGTGCGTATAGTGCTGCGGTATAGTGCTTGGACCCTAAATAAATATACTCGAAATGCAGAATAAAAGTGAAAGCATAAAAGCATGAAACTGATTTATTATTATGATAATGATAATGATGATGATAATTATTTGTGATTTCAATTTGCAGTCATTTAATACGACACATGTTAATTGTGTGTTTGCATGTGTGTCAGGTTTCTGATGCTGCAGGCTCCATGAAGACCTCGCTGGTGTCTCAGAGCAGCCCATTCAAACAGGAGATGCTTTCCCCCAGTGAATGCTACATCCTGGATAATGGAGTTGATGGAAAAGTCTTCTTGTGGAAAGGTTGTAGTTCTTATAAATTACGGAGTCCAGGAATTACTTATAAATATAAGAATTAGAAACGCTTATCTAGACTTTGATGTCAAGTTTCCTTCAGTGTTGTGAGTTCTTGGAGGTTTGAGCACTGTAGGCTTCAGTACTTCACCTGATTTAAAAGCTTAAATGGTCACTTGATAAATGAAAAGTAGATAATATTTATAACAGAATAACTTTTATCTGTATTGTTCATCGCAGAATGGAAAAATATCTTTATAGCATTGACATATATACACTATGTGCATATCCTAATAAGATCTGCATATCTGGATCAGAAGGTATTACTCTTTTGTCAAACTTTTTCCTGTTTGAAGACAGTGATCAAATTCAATAGATGTCATGTGCTAATAAACAGAAACAGTAAGGACTTACAAGGGTTAAAAATTTGTTTGGGTCTCAGGAGATAATAAAATAAACTTACTGATCTGAAAAACTAAACTGGGTTATTTATTTCTGCCCCCTTGGTCTTCTTTTCCTTATCAGGTCCAAAAGCCAATGATGCTGAGCGTAAGGCAGCCATGAATGCCGCAGAGCAGTTTATCAAACAGCAAAACTACTCTAAAAACACCCTGGTAAAAACCCAATCCGAGCTCCTTGCAACTCAAATCTGTCAACATCTAGCTGAAGTCTAGTTGTCAACATCTCTTGATCATTTGTGATTAGATCCAGGTGTTGCCTGCTGGCGGAGAGACCACTCTGTTTAAACAGTTCTTTACAAACTGGAAGGATAAGGATCAGACCACTGGCCCAGGGAAAGTCTACACTCTTGGGCGAATTGCCAAAGTGGAGCAGATCCCCTTTGACGCAGGCAGTCTGCACTCCAACAAAACCATGGCTGCCCAACACGGCATGGTGGATAATGGCTCGGGCAAGGTGCAGGTAAGTTGAAACGCGAATGTATTTCATAGAAATGTATTTAGAGTGGGGTTATGAATATGATAATCTGATAATGACAATAAGTATATTCTGAATGTAAGATACTTATGATTTAAGAATTCAGCATCCTGCCTCATTTAAAACTTTGATGACTTATTAGCCAGGTCTTTATGAACTAAACTTGTCCAAAGAAAGAAAAAACAAATCACTGCAGGGTTGTCACATATTCAGTATCTGAATGATATAATAGACGAATTATAGAGTTTTTGCATGTGACGTCAGACATGACCTAAAACCAAACCAGTTGCTATTTTTTTGACAATCTGTCTGCTGTTTTACAATGACAGACAGTTGTTGTGCACTATATACTGACATATAAACTTATACTTTATACTGACATAAAAAGAGATTTGTGGCTATTAGCCAACAGGGAGACAAGGCTTGTCCTGGTCAAAAGTGAGCCCTCATTGGTGATCACTGGCGATTTAACCATATTTTTTCTAAAAGCAAAATAATCCAATATGCATGATGTACTTGTATTGCATTTGCTAATCAAATTTTCTAATCGCACTGTAATCACACTGGGCTGAGTACACAAGCAATGACCTTAGTCACTTAGTCAGAGAACACAGTTACAGAGTCATAGGTTATCTTTGGTTATCTTTACAGGTGTGGCGTGTTGAAGGTGGAGAAAAAGTTCCTGTGGACCCCTCCACCTTTGGTCAGTTCTATGGAGGAGACTGCTATCTGATCCTGTACAGCTACAAACAGGGAGGCAGAGAGCAGCATATCATCTACACCTGGTGAGACAGTCTAGCCATAAGCCACAATTCTAACTTTTTCAGTAACTGACTGTTCTATTGAATGGTAGTGGTAAATTGATGTTCACTGATTGCTCTAGGCAAGGACTGAAGTGCACACAGGACGAGTTGGCTGCCTCTGCCTTTTTAACAGTCAAATTGGACGATTCTATGGGAGGATCTCCTGTGCAGGTCAGACTCAACTTGACAGTACTGATAATAAATTCTGGTTCACATGTCCCATCATAGAGATGCCAGAGGTTCAGTGTTTCCATAGCAGTTTAAGGCAGCATTTGTATTCTTACTTTTCTCTCTGTTTTTGAATCCACTGGGTAAAGAATTGCAAAAAAAAGTTTGGGACTTGCTGTGTAAAATATTCTGTAGCTCTTTGAACAGAGTTAGTTGTACATGAAGAGCTACGATTATGTGCTTTACATGTGCTTTAGAAGTCCTGCTACCTTTTTTCTTACTTAAAGGTCAGCTTCCTAAAAAACATATTTGACATTTGTTGAGACAAAATCAGGAAATGATGATTACTTTAGTAAGGTTAATGTGGGCTTCATTAAAAGGGCAATATTCCTGCAAAGTAAAAGGCCATGTTTACCAAAACTTCAAAGCTGGAAGAAAAGGAAACCTGCGGAACACAATAACAAATAGCTGGAAAGATGCATATTTAAAATTATCCACATTTATGATCAAAATGTATTTTTGTTTGTTTAATATATTTAGGTAAAGATAAAAAAATATCCTTAATTGGTAAACTCCCGCACTGCTGTGTGATCTCCTTTGCAGGTACGTGTCACTCAAGGCCAGGAACCAGCCCATTTGATGAGCCTGTTTAAGAGCAAGCCGATGATCATCTTTTTGGGCGGGACTTCACGAAAAGGCGGGCAGAGCAGCACAGGATCTACACGTCTTTTTCATATCCGTCAGACCACCACCCGTGCTACACGTGCTGTTGAGGTCAGCATCACCCATTCCTGGGTGTTAGAAATGAATAATTTCTGTGTTCTGTGCCAATTATTGGCACTGTTATACAGGATACAGTGGTTACTGATGAAGAATGAGTGAATAAATGAATGAACAAATTAATTAAATAGCACTCAGCATATCAGATGATTTACTGCCCCAATGTTGTTTTGATCTGATTTCCAAAACAATTTTGATAAACAAAATCAGAGAAATATGATGGAGTGTGGCAGCATTGAAAATTTTAATGGTACTGGCTTATTGGTTAGTGCTATTGTCTTGTACCTACAGGGTTGGAGGTTTGAATCTTGGTCTGTGTGCGTGTGTGTGTCTGTGTGCATGCTGTTCTCGTGCTTGGTGGACTTGCTCTAGCAATTCTGATTGGTATTTCCAAATTGTGCATACTGTATGAGTGCATGTGTGAGTGTGCACTTGTGTCCTGCAATGAGTTTGGCACCCCTATCCTTTTTTCGTTCACCAAGTTCCCTGGAATGGGCTCCAGGCCTCACATGACTCTACACCAGATAAATGGTATAGATAATGAATGGACGGATATGGTTTGTACAATATCATTATGTCACACACATGCTAAAAGCCTTGTAGAGGTTTTAACAGAAATGCATTTTGTGCTCACAGTGTGCTATTCATAGCCAGAGTGAGTACATCAATAATCTAGGTTCTTTATGGTACTATAAAAGTATTGTGGTATTTCAAGTTAACGGATGTGGTTTCATATGCAGCATGGTGTTGCAAGTTTGTAAGAGAGTTAACTCTCAGTGTACACACACACACATATAATGGTGGAAACTAGCTTGAAAAAAGTTTTCTCTCCTCTCAGGTGAAGGCGTCTGCTGAAAATCTGAACACCAACGATGTGTTTGTGGTGAAGAGTCCAGACTCCTTGTTTCTGTGGAGAGGAGTCGGGGCCACAGACGAGGAGCTGTCTGCTGCCAAACACGTCTGCAGCTTCCTAGGTGGCAGCGCAACTGAAGTGGCTGAGGGGAAGGAACCAGGTGATCATTAATCACATTAGCACATTTAAAACAAGGAGATTTCTTTATTTAAAATGTTTATTTAAATAAGATGTGAAAGGGTCCTTTGCAAAAACAAATAACTGCCATTCTTCAAAAGAAAAGAACTGACTGCCCTGTATAATTCTTTATACATGCCACATTATAAATGCTAAATCAGATTAATGATTGTTCCTTAAAACCAAACTGACTGATATTTCCAAGACTGCATAATAAAAAGTATTATTTGTGACAACTGATATAATAAGGAGAATACGGAGATTATATTGATCGATTGGTGACCAATGGCAGTGTACAAAAAAAATTAATCTGCTATAAGTATCCACACATTGAACACACTGTAGGGAACAAATACCTTGCATAAGCATTAGGTAATTAAACAGTCTATTTATAAGATACAGTTATAGTCTCTATGACATTATTGAGGATCCAGAAATCTTTCATTGATAGACCTCAGAAGCCATTGAGCAGTGAACTTTATATATACACTTTGGATTGATGTATTATTAAGTTGTTTTATATACATAAATTATTTAAAGCTATATACAGTAGACGTAGCCATGCCTGCTGTTTGTTTAGTTGTTAAGTTTCTCTTTCTCTCTTTCTCTTTCTCTCTCTTGCTCTCTCTCTCTCAGCTGGCTTCTGGTCTTCTCTTGGTGGAAAGAAGGAGTATCAGACCTCCAGCAGTCTGAAGATGACAGTTAAACCACCTCGCCTGTTTGGCTGCACTAACAAAACTGGCCGTCTCATAGTGAGTTTGCAGAGCAGAAGTTGGTGGATGTTGTAATTTAACAATTAAGGCTCTTAAGTAATGTTACTGACCAAGTCACTGACCTAGTAGAATATTAGTTACTAAATTACAATTTTTTAAGCAATGCCTCAAATTGGTACAAGAAAAGTAAAAAGCAAAAATGATTAAAAATGTAAATGAGACATCTCTCTCTCTCTTTCTCTCTCTGTCTCTTCTCTCTCTCTCTTCTCTCTCTCTCTCTCTCTCTCTCTCTTTCTCTCTCTGTCTCTTCTCTCTCTCTCTCTCTCTCTCTCTCTCATCTGTCCTGTACCCAGGCAGAGGAAGTGCCAGGCGACTTTACTCAGGTTGATTTGGCCACAGATGATGTCATGCTCCTGGATACCTGGCACCAGGTATCACTGCTTGTTCCCTCAAGTCTCTGCTCCTCTATCTCAGTTACTTCAATAATAAGGCTCGAGTACCCCCTTGCTGTATTAATAACACCATCTGCTGGGTCTGAGTGTGCAGGATGTCAATATTCTGTCTTTTTTTCTCACTCCTCAGATCTTTCTCTGGATTGGTAACGATGCTAATGAGGTGGAGAAGAGTGGATCAGATAAAATAGGTATTGTTGATGATATCTAGAGTTGTCGTATCCCATCAGATACAGTACCACTGTCTTAAAAGTTGTTCTATCAGACATAGGATGGGCAGCACCATGCAGACATAGTTCTTAGTGTCTGATTGCTAAGAGTTGAGAAACGTTAAGTGTAATTGTCAGATGCTTTCTCCAAAGCACATGAAGCCAGAAGCTTTAAGTAACCCTCATAGGAGGATAGCACCAAGTGTGTTATTCTGCAGACAGATGCAAGTATTTAGCAATTTAAAGTAAATCTGTCATATTTTAGGCTTGCTGTGTGCATAATGCCAAAATGTCAGATCAATGCTTCCTTTAAATTCTAGCAAAATTAGTTTATCTTTCACTGTATCCTGCGGTTATTGAACTGTAACAATGGAATGTAAACCACTGAGTCAGACAATCATCATATTTTCCCTGAATTTGTTTTTTTCAGCTAAAGACTATGTGAACTCAGACCCCTCTGGCCGCCAGGGCACGCCCATCAGCATCATAAAGCAGGGCTTTGAGCCACCCACTTTCACTGGCTGGTTCCAGGCCTGGGATCCATCAATGTGGAACAAAGACCCTCTGGAACATATCCGCTCCTGTTTCTGAAGAAAGCTTTCCAAATGCACAAAAATGCTGCTGTCTGCCACAAGACAAGTCTGCTATCTGAGAGAGCTAAACATTAACAGAAAACACAATGCTATGCACTAGCCTCTATATACAGTCATGTCATTATTTCATGAAATGCATGCTTTTGGCTTAAGTATTATACATACATGTCTAAGTCTATGCTAAAACTAAATGTTAGAACCAACATGTTCTCCATGTGGCATGTAAATTTGGATTTCATAATCATGCATTTTCAAATTTTAATATTTTAAATATTTTAAATAAAACTAAAAATGTTAAGATGTAATGTAACATTTGGTTTAATTCACATCTTAATTAATAAATTCACATAGACCAATCATTTTCTAGAAATGCAGAATAATTTGAACACATTTTAAATATTGAAATATGCTGGTTCTTAATAAAATGTGCATCTTGAAACACTGGCTAAAGTCCTTAACTGCTTCAAATTGCCTTAACAATTCCTGAGCGGAATAATCAAGGAGTGACCAATGGCAGTACTTAAAATACTACTTTATGGTGAAAGAAATTAAATGCATTTTTAAAAAATGCATCTATGAGGAAGCAACACAATTCAATTTGAATAGGATGTCTTTGCATACTGAAGCATTAAGATTCACTTGCCCTGTGCACAAGGTAAGATACAAAGAGAGGTTGGAGTGGAAGAACTTGAGTGGCTTGCACAGAAGATGTATCGTCACTGTGCATCAGTGCTTCCATGAAAAGGACAGTGACTGCATCCACAAAAACTCAATACTATCCGCACAATTATAAATATATTTTTATTAAATCCTCACCAAGATTAAAGAGCCTCCTTAAAATGCAGAACTTTATTGCATCTTTAAATGTCGAGGACATGATTGTGTGTGATTTGGTGAAGATTAATGTTTTGGGTTTAGGACATATTTTTACATATAACTATGCTTGTATTACTCGACCTTAGTGCAGCTTTTGACACCACTGATCATAGTATTCTTTTTCATAGATTAGAAAATGTAGTAGGAATTAAGGGTACAGCCCTCTCCTGGCTCAGATCATATTTGACCGATCGTTATTAGTATGTAGACTTAAATGGTGATTATTCTGCATGTTCTCTAGTGGAGTTTGGTGTTCCACAGGGTTCAGTTTTAGGC
>JAQMYJ010000037.1:13903910-13937230 GCA_030014305.1 Clarias laeviceps
CTGCTCTCTCTCCCCCTCTCTCTCTTTCCCTCTCTCTGTCGAGCTACACATGTCGTTCCTGAGCTGCCAGTGATCCACACTCCCTCTGCCCTCCGGACCTGTCTATAAAGGCTGATATAAAGGCTGTAGCAGTGCGAGCGATGATTCTGTTTAACGGCATGCAATGTTACATTTCCAAGAAATCCTCAAAAGGAGGCAAAAGCAAGTGTCATTAGAGTGGCTCCTTGTTAAAATCGCACTGAAAGAAAAAGATTCCAGTTTACTGACTGAGCCTCTCTGTCAGAGAGCAGTGATTCCATTAGTGTGTGTGTGTGTGTGTGTGTGTGTGAGAAAGTCGCCCTACACATAAAAACCCCCTCCTCTTCCTCTCCTATCTCGACTCACTCACCAGCAATGATTCCGGAAGGAATTATGTTTGCAAGCCAAGGTTTAACTATATTCACATATTGGCAGGTAGCACAGAATCACAATACACATCGGATCAGAACCATGGTATTGTGATAATATTATATCAGCTGGTCCCTGGTGATTCCCATCCCAACACTGAGTGCATTTTCCCAGCCAATCGGTGCTCAGGATTTCACCCATGCTCAGGCTTTCACCTTTTCAGGCATGTCTTACGTTACCCGCATTTGGGGAATTCTTTTTTTCTGTACCAACCAATATTTTGTGTGTGTATATATATATATATATATATATCACTAAACACAGGGGATGTCATCATGAAGTAATCATGTCATACTTCATGATGACATCCCCTGTGTTTAGTGATATAAAAGTTACTAAAAACACAACTAAAAGGTGATGAGTGATTATGCCTTTGCACAGAGACTCCCTTACTATATATTGCCTGTGCAAGAAATGAGAGCTGAGAACTTCAGCTTAATCTGATCTAACAATCAGACAGTGCCACTGCAGTTGTCCACCTTCTTCTCTAAAAGTTAAATACTTTAGTGGTCTTCCTGGTCAGGGAACCAGCCCCAGCCACTGGAGTTTGTACAAGCCTATGCCCCCTTAGCTGGTTCCATGCTTGGATAAATATAGAGAGCAGCATGAAGACCAACAACAACACAAAAAAAACCGTGGCAAATCAATCTGTTCTTGGTGATCTGAAGCTGGAAGAAGTAGAAGAATGGTATTACCTTGAAGATTTATATACGTCCATGTTGTGCTATTTTGGGCACTGTGGATGGTGGATGATGGAGGAGCCTTTGTGGCAGGAGTGGTCTAGTCTGCTCCTGCAGGGCCTGTGTATAGGGCAGTTTGATAGGACCCAGTAAACCTGTCAATTAACAGATGAGTTTGATCAGCTGTCTTTGAGCAGGAAAAATTCCAAACTGTGCAGGACACAGTATCTGGTTCATGCTTTTCATGCTAAAATGTACAAGTGGCATTCAAGTTAAACCTGGACTTGTCATGGAATTTCTCACGAATGAGGGTGAAAAAAACCTTTGACCAAAGCACGGTACAGGGATGAGACTCTTAGCCGCAGTAAAACACAATAACTTTATAGTGTGATGTCATAGTTTTTGGGCCCTAATAATCCATAGAAAACAACAGGGCCCTCGCACACTGACATCTGCACTATTAGAACGAGGCGATGGCGTTATCACTATGACGTCATAATGCTTGGGCCCTAAAATACACTGAATCCTGCACTAGCATATTCAGTTGATTTATATGTGCATATGCTGAGTTGACCACCAGATGTCACTAATGTTCACGGTGTCTAAAGCTTTAAATAGATGCACAATTCATTTTCGAAATAGCAGGAAATCCTGTTTTTCATCGTTGTTTAAATTACAAAATAATACCTGTAAAAAACTATTATAGTAATGAAATTGCAATACTCAGAGAAATCTAACAGCGCGTGGTGTGTTTGAGCAAAGCAAAGCGCCCTGTCTCTTTTCAGTAATACTCTAATAGACCACGCCCCTTTTGCCTCTGAACGGCTACTACATTGCACTCGAGAGTCTTCTCTCATTGGGCGACAAAACTAGCCAATCAATACTTAGAACAACGGTCTTTCATCTAGCCAATCATGACGAGTGAGAGGCGGGACTTGTCGGAACACGGCACCGGATATCCTTCAGCCTTGCATTGTGGGATTGACTCTGAAGATCGCTATAACAACCGTGTGGGGGGGAAGAATTTAATCTCATAAAAGTAATGAATTAAATGCTGCTTCCGGCGCGTTTAATGCGATATAACTTCATAATGCCTCCGTTGATAATGAATACTGTTTTATAGCCAAGTTTCTAATGTAACCTGAATTGTTTTGGTCGCGGGAATTTAACATTAATTAGGAACACGTTAAGACAGTGGAGCCACTTTCCTACGCCTATACAGCTTTTAAGACCTGCAGTTAGAAGTTCGGGTATATTTGGTTATTTGACTACAAGTCTGATACTTTCTCCGTCTTGACATTGCGGTGTGTGTGTGTTTTAAATACTAGTCCAGTCTTGTGAGAAATAAGCTTGTCTTAAGAGAGCAAACCCAGCTCCTTCACGGCACCGCTTTGGCTTCCGTCTCTTTAAACTCGCTCCTCTAGCTCGCTGGATAAAGTTCTCGCGAAATCAAAAGTGCGTCCAGAGGTGAAGAATGGCTTCTTCGTCTGGAAACGATGACGACCTCACCATCCCGAGGGCAGCCATCAACAAGATGATAAAAGAAACGCTTCCTAACGTGCGGGTGGCCAACGACGCCCGGGAGCTGGTGGTGAACTGCTGCACCGAGTTCATCCATCTGGTCTCCTCCGAGGCCAACGAGATCTGCAACAAGTCTGAGAAGAAGACCATCTCCCCGGAGCATGTCATCAACGGTAAGCACACACACACACACACACACACACACACACACACCATCTTTGTGCATGTGGACACCTCTGTTTCTTAGTACCTTGTTGTTGTATTCTAGTTAATCATTAGTCACGTGTTAATCTGTGTATGATGCCCATCATGCGCAATGACAAAAACAAAACAAAACACCAAAATAGGCCTCCTTTGGAGGACAACTTCCTTCTAAGCAGAATCATATATGTCTCTCATTCGCAAGAGATTTACACTTTATGCCCAAGTCTCATCCATGCTTCAGTGAATAATCTCTCCTGGATACTGTGGAGATGTACACAATACCTGCTGCTGTAATCAAAAACACTGTCCTGTGTTCACTAATTCACAAAGTACTCACACTGATCATCCTGTTTAAACTTTTTAGTACTGCTGTGCAGGTGTGAGCGTGTTAAACCACTGTAACTGCGTTGTGTGCGACAATGGGTGCCCCACTTCTGATTTGTGCGATACAAGAGCAGCGAACGTTTAATTAATAGAAGACTTAATGCGTGGTATAGATGAGTGTTATGTCATGAAGTCTGTATGAATGGATAGAGAAGCTCAAGTGTTGGCCATCAAGAAGAAGCTGGACCCCCATCCACAGCTGTTGGCGGTGCATGTCCTCACACTTGTGTCCACCCTGTGAAAACTTCTTTTTTTTGAGGTGTTAAAACATCCTCTCTATGATCCTGATCTTGCTCCATTGGACTTTCACATGTTTAGTCCCGGAAAGCAGCCCTACAAGAACCAAGGTTCACTTTCATGGCTCGCAGCTCAGCCGAAAACATTTTTTTAAACAAGGTAATATGAAAACTTGTGAACAGATGGACAAAAGTGTATTAAAACACAAAGACTTTTTGTTGAACAATTATGTATTTGTCTTATCTAAAAGTTAATTTAAAAAAATTATACAGCTGAACAATTTATAATGCATTCTCAGACATTAAACTCTTACTAGAGTGTATAAGGTTTATAATCCACTAACAGTGAATCCACTAACAGTGACCTAGAAAAGGATTGGTTTCCCCTTTTTCGGTCTATATATACCAGCCTCGTGCAATCTCGGACTGAACTTGAATGTTTATAATTTATGAAAGGCACTTTCACTGCATCTGATAAAAAATTTTTTTATATTTTATGAAAAAAAATCTTTTTTTTTTTTTTTTTTGTATATTTTTTGTGCAATAAAGAGTATGATCTCAAAAGCTTGAAAGTTATTGTAAATAAAAACTAACCCGATGCTTGTAGTGTGTTTTGCACTGCATCTGTATAAGGTCCATCATTATGTAATGAACGTGTGTAGAGTTAAGTATGATCATGATAACATGGTGTACCTATGTCTTTTACTTTAATCAAGAGTTGAGTGTGCATTTGCGTTAGATTTCTTTTTGTATTAGAAGGTCTCCCCGTTCGATTTTGTAGCAAAGGTGTGATTTCCTCTAAACTTCTTTTGACTCGTGCTTTGTGGTGATAAGTTCCTGTGTTGTGTCATTAGGGTATCTAACTTGCACCTGATACATACTCCCGTTACATTGGAAGTGTTCGAACTAGTCGAAATTCAGAGGTCTCAAACCTCAAATGTTCACTGGTCCTCACTGTTGGACCACTAGGCATCTAATGTCATCTTCCAAAACAGCCATATCCTCCATACATGTAGGACCATCCTTGTACTGTAAGACAATACATGGTTTCTTAAATATTATATGTTGTATCCATCTTATTTAAATGTATGTATAAATGCATGCCTTTATTTCAGACTGCAGAGAATGAACATACAGAAGTGCAGTTTGCTGTTCATTGTAAACAGCGTGAAGATCGTCTAGACAAGATCACCTTTGTTCTTGTAAAACGAGCAAGCATCTCTTTGTTTAAACAAATTATTTTCCAAGTACAGAATGACCTATCCCTTCTGTTCCAGACTTTGCATGGTCAGAGCGTTCAGGACACAGACAATACTAAGTTGGTTCTTTTCGTGAGTTAATCGGGGTGCAAAAATGCATTTGGAAGCTCCCAGGGCAGCAAGCGACATCGTTTAGTATCTCTTACTCCGGTGCACTCTGCATTTAACTCATGCATTTGCATCATATACTCCACTAATAAAGCCTTCGAGTTAAATCACAACTGTCGGAGCACACACAATGTTGTGTGTGCTTCAGAAACTGGACTGAATTGCAGCAGCAGTTTTAACCAGTGCTTCCCATTGATTTTCCTAAAGGTGTTGCCTTTCATCATCCAAATTAAGCTGTGTTTGTACAAACCTCAGGGTGAAACCTGAGCGACAATCAGCTCTTCACATGATGAAGGCTAGACCAATGAAATTACTCTGTATAAAACATTTGTTTGTGCTTTTATATATATATTTTTATTTGTTATGTTTAATGTAGCAAAGCTTATGTTCTTCAGCATTTTTAGATTTTGCTTTTGAAGATTGGTGCCATGAGCTGAACTGACAAATGCAGAAAGAGTCTGTAGAGAGCAATCAGATTTGTGGCTGGTCATAACTTAGCTCTACCTACTGGTTTTACTGTCTTGGATTAATTTTTGTTTCAGCACCGCATAGTTCATATATAAACACAGGATACTGCTTGTTTTTCCGGATCATCCTGATATTTTATTTTTGCTTTAACCCCCTTGTGATGCATTACCATATGCTTTGGTGTGCACGGAAAATCAAAATCTAGGCCTGTCTGGGTTTATTTTTTTGCCAAGCCTCCTTCACTGAGATTGAAAAGTATAGCACTTCACTATCACTCAAAGGCATAGAGGTCACGTTTCATTCACCTGTGTTAATTGGCACAAAGGGCGCACCTTATCTGGGATCTTCTTCACTTGGACTAACCTGCACAGAGGTCAAACTTCCTTCCCTGAGAACTGTGGAAGGACTGACAGAACTCTTAACATCTGCCAAAACAGCTGACTTAATTCCTTGATGTCTGTCTGTCTCATATCTCCTTATATGGAAGTGTTTTGATATTTGCAAATGTGTCTATGAGGAAGCAGTTTGAGACAAGACTTAAGGGTAGCCTGCAGTGATATGTTGCCAGGTTATGGATAATTGCTAATGGCCAGTAACTCTAAAGTCTGTTGGATGAAATGGAATAATGTATTCTTGGGAAAACAGAGTGAATATTCATTGATGACGACAGACAAGTCAAGCTAGAAATTAAATCTGAAGCCAAAAATAATTGCCAATATCCACACTGCTCCCTCTCTACTTAGCTCTCTCTCTAATGTGTTTTTATGGGCTGGATAATGCATTGGGTTAAGCGACATGTAAGACAGTGAGAAGACATCCATGTCTTCTTCAAAACTGGGCAGCTAAGGGGTAACTCGGAGTGCAATACTGTATGCAAACACTGGATTAAGTCATGACTCTGTGCCTTCCTGTCTCCAGTTACAGCCCAAGAAAGCAGGTTTATTATTATTAAGTAATTCATTCATTCATTTGTAAATTTTGCACAAACTCTGTTGTTTCATCTTGTAATTCATGTAATTTAATAGACAGGTACATTTTGTGTATTCACAGGACTTCTATAAATGTCTTGAGGTACTAAGTAATAGTGCATAGTTATCGGTTTGAAAGCTCATTCATTAAATGCTAATACCTGTTACTAACGAATCACAGACACCAATGATTTAAAATGTCCCCCCCCCCCCCCCTTCTTCTCTTGAAGCACTTGAAAGTCTCGGTTTTGGATCCTACATAACGGAAGTGAAGGACGTTTTGCAGGAATGTAAAACAGTCGCGCTGAAGCGGAGAAAGGCCAGCTCACGTCTGGAAAATCTCGGCATCCCAGAAGAGGAGCTTCTCCGCCAGCAGCAGGAGTTATTCGCCAAGGTACACATGATAAATGTGGCCTCTAATGGCATACGTTTTAACTGTTCTGTTAATCATTATTGCAGCACTTCACACTCGCTCGCTCGCGCGCGCGCGCGTGTGTGTGTGATTCTTATAGCCAAATCTAATAAAGAAGGCATAACACGCTTCCATATTTTTAGTTAAATAAAAAAGGCAATGCTACTCAGTATCTATTTCAGCTAATGTTTCAGTTGAATATTTTTGATACACTAAGGCTTTAGCAGTACTAAAATAGAGATTTATATAATAATAGATGTGACTTTATTCACTGGAATTGAATTGCTCACTCATAAGAGCGTTTAAAAAAAAAAAAAAAAAAAGTACAACGCCATCTACTGAATTTTGGAATGAACTAAAACTTTTATGTGTTGCTGTAAAGTGCGATAAATGAAGGTGTGGGCATGTTTATTAAGTAGATTTGCACAATCATGAGCGCATATAAAAAAAATGTACAACACCATTAAGACATGAGCTGCTTTCACACAGGAAGCATTTCACACAGTTCAAGCATGTTTTCCATTTAAATTTCAGATTAGCACATCTTCTCTTCCCGTCGGCCGATTACGATAAAGCGTTAAAATTCTTTTAGTAGTTTTTACATGATTTGTGCACAAACAAAAAACATCTTGATGTGTTCTATTACTTATCTTATGTCCTCCCCAAATAATTTTTGCTCAATGTACAGACACGCCAACTTTTATTGCAGTTTTATTATATGTATAGATACGCAGGTTAGCAGCAAGCTTTTTATTGTCTTTTAGGGATGGGTTGCATACTTCTCAAAAAACTTCTGTGATGGGAATTCTCCCTTTTACAAATATCTTATTTTGCCCCTGTCCTTCCCTACGCTCCAGGCCTGAAGGATCATTGACAACGACCCCACCTCCGAGCCTTTTACACAGAGCACAGGGGTGCAATAAAAGGCACAGTATTCCTCCCTTGAACATGCTGGGTGGAAGGGGCTCATGTCTTTATGGACCTTGCTTTGTGCATCGGGCCATTGTCATGCTGGATTATGTTGGGCCTCTGGACCCAGTTCACAGCTGGCATTAAGATCTGCCCTTTGTGACCGGATCACAACATTTAAGTAAAGGTGTGTTTATAGTCAAATGCATTTGGAACCAGCATTTTGATTCCATCACTCGATCCCCATTTGGGGACAGTCTGCAAGACGTATGACAATCATTTTTATTGGGAATAAAATGTGCCTCGATGCATCCTGGATCGCAACGAAGGATGACCTCATCTTTAATCTTTTTTTCCCCGATATACACCTAGCATAAAACTATCACAGCATTTCATAAAACGAACTTTAAAATGACAGTCAAACATGGTGGTGGTGGTAGTGTGATGGTATGGGGCTGCTTTTCAGCTTCAGGATCTGGACGACTTGCCGTAATTGATGGAACCATGAATTCTGCTTTCTACTAGAAAATCCTAAAAGGGAATGTCTGGCCATAAGTTTTTTCACCTCAAGCTCGAGCGCACTTGGGTAATGCAGCAGGACAATGATCTAAAACATTACAAGCAAGTCCATCTCTGAATGGCTTAAAAAAACAGAATGAAGGTTTTGGAGTGGCCTAGTCTAAGTCTGGACCGATTCACATGACCTTAAACAGGCCTTTCATGCTCAAAAACCCTCCAGTAGCTGAATTAAAACAATTCTTGCAAAGAAGAGTGGGCCAAAATACCTCCACAGCAATGTGAAAAACATGTTGCCAGTAATTGCAGTTGTTGCTGCCAAGGGTGACACAACCAGTCAGAGGCTATTACTTTTTCACATTGGGCCAGCCAGGTGTGGACATTGGGCCAGCCAGGTGTGGACATCTTTTTTCCTTTAAAAAACTCAGGTTATCTTTTGTAGTATTACATTTAATCTGAAGAGTGACCAATATTTTAAGTAAGAAAAATGTATTTTAAATATAATTACGTGTGGTAAGTATATGGTAAAAAAAAAAATGGCAGCTTAAACATTTTTATTTGTATTTTTTTAAAGGTTAATGGTCTTAAATGTGTAACAAAATTGTAAGAAAAATTATATCAAATCGGGATATTAATAACATCGTGATACTTCGAATAATAATCGAATTAGGATATTGAATCGGGTGGTGACTGGTGATTCCCATGAACGAGGCCTAGGCTCTAGTTAAGAGAAATATTAATGCTAAAGCATGCAAACAATCTAGGCAGTTAAATGCTTCCAACTTTCAGGAAGGCCCCTCATATGCTTCTGATGGACAGACATCTGCATACTTTTAGTCATACAGTGTACTGAAAATACCTGTGAAAAGCATTTATCACTAAGCCAGTTTATTTGAGCCTATTGCAAAAGGCAAAGCCTGTGCAGTGAGCAGATCTATGGTGTATTTTTAACACTGTTCAGTGCCTGTTGTGCATAGGGCAGTGTGGTACGTGTGTCTTACGTGTGTGTTGTATGTTGCAGGCACGGCAGCAGCAAGCTGAACTCGCCCAGCAGGAGTGGCTGCAGATGCAACAGGCGGCACAGCAGGCCCAGTTAGCAGCAGCAGCAGCTTCAGCTACCGCAGCGCAACACGCCCGATCCTCCCAGGAAGATGATGAAGAGGATGACATGTGATCTCTCTCTCTCTCTCTCTGTCTGTTTTTCTCTCTCACACGCAGTATCCGTTTATATTGACTTTTTAGAAAACACATTGCCAGACGGCTGTTTTATTTGGCCCTTCCCTTATGTCAAAATAGAATTAGACTTTTGTCCTCCTGTTTTTCAGAGACGTATTTCTACATTCATCAGACAGTTAAAATATTTAAGGCACCATGTTGTATGTACGTCATTGTTTTTTGGACTCTAAGTTGTATGATATATTGGCGGCAGAAGACGCATTACGTTTAATTGTTCTCGGTTTGGTGCAGGAATGAGTATTTACACTCAAATGCCTCATGTTTTAGGTGTCTTGTAGATTTCTTGCTTTTTGTTTTTGTAAAATAGTTGAGTTAAAATACTTTTTCCCTGAGGATTGATTTTTACGGCAGTGGTTCCTTCCCTGTCTTGCTCTGTTTGTTAGGCAGAGCCGAACTGGGTTGTAAAGTAGGACGTTTCTGTTTTGTCTCTTTTTAGTCGGTAAGAGTACAGTGTATGTAGGACGCAGCTTTTGTCTGGCCTGTGTTCAGAACAGTATTGAAAGGAGAACTACAGAATAATATCTGTCTCTTTAGTACCAAAGATAGAGAAGAAACTTCAGTCACCAGATAGTCTTAAAAGCCCTCTGGACAGTTTTACACTCTTACAGAAAGAAACTCTGGTCACTGATGGCACTGAGCTATGCCACCATCAATGTCCCTATATTGATGGCAACTATCAAACCTTAAAATCTTTTGATATCCGAGCAGAAGGTTTTTGTTCCTCTGTATCTCTCTGGTGCAATGTGTAGAAGTTGCATTGTGAATGTGTGGTCAATTCTTATCTTGTGAAGATTGGTAAGTTTTAGTTGAGGCACGTGTTCACATGGCTTTGCAGGAGCTGTAAGCTGTATTCTCTAAGCAATAAAAGTCAACATGTTTTATAAATTAAGTGCTGAGTGTTTTTTATTATTATTATTATTATTATTGTTATTATTAATTTGTTTTTCAGAATAGAAAGGTAACATGATGGCACAGCAGGTGGCGTTGTCGTCTCACAGCTCCAGGATCCCTGATTTGATCCTGTGTTGTAAATTTCTTCTAGGTGTGAATGTGTGTGGATTATGCCCTGTCATCCTTTTGAGGGTGTATTCTCACCTCACAATCCAAGGTGTTTCCAGGATAGGCTCTGGATATATTGCTATCCTAAAGATAATATGGCCTAATGAATAAACAATCATGCTTACAGCTGAAATATTAAAGTACTTAATCAGTGTCTAATGTGTATATAATTTTTAGATCATGAACAAAAATTCAGGAGTTTAAAATTTTTTAAAATGTAATTTACTGATGTATGTTTCAGAACATTTTCAGCAGTGTTTGCAAGGAGTTTAATGAACTATAATTAAACCTCTGACTAGCTAAAGATCCTTAATATATAAATACCTGCAAGTACTTTATACATTTACTCACTCACTTACTCATCGTCATTACCACTTAATCCTGTATTCAGGGTCGCGGAGACCTGGAGCCTATCCCAGGAGGCTTGGGGCACGAGGCAGGGTACACCCTGGACAGGGTGCCAATCCATCGCAGTATACATTTACTGCGATTCTTTTTGTTTTGATATCTGGATGTATAAATTGTGATGATTTAAGCAGTTAAAAGACGTTTGTGTAAAATGACAGATTGCCCTAAAATAAATGCATTAAATACTACTTAATATATTAATTTTTTTCTAATATGCAATTTTCTCACAAACTTTTCTGAAAGGTGTGTACTTTGTGACTCGGGCTCATAGATATTTACTGGAGAAACATGGAAAGTGATGGAAGAAAAATGATTCTACAAATAAAAGACTTATCGTGGCACCAGTGAGGTAGGACAGGAGTTTGATCAAGACTTAACGTGGCATACAGTAGGACAGGAGTTTGATAAAGATCACATGATTTGTGTCCACTTTGCATAAATCTTCAGCAATACTTCAGTTTTGTGCACCTAAGCATTTAAATCATGCACATTTCAAACTAAAAATTTGCTTCATATTTAAATTTTTACAGTAACAAAAAGCATTTTATGAAGTGTTATTTAGCGTACATAGGGGAAAAAATATGAGATGGTCCTAAATCCTAAATCTTCTACACTCACTCTGTACTGTCGGTCAATACCGCTTTACTCTGTATACAGGGTCGTGGGTGTTCCTGGAGCCTATCCCAGGAGACTTGGGGCATAGGCGGGGTACACCCCAATCCATCGCAGGGCACACACACCCACACATTCTCAGACACTTATTTTCACACTACGGGCAATTTGGGAATACCCATTATTGTAACTTGCATGTCTTTGGACTGAGGGAGGAAACTGATGTACTTGGAGGAAACCCGCTAACCACAGGTTGAACATGTAAACTGACCAGAGATGAAAATCGAAACCGGTCCGCTAAATTTTTTACTTCATCCTTACTGGCATAAAATTATATAGGTGTAAATTAAACTGAATTTAAATATGATGGGTCATGCAGCCTACTAAACAACTTTGCACATTAAAAGAAGACTATATAAGGCCTGTTTTAAAATTTACATCATCTCTGATTTTTGTATTGCAAATTAGTAATCCTCGATTTAATTTCTGCATCCTCAGTCTGTGATACAAGTGCTTCCATATATGAAACGGGTGGGTCATGGTTGTAAGAATCCTGCCGATAGAGGGCGCTTTGAGCAGGCCCAGCTAGGGGAAAAAAACGCGAAGCCGTATCCCATATGACTCCTGACGGTCTACATAAGCGCACTACACGTAGTGCTACAGACTGCAGCCGTGTAGTACACTATTTGTGCAATAGCGAGAGATTTGTTATGCAGTCGGTGAGATTTTTAGATTCCAGTCGTCCAGCACCGTTCCCACCATTCCGCGTAGATTTGCTCTCAGAGAAGTGAAAGGTCGCCTGTCTTTTTGTGTGTGTTTTTTTGTTTATCTTCTGAAGGAGTGATAATAGGTTTCACAGAATTCCTGTTTTCGTATTGGAGTGGTTTTGTTTCTATTTGTTAGAGACATTTGCACTTTATCACTGAAGCAGCGTCACCGCCTTTGTCGGTTGGAAAAGAGTGCTTTTTAAACGGCTCGCGACGCGACGCTCTGAGCTCAGGTGAGTGCGCCCGCGTATGTATGTGTGTGTGTGTGTGTGTATATATATACAGTATGCGTGTGTGTAACGTCTCACCTTTAGATAATTAAATGTTTGTTTGCTACAGCTGTGAGTGTGTGTGTAACAAATTATATAAATAAATTTAAGTACTAAATGTAGTGGCGCCTTAATAAATGACCAAGGGAGTTTGTGTGTGTGCAGTGTTTCAAATTAAAGAGACTGTAATTGCCATATAGGCAGTAGGCAGCATTCACAAGGTGTGTGTATGTAAGTAAATAACATGAGTTTCTACTGTGTATTTATTATTTTGTTGCCCACAAGACTAGAATCACTAAGTGATGATTAGTGATTTGTTGAATGAATCAAATAATCTGTGAATTAACGTCTCTAGTGGTATCTATTCAATTCAATTCAATTTTATTTGTATCTACACTGTATGGACAGTGTATAAGTATTTGGCCAATCCTGCAATCACGTTGTATCCGAATACTTATACTTCAACATGGAGTTGGTCCCCCTTTTGCAGTTATAACAGCTTCCACTCTTCTTGGAAAGCTGTCCACAAGATTTTGGAGAGTTTCTCTGCACATTCATTCTGTAGAGCACTTATGATGTCAGGCACTGATGTTGGACGAGAAGGGCTGGCTCGCAATCTCCGTTACAGTTCATCCCCGAGGTGCTTGATGGGGTTGAGGTCAGGGCTCTGTGCGGGCCAGTCAAGTTCTTCCATGTCGAACTCATCAAACACTGTCTTTATAGCGCTTTGTTCACTGGGGCACAATCATGTTGGAATAGAAAAGGGCCTTCAACAAAGTTGGAATCTTAGCATTGTCCGAGAGATCTTGTTATGCTGAATAAGGGGCCTGATTGAAACACCTGAATTCATTAATTAACAGGTTTGGTCAAATACTTATGTTCACGTAGATTACGTGTTTATCTGCACACACCTGAATACGTTCTCTTCTGCCCCCTCTGTATATAATAATGTTGTCAGGGAAATGAGAGGTTTTGTTGTGTTAATTCCCCGTATTTGTGGTGAAGACTGTTTACTGGAATGCTGTACAGTGGTTTAGGCAAATCAGTTTCTCTGGTACTGTGTGGGGAGATCATGAACAGGAAAGGATTATTATGAAAATGTATGAGCAGTTGAGACGGGCCCTCCAGATCACCTGTGATCTGGACAAGAGATCATAACGTGATCATACGCTGCCTGGCCATAGAAAGGAAGGCACCAACTAGGTTTAACTAGGCAACTAGTTAAGAGCCTTTCTCTGGATAATTACTGCAGTGATTAATATGCTTTAGATGCCACCAAATTATTTAGCCCTAACTGATGCAGTGAGTGGATTTTCATTTTTTAAACAACTTTGTCAGAAGACATATCCTGTGGTCGTGGCAAAGTTGTAACTGCGATTCAGAAGGGTCAAATTATTGTCCTGCATCAAACAAAGAAAACAACTAGGAAGATTGCAAAAAAACTACTAAAATTGAAATAAAAACTGAAAAAACATTATTAAAACCTTTAGTTTCCTTCAGGTGGTCAGGTCTAGATTCAGCAACGTTATTTGCCCAAAAATTTGGTTAGCTGACTCCCTGATTATTAGGCATGGGAATCACCTGTGGCCTCCCTATACAATATTATCACGTCACCTAGGTGCTGATTAGATTTATATTGTAATTCTGTAATTACATTTATAATTATATAATTATAATAATAAATTCTATAAAGTTATAAAGTTATGTTTTTTCCTAATTTTGTTACAATTTTAAGATCTTGAATGTTTAAAAAAAAGTTGTCACAATTCAGAAGTCCTATACCTTAGCTTTATTCACTAGCTTCACAACTTAGTTGGACATGAGAAATTAAATGGAACCCATATTATTATTTTTTTTTACTTAAAAACCAAAGGCACAATTTAAACAATACAAAATAAGAGTTACAAGAAGTTAACATTTAACTTATAATGAAATTAAGCAAAAAAAGCTACTTTTTCACTAAGCAGCATGTATCTCTGTCATCCGCCATAAATATTTTTTTTAAACAAACTTTGCAAATAATTCAGTCCTATTACACAGGATCCTAATATGGGAATAGTTTAGAGTGCACCACCTGTAGGGGTATACAGATGTACAGCTGTAATGTTTTAAAATTAAAATTACTGCCTCAAGTGCCTCCAAAGTCTCAAAACTTTACTTGAGATTTTTAAAACTAATTTGCACTCGCAGTGTTTTGAGGCTGGTGTAATGAGTAGAGGAAAAGCCTAATCAGAGGCTTTTTAAAGTGTGTGGCATTTGAGAATGTAACGCAATAGAAATACATTTCTTTTGTACCACTCAGAGGCTCGAGCACTTGGCACAGAATCGGTTATATCTGAGGCTGATCGGTCATTTTAAGCCAATTAATCTAAAAACAAGCCAATTCTGGTCACTGTCTGATCAACCGGTGCAGCTCTATTATGAATAGAAAACCAAAAAAAAACAACACCACAATTTTCTAGTCAGTGTGGCAGTACATGAATCACCACACAAAAGAATCGTGATTCATAACTGAATCAGTCTTTTCTCCCCATCAGTATTTATTGGAGTGGTTGAATTTTTTTTCTTCATCTGTCCACGAGAGAAGATGTTTTCTTCTCTTTTGGTTCAATTTGATGTTTACAGGCTGACTTGTTTTTCAGCCTCATGTTTGGAGTTAATTCCATTTTAAATAAGTTTATAACTTAAAGAAAAAAAAAACCCTAAAAAAAAAAGGGCCAAGAGAATGTGGACACATGAATGTGATAAAGTTCGAAGTACAATTTAGTTTACTGATGTCTTTTCATGCTTTAATACTACAATATCCCTTCACTGAGAGTATGTGGTGTAGTCCAAACCTGTTCCAGCACAAAACGAGGAACCTCGAGTGGCCTGCACAGAGCCCTGACCTCAACCCCACCAATCCTTTCAGATGAACTGGAATGCCGATTACATGCCAGGCATTCTTGCTGGACGTCAGTGCCCGACCTCACTAACGCTCCTAAGGCTGAATGAACTCAATTCCCCACAGCCACACTCCAAATCCTGTGGAAAGCCTTCCGAGAAGAGCGGAGGTTATTATAACAGTGAAGTGGGGCATCATTTGGAACAGGATGCTCAAAAAGTGCACATGGGTGTGATGTTCTGGTGTCCACAATTTTTTTGCCTGTGTTTTATCTCTGAGGGTGGGTTGTGATTTCCAGGAACTAAAAAAACAATGACTGAAAACCACTCGTTTCTGTTGTGTGTTGTCCAGTTCCATGATAGATTACATCAGTGGCAATCCATTTAGGAGCCAGTGTCACTTTTTGCTGTTCAGATTGAATTGTTTTTATGTACCCACAGTAATGTTTTCCTGTTGCTGGTATTTAGCTCAGTTGTATATTTCATATCCAAGATTTAAGTAAAATCTGCCATCTTTAGTTTAGAATGAATTCCAGATGGGTTACTGTGATTTCTTACTGTACAGGGTACACAACCTGATTAATGCATGTATATTCATGGAGAAAAATAAATCTGCCCTACTTTATTTTTTTTATGTATCAGGGCTTAATAACAATTCTATTAACATAACGTTGATACACAAGTGATCTCACGTGGTAACAACAAAACTGCACAACAGATTTCAGTATGCAGTCAGTAAAAAGTAAACCAAAATAAAACTATTGTAAACCTCACAAACAGTATACAGTGGAACTTCAGATTACGAGTAACGCAGTTTACGAGCAAGACGAGCAAAGATTTGTAATAAATTTTGACTTGAAAAACGAGCATTGTCTTGGTTTACGAGTACCAAGTATCATGTATCACGCATGCGCTTCTTGTTTTGTGATCACAACTGAGCCAACGGTTTTTCTTTCTCTTGCGCTGCGGAATTATAGGTAATCATCTCCCCTGCTGGGTCTTAGTGCTTGCAGAGGTTCTGTGTAAGGCAGTCCTTCAGTCACACACACACACACACACACACACACTCTCGCCTTTACAGACCCCCTCCCACCCCCTCCTCCTCTCGGCTTCACACACACATACGGACACACACTCTCTGCCTTACACAGAAACACACACACACACACACAGCGCACAAACGGAAACACTTATCTGTCGGGATTTATTTTTACTTTTTTAAAGGTAAAGTGCAGGTTAATTTGTTTTATTTTTACTTAATATTTAGTGTTAATTATTTTTATGTATTTATTCTTTGGGGCTGTGGAACAAATAATTTGAGCTTCTATTATTACTTATGGGAAAATACGATTTGGTTTACGAGTGTTTTTGGAATACGAGCCCACTTCCGGAACAAGTTATGCTCGTAATCCAAGGTTCCACTGCAAGTCTTGATGCATGCCTTACTTGTACCCTAAGAGAACGGTCAGGCCGGTTGATTTGGTTTGTTTGTTTGTATTAGGGTTTATCAGCCATATCAGCTTCATGGCAGATACATATTAAACATTCAACCAATTTATACAAACCCGACATAATATTAAGTTATAGATATAATGTAAGGGATTTAAAAGGTAGTAAAAATAAATAAAATGATAATAAAAAGATGCCGGGTGATAAGTGCTTGAGGCCTGGGGGATAATGTGATGCAGTGCGGGAAGTGACGTGATGTGAGCAGGTTATATGTATGTAGAGGTTGTTCTCGTGCAGATTTGCTTACTGACCTTAATTTCAGGGCTGAAGGTGTACACAAAGGTCTCCCCAGTGCCATAATAGTGCTCACTAACCCTGAATGGGTGAGTGGAGAAAACTCCAAAAATCTGTCGATAAAATCATAAAAAAAATAATAAAAAAGAAGAAGAAGCACTCTAAGAATTAAAGTCCCACTTAACAAGTTCAGTCAAATCAGGCTTTTCATGTATTATCTGATTGTGTATACCTGATTGTTCATGTCTTTGATGACCAGCAGCACGGGGCAGTCCAGCTCCCCCTGGTTCCTGTAGAGAGTCTTCAGGCTGGTTCCGTGCACCACTGTGCTGTAGGCCAGCCTCCACTGGTAGCCCTGAACCCGAGCCGGGAGCCGAGCAGCTAACTGCAGGGACCGCACAGCGATGGATTAAACTACAGAGACACTATATTTAATGCACAGCATGCAATTAAGCGCAGGTGTATTTCTGTAGGACCTTCTCGACATGTGTATCCTCAAATATCGTGCTGGGGTCCGTCAGAACCGACAACAGATCTAGCGGTTCCTCGTCTTCAAAAGTACCGAAACTCTGCCTCCTCCTTGCTTCATTCATGGTGATGATCTGAGGAAATCGCATAACTCAAACAGTGCCCAATGCACTATTTACCTGAAAAACAAGCTCGGGTAAAAAGGTACAGGTACCTCCCAATTTCTGGGCACCGGGTCACTGAAGAAGTTATCGATCATGTTGAGTTCGTCCTTCTCTACGACGACAAAGCCTTGCTCCTGTGCATCTTTCCCATAGGCATCGGGAGACCACTGGATGAAGAACGAGTAGAGATGGTCCACCCTGAGAAGACGACAGAAACAGTTCAGTAAAATTAAGAAATTAGTTACAAGTACTTTATAAATCAGGATTTGGGGAAAAAAATAAGTAAATTAAAAAAATGGTAAAATATTTGTCTCTCTTCTATGTCGGTCACATGATAGCATCAATGATGGTGCGACAAATGACTTCTTTAGAGGAAACATAATAATACAAATGGCTGCCATAAATTAATTAGATTAAGGCCATAGATAACCGTTGAAGTGTGTACACATTTTTGGGCCCCTCTGTATACATATATTAAAAGGATTTTTGAAGATTTAAATTAATAGAAGTGTTCATAAAAATCTATTCAAACCTATAAAGCACATGTTAGCTGGGTCACTGATTATTGATAGGAAGTTTGTATCATTTTAGTGCCTCGGTTCTTTGAATCTTGTTCATCAAAACGCACAAATCTTTTTTTTGAGCCATTTAGTTCATTTCGTACTTTTGATCAGAATTTTTCAATAAACAGACCCCAAAACGTCTACATACAAAAATGTTGGTTATAGTTCCAGTAATGAAAATATTACAATACAGATAAGGACATATTATGATAAACAGAATGAGCAGCTCATCTCTCATATCTTCTGGTCTGAGTCGGTCGTTCCTTTGTCAAATGACCCCCATAGACACTATTATTGCACTCCATAGCATCTACGGGAGACTCGGATTAAAAGACTCATGAGATGAATCGCTCAATTCTGTTTCCTGTACATAACCTACGGAGGTTTTGCGATGCTTTGCGCATGCGTGCACAGTAGAAAATGAACGAATTGCTCTCTGAGACTCTACACGGTCTCCTGAGTCACGTTAAAGATTCGTTCAAAAAGAATGAATTGTTCATGAACGACCCATCACTTTCACTGATGGAGATAGCATTTATGTTTTTGCTTTTTGTTATTCATCAAAATATTCTTCTTAACTAGGTCTTAACTAGGCTTCTTACATTTCAGAGGTAATAAACTAGAATGCTGAGTACACGTTGATGTTTTACAAGAGGCAAATTAATGGAAAAAAAAAAAAAAAGTAGTTTTGCACCATTTTGTTGAAATGTTTGGGACCATTTGTCCACTTGGTTGAGAAGCGTCAATTCAAATCAGTAAAAAGTGAACGTCCTCCCCACATTTATTCTATGATCCTACATTGTAGACTCTTTCAAGACGACTTGATGGCCCTATATTCATGAGTAAAGAGGGGTTGATGAATGGTTTGATGTGTAAATTATTGGGGTGCATCAATACATGAGATTGTGCATTTGTGAAAATTATCACGCTGTGCGAGTCCCTCATGCAGCTGTGCAAGACTTGTTCCACAAGACATGGTGTTAAATTATCCTGAGAAGCTGAGGGGTCCACAAAAAACACTGGAAAATAACCCTCTGGTCCAATTTTTTTTTTTTTAAAAAGGGGCCATCTTCACGTCCAGCCTAAAACAACTGGCAGAGAACTCCAAATAATATTGATCCCCAATTTCATCCAGTGTCATCCTCATCATCATCACAGCCACAAGGGTGGATTTCAAAATAACACATTTCTTGAACAACATTGCACTCCAAATTCTCACTCCTCAACAGTATCCCCAGTGGAAGTCAACATACCCATGACCATGATCGCAGAGAACACACGTTGACCCATCTTGCTTGAATTTAGAATTTTTTCCCCATGGGATCACATCCGTGACTCCCCTTTCTGGCTCTCTTGCTTCCTTTAAATTGCATCAGGAGACACTTTGGTGAGCTCAGAAGGCCTTGCTTTTCAGCTTCCATCACCACTGGTGTCCACCAGCACTTCCTGCCATGCCTTACTCCAGCTTATTTAATGCTTGGTGAACTAGAACACGGTCCATTTAGGTTTAGCATCTCTAATAACATTCAGTACAAAAGATAGTAAGATAGTGCTTTTGGTTGGCCAAGTTAAGTTTCTGCCACACACTC
This sequence comes from Clarias laeviceps, assembly GCA_030014305.1. NCBI lineage: Eukaryota > Metazoa > Chordata > Actinopteri > Siluriformes > Clariidae > Clarias > Clarias laeviceps. Next base: position 13,923,784 of record JAQMYJ010000037.1, read on the forward strand.
CTAATTCCATGCTCCCCATGCAAACAAATCAAACTCACCAACTCAAATGGTGATCAGTTAATACAAATCTTTAAATGTTTAACCTGAGGACACTTTTTTTTCTTAAAAATGTCAACAGTCAAAACATGGTACCATAAGTACAGAAAATTTTCTAAAAGGTTATAATCACTACCTGTTACACCTCATTGAGCACAGAGTTAACTCAAGCTCTGATTATAGCTCATGCACAAGCAATATCATACCTTTCCTGAGGCACTGCAAACCAGTACTCTGGGTGCTTCCCTCTGCTCCCGAAGAAGTGAGTAGGGCTAGAAGTTCGACCGATGGCGAAGGATTTTTTCATGGGCTTCCCCACTTTGAAGCAAAGGAACATGGGCGGCTTCTTGCTTTTCTCCTCTCCAGAGAGTAGCATATCTACAGAAGATTATGACACACAATGTCTACAGCAATACACTGCATGGGAAAAAAATAAAAATCAATAAATAACTCGCCCAGTACAAGATTTTATTCACTTAAATTTAGCTTTCATTACAGCGCACGCTGTTACAAACTGGCCAGTTTATGTGTGAAAATGATTCCCCGTATTCCCAGAACCACGCCTTCACATTTTGAAATCCTGGGATCTTCCTGTGCCACAATGAAAGGAAAACTTCACAGATGTGATAATCTGGTCATTCAGTACATTAAGGTCATCAGCTGACTTCATTTTTTTGCCACATAACGTTGCTAAGTCTAGACCTGACCAACTGGAACAACCCCAGATCATAACACTGTCTTCATGCGCTTCCCTTCTTACCCTGATGCCCCATCGCTCTGGAATAGGCTCAACCTGGACTCATCAGACCACATGAACAAGTCCAATCTTTATGCTCCCTAACAGACGGAAGCCTTTTCTCTGATTAGTCTCACCAACAAGTGGTTTTCTTATGACCACACAGCTGTTTAGTTCTAAACCTGTGACTTCTCAGCACATTGGATGTGTGTGTGTATGGAAATGCTCTTACTTTCATTATTAAATATACCTCTGGTTTTTACTGTTGAGTTTTTTTTTTTTGTTGTGTTTGAGTGATCTCCATTCATGACTTTTTTTCCCTAATAACATTTCTTTCACAAAGTTGACCTGAGTTCAGCACGACCCTTCCCGGTGTTAATAAACGTGTTGTAGGGCTCATAACTCAGTTCGAGTAATTTAAAATCTCCTTAGTTGTTTTCTTTGATTGATGCCACTCAATAATTTGACATTTCTTACTTGGCGACTTTTTTTGGCCAGGTAGTGTATATCAAAATAATTAGCTGAACCTTTTAAAATACAACGTAGGAACTAAAATGACTTGAAGAGTTGAAGATAAGATGCGTGTCTCATACTACTTTTTTTTTCCCCACTGTGACAACAGGGAAGCAAAGTTCATCTGTTTAGTTTCATATTGCTGTCAATTTATGTTTTATAGCAGTATGTGCTGTAATAACACACATGCCTTAATTTCATCTCACCTTCAATTGGACCCTGCATCCTTTTCATCAGCCAGGACATCTCCGTTTCATTGTTTTGCAGATCTTCTTCCTTCTTGCTCAGCTCTTCATCTGCATTTGGTCTTAGTATTGTCTCCTTATCATCTTCATAACTTGGTCCCAAAGAACTACATTTCCCAGAATCCCCAGTCACATCACCAGAGCTTTCCAATATTTTTTGGTCCTCGGCTACTATGACCTCTTCCACTTGTGAGGAATCATGAATGAGAAACTCTGCATTAGTTAAGCCCTCGTCATCCTTCAACTCATGCACTAGAGTAACCCCTTTTTCACTAGGCTCTTCTCCTGTGTGCGGTGTGCTGTTTTTGTCCTCGTCTAAGCCCAGCTCTGTGTTCTCATCTGTAGAACGATTATGAAGGTCTTTATCCATGGCCTCTACTTGCTCTGCATGACATGACCTTACTGCCTCTACTGTCTGGTCTGTGAGGACCAGCACCCTCATTTTCGTTTCGACAGAATCACTCAGATCTTGTAAGGACGCCTCTTCCAGACTCGGACAAGTAGTGTTCACAGTCTCGGGCCTGTTTTGAGACATTTCGTTGCTTCCGTTCTCGGTTCCTGAGTCATTCTGTAACAACTCGAGCTCAGTGAAGCCTTCATCGGATGGGGATTTGTCTGCAGGGGGGCAATCAGACTCTGTCTCGATGTCATCTAACACGATAGGGCGTCTGGGCTTGCCGAGGGCCTCGTAGCGGCTGAAGGGGTTCAGATCCTGCTCAGATGGAAGTTCCACCCACTCACCTGGCCTGTATAATGGACACAGATCCTGAGGTATGTCACTACCGTTGAGACAGCGGCCATCATGTGAGGGTAATGGAAAGGAAAATTAAAAAGAGGAACAAAACAAAAAAGAAACTTAAATATGATGGACAAAACTAAATTATGAACTCATAATAAAAAACAAAGAAAAACTTTAAAGGGAAATGAAATATAAATGATAGAAAATCAAATTAAAATAGTACAACATAAATGAAGACGGTACGAAAATTCTGGAGTAAACAGATACTGAAATGCAAACACACACCAGAGTCGATAATACCTCGAGCACAGCGTTTCATCATGTGATACCAAAACCTGACATTATATAAAAACACTCCAAAGCACACACTATGAGATGGTCTGAGGTAGAAAACACAGAGACAGAAGCAGTGCTGCTTACGACGGCAGAGCGTCCTTGAGCTGCATGCGGGACACATCGTCGTACAGGGCCACGGACAGCACCTCTTCCATTGGGCAGATGAGGCCGTACTCCTCACACCCATGCTCGATCACTAGAGGATCCGACTTATGAGGGTCAAACATAATGTTATTTGGGGTCACGATCATCACACCGCCAACAACTCCCTGAGAAATGAGAAAAATAAACGGGTTAGTTCAATGTTAGTTCAACAAACCTAATCTTGTTTTATACAAGATTTCCACAACTGGAAATCAAAGATTACAAACAGTTAGGATTTGAAGCATGACTAAAACATGATCAATGGCTTTAACAAGTCTTAGACCTTTGCTTAAAATGTGTGCAAAACAGTTGAGATGGGAAAAATTCGATTCAGTTATGAATAGCACTTATTTTGTCTGATGATATACATATCACAATAACTTTTAAAAAAATTTTTTTTTAAACTATTTTTGCATTTATAATAGTGATGAACCAGTTGATCAGTTGATCAGTTCATTGTCTGGCTTTCAGTTCGATCGGCCGCGACCAATGATCGGCCGATCAGCCTCAGACATAAATGATTCTGCACAGACTGCAGAAGCTTTCCTGTGATGCAACAGAAAAGTTTTTTATGGCGTTACATTATCAAAAAAAAAAAATTATTATAATTTAATTAAAAAAAATTAAACAGGATAAGAGCCACCGATCTGGCTTTTTTACTCCAAATTCTGTGAGTGAATTAGTCTCAAAACACACTTGTGCCAGCATTAAAAGCTGCACATGCCCGCAAGTCACTCACTGTCGAGTTTTGAGACTTTAAAGGCGTTTGAGGAGGTAAAGCATAGCTGTTTTTTTTTATAATCCTACGGGTGGTACACTCCAAACATTATCATTATGTGTGGTTTAAGCTTTAGATATGATAATTATATACCAGGGCTCACTTGCAAAAGAGACTACTGTCTCAATGTGACTACCCTGGTAAAACAAAGGAAAATAAAATAAATTATGGCGGATGATATAACCGAGGTATGTGCGAGTAAGTAAAAAAGTGCTTTTTTGCTTAATTTAAGTGTTAAACTTATGTATTTGAAGTTAGTTTGTACTGTATACATGTTTTACTTGAGAAAACTAATGTTTTAAAGGAATGGACTCGATTTAATTAATCTTTTAATTGAATAAAATTTTAATGGTTTTGAATTGTAACAAAATCAGAGGAAAAATTTAATATCGCATTGGGATATTTATAAAATTGTGATAACAAATTTGATCGAATCGGCACCTGGGTATCGTGATAACATGGTATCGGGAGGTGACTGGTGATTCCTATCCATAGTACACAGGTTTGCTATATTAATCAAAATCCTGTTCTTAGCATCAGAAACATCTCACCATGCCGTCAGTGAAGTATTTGCAGCTCATTTTGAGGAATTTGGCCGGGCTCTCATCCTCAGAAGGGGGAGAGAGTTCACGCTGCCTCAGCCTGCGCATTGCTTTGTCATCCTAAAATAAAGCTCTCTCTTAAAAAATTGCATTTATTCTATGGAAACAGGCAAAAACATCCATTCACTTGTTCATGAAGCAAAAAAATTTTTTAAAGAATGTGCTATCAATGTAAAAAAAATAATTGTAGGTCTTTTACCGGGAACTCTTTTTCTGATGGTGCCACGTTTCCAGCATCTGAGAGATCATTGGTCATCTCTGACTGCCCCACATCAGGGACAAAGAGTCTCTGTGAAGAACAGCGCAAAAGAGAAAATGAATCAGAATGTTATATGAGGCACTGTTTAAGGGAAGTGAGACAGAATTAGAGCTTGAAGAGAGTAACTAGTAAGTGACTAGCGAAGTGTAGCCTGGGGCTCACCTGTCCTGGAACCACGCTGCGAGAGAAGAGACGGTTCAGCTGCACAAGTTTATTCGGGGTGATATTGAACTTCAGCGCAATGCAGTTTAAGGTGTCCTTAGAGCCAACCTGCGTACAGGGAAAAACAACAGCTTGAAGTTTTTTTAATAAAAAATAAATAAATAAATCAATAAAAATAAAAAAAGAAACTAAACATATTTTTCATTCATAGGCTTGCAAATAAATAAAGTATTTCAATGCCATAATGTTAAGAGGTTAAAGGGTGGGAGCATTCACTCACAGTGTACTCCACAGTGCCTGGAGGCCTTCTTTTCTCTTTCTTGGCCTGTTCATTGGATTTGCATTTTTCGACTGAAATAAAGACATGTAAAAAAAAATTAAACGGTTTTGTCTTTCAGGAAGGTTTAATATCTATATGTTTTAACACCTTTTAGATGCACATGATTTCTATAGCCAGTTATGTAGGTACAATTGAGTCCAAAAGTCTAAGACTACCTTGGAAAAGCTAGGATTATCTTTTTCCACTTAAAATTGGCATCTTAAAACTCAAGCGGCGCAGATACTGTATGTGCCAGCAACTCAGCGTAGGTAAATGATGGTTTAAAAATAAATAAATAAATAAATAAATAAATAAGACTGCTTATAAAGAAACCTTGCTGGTTTGTGTTAACAGGGAGACTTCAGACTTCAAACGGTGTATTTGAGTTTTGGGATATGTCGTCATAAAAAAGTCATTATTACTTTTATAAAGAGTACATTTTACCACTAGCAGAATAGGGAATGAGTTTGCAAAAATGTAGAACCCCCCAAATAAGCATATTATTTTAATTGTTTGGTCATAGAAACAACCTAAAACAACCATAAAAACACATGATCATGTGTATCTGTGCTATTTCTTTGCCTATGTGGCCTATACATGTTTATTAGAAAAACAGCAAAACAAATAATGGCTAAAATGCTTTAAATGAGCTTTGGACGGTTTGGAATTTTGAAGTAGATAATATTCACAATTCTGCACTATTTCTCCCTCGCGCTCTATTTAATCTGCAATATCGACCATTGTACCAAAGATCAGATTTCCCCTCACGCCTAATTTCTTCTATTAAAGCACTCCGATTGATCTGATCTAAAACGCTTCATAAGGTTTTGCGCATTGTAGCTTAAATGCACCCTACCATAAGAACAAAAGAATTAGAAAAGATTTCAATATACACGCAATTTCACTAATGCTCTCAGACTTCTGGACCCTACTGTATATGCAGTATGAAGCAGAAAGTGTTTTTTCCTAGTGTCAAGGCCTGATAGCTGTGTAACTTCCTTTACAAACAAGTCGTGATCCTTCACCTGGCACCATGTCATTGTCTGCTCAGCAAATAGTTTCAGAGGTCTGTGTTTATGTTAGGAGAGGGAGGGCATGCTTGCGTGCGTAGGCCTGTTTCCTGTAATATAATGATGCTCCAGCTCTCCGAATGCTCAGTGAAGAACAAAGGAATAAACAGAAGCCATAGATTTCAAGGGCTTAACGAGAGTGATGAATGAATTCACTGTTTACATATTAGTCGTTTCCGCTCTCTCCACCTCAACCAATTCGACCAAAGTTAGTGCGTTATCGGATAATAAGTTAGGTGTAGGGAAAACCCATCAATCACTGAGGTGGTGTCACGACAGCACGAGAAGCGCTGAATCATTCATGCAAATTCACGTGCTGTAATATTTTCCCACAGCAGTTATGACTGCTACTGTGGAGTGAGTCTTACCTGATTCCCCACTCAGATTTCTTTCAGTTTTACTGGACTTGTCACTTTCTCGGTATTTCTCTTCGATCTGCGTCGTAGGATTGGGCTCACAGATGACTGATCCCTTTAAATCCGAGTCTGACTGGTTCTCCTTACCCACAGCTCTCTCTGATTGGCCCTGTTTCAGCTGCCGCCTCTTCTTCAGCCTGAGAGTCAGAACATGACATGACATTATGGGAATCACAATGAAACGTGAGCTCAGTGATGCGGCGTTGTTTTGTTGTTCGTGGGGGGGCTATCTTGAAAATACTAGACTGCCGTTTGGTCTTTCTCCCCTCCCTTTCTAGGGCTCTTCTAGGGATCATTTTTAAAGTACTGAAAAAATATATTATTACCAAATGTTAGGGATATAAACGGCATTAATAAAGAGATCAAGGGAGGGGTGTGGGAGAGGGAACAAATAGGTCCTGAGGGGAAATAATGAACAATGTGAACAAATATTATCCTGAAGTAATTAATTCGAGCAGGATTTTGACAAATGGTGTGCATTAAAAAAATAAACATTTAAAAAAAAGATATGCATGCAACACTAACAATGCGACAGACAATTAAACAAACAAACAAACAAAAAAATGCAGTCGATTTAGCATGACTACTAAAAAAATAAAAAACATCACATGGAGTCTCTACTCCAGCAGGCGAGTCCTGAACATACAGATCCACACTGCCAAGCACTGTTCTCCACAATCCACGTCAAGCACTAGTACACTCAACAGACACAGAAGAAATAATAATTGTTGTTGTTGGTCTTTCGGCTGCTCCCAACAAGGGGTCGCCACAGCGGAAGACTCAGTCCGCACTACAACTTGGCACAGAAATAATAATAATAATCATTAAAAAAAAGTAAAAATACAACCTCTGTCCACGCACTTAAACTGAGCGACACGACATGACATGAAATAAAATCTCACCAGTAATGGTGTGCCATGTTCAGGACAGCTTTTAAGTCTCAAAAAACAGATTGGAGAGCTGAGAATCTTCGCCTGGAGAACTAACAACGCTGTCCATTTGATTTCCAAAAAGGATTCCACACCAGATGACTTCCAGATGACTAGTGATCAAGAACGACATGAAGCACCAGATATCCAGGCAAACGTTTCAATTATTTTTCCTCCTACATGGCGTTACCTGTGCGCACGATAATACTTTGGAAGCATACGACGTTAGCATATGACAAGCCTAGTCACAAGTTTAATCAGTAACAAAGCAGAGAGGGACTCTTAGCTCAACAAAACTGACCCACTTTCACTTCTCCTTGCATTTACATTGGCAAACAAATCCTTTTTTCCACTGCTGTCTGGCACAGAGTGGATATTATTGCATGTTGTAAAGTTTGTGAATCAGATTTTTAATTTCTGGTGTGTGTAAACAAAGCACATTTGCTCTCTGGTCATTTGAGTTAGAGTAGGATTCCAGACAGAATAAATAGATGGTTATGTCAGTCTGTAGGAGGAAACAAACAGGACAAAACAACTTCTGCAGGAGGATAATTGTCGCATTAAGGAAATCAAGACGAGAAGCTGAAGACCACAAACACAACATTGGGAACAAGATAATCGCTTGCCCTTCCTACAATGATGTAAAAACAAGCAATTTGGAAATATCAATCTGCATATGCGGCACACAAGTCACCCCTATCTCATATTCCAGATGTCATACAAAATCTCATATTTCAGATGGAATAAATGATTATATCAGTTTGTAGGAGGAGACAGGTATGACTAAACAACTTCTGCATGGTAGCTAGAAAACAGTCTGTGTGCGAGGATAATTGTCACCTTAAAAAAAATTAGAAAAGTCGAGAAGACCACAAACATGGCAGCAGGACATTTTTACATTTTTTTTTTTACAACTTTTAAACCTGTATCTCTCTCGTGTGACCAGGACACAATGTACAAAAGTGTCTCAAAGGACTATCTATTCTCGCTCTTGTTTTTCAGCAGCTGAAGCTACTGACATGGTAGTAGACAAATAACATACATATAAGAGAAACACATTACCGACCATGCATTTCATCCATCCAACCGGTCATTCCTTTAGACAATGTTACATTGCTGAGGACCACAACTCCTAGCAATGTACAGTTCTACACACTCCCGTGTATATAATAAGCAACTGAAAAATCTAAAAACATCTGAAACTTCAAGACAAATAACAAGCCTATAAGAGAAGTCCTTTACCATCCATCCATCCTGTATTAGAAGTTACCTTGCTGAAGACCCCAACTTCTTGTATTGTACAGGTGTACACACACAATCAAGCAATTTGGAAACATCAATCTGTGTACGCTGTGCACGAACCACGCTAATATCATATTCCAGATGGAATAAATATCTCAAAACGAGGAAAATGTCACTTCTTTTCAACCATGTAAAACTTTCACATTTAAACTTTCGTCTCACTTTACAAGGACATGATGCTACAAAGGTGTCTCAAAGGACCATCTTTTCTCGCTCTCGATTTACGGCAGCTGAAACTCCTGACGTGGTAGTAGACAAATAACACGTGTATAAGAGAAACCCTTTACCAACCATCCATCCATTCCTTTCAAGCGGTCATTCCTGTATTGCAAGTAATCGTACACTACAAGCAATTTGGAAACACCAATCTGCGCACAAGGAAAACATGCACACAACACACACATACTGTACACAGACCCAGGGACGGGATTCAAACCGCCAACCCTGGCGGTGTGAGGCGACATAATATAAATAATGCACAACATCATATTATTACCTGGCAAAGTAGCTGGGCCTCTTCTCCTTTTTCTCCATTTAGGAAAAGATGACTGATGACTTTTTACAGATAAACAAGTCCAGAAGTTTCAGCTCCTCTTCTGGTCAACATTTATTTATCTGTAGAAATATGAAAGATAAAACCTTGATGCAGCAGATTGCTTAAGCACAATATAAAGGGTTTTCAAGGACGTTAAAGGATGTGAATGAGAACTAATAGCCAGAATGATTTAAGGCCAGTTTTCTTTATCAGTATTAGCAGTATGCTTTGGTTGTTAATTAACCAAGCTGGAAGGCTAACGATGTTTCAATAAGGCAGTTATGTCTGTCAATATGAAACGCCAATCCCACTGTTTGCTAAGACTGAGAATATAGTTAACGTCATAAAACAAACACATGATAACAATTAGCCATATTAGCATGTTAACGTTGATGACCAGACAGATGATGATAACCGCACAATATATTAATAAAAGCCTCAACTCACGTTATATTTCGTTTAGTTGGTGTGCTAAAAAGCTATTTCCAGTACTCACCTATGAAGCTACATCTTCTCTCGAGTCATTATCAGTTTATTAGCACGACAGCTAGCTTAGGATTTTCTGTTTTGATTTTATTTCCGCCGCTTTTCGGTCGCCGTCCTCGCGTCCTCCTTTAATACACTCCAGTAAAGATGGAGAGAGAGGCTTTTAGCCAGCCGCTACAGAGCTAACATACCACGGCTGGCGTGCTGAGATCAACATCTAACATGGAAACACATCCAAAGCTAGCGCAAACGGAAGCCCTGGTGTTAGCTCTCTCTCTCTCTCTCTCTTTCTCTGTGTTTACAAATGTAATGAGTTAATATGCAGACATAGTGATAGGAGTCTGCAAACTCCACCTTCTCCTACCCCAGTGTGGTCTGATGTGGGGGATGAACTTCTACATCTTTACCTCAGGGGGGAAACAGGGTGTGATTCCCAGCAACAGCTGCTTTTGGGAAATAAACCAGCTTGTTAACAATTTCAAATTCATGTCCTGGTGCATCAATAGATCATTATCTGTAGCTAGAATATTTGACTGTTATATCATTAGAATATAGGGTAAAATGACTGAATATGTACAGCATATACACTCACTCATTGTCTATACCGTTTTATGGTGTATACATGGTCACTCAGCCCATCCCAGGAGACTTGGGGCGCAGAGGTCTGGACAGGGTGTCAATACATCGCAGGGCACACACACTCACTCACATACATACACACTCACATTCACACGCTATGGGCAATTTGAGTACGCCATTCACCCTAAACTGCATGTCTTTGGACTGTAGAATTAACCCACCCAGCATGTGAAGAACATCCAAATCCCTATGCACCCAGACCCCGAGGCACGAGACGAACCTGGTCCCTGGAGGTGCAAGGCAACAATGCTAACCACTAAGCCGCCCTTCAACAATACTGGAGATTTCAAAATGATGACATAACACATATGGAATTAGGTTACTGAGTAACAATAACATTTATTCATTCATAACACAATTTGGGAACAACTGTCTTTGAACTCTGGGAGGAAAACCAGCAAGCAAACGGAGAACATGCAAACTCCATGCACACAGACACAGGAATTGAACCCTTGACCCTGGAGGTGCAAAGCCACAGTGTTAACCAGTACGCCAATATGTCACCCACAACAAAAGTCGTTGTTTGTATAAGACACAAAGGTCAGCTGTTCTATAATAGTTTTTGCAAGAACAGTGTCGTCAAGTGCATTTGCAAAACCCATCAAGCACCATGATGAAACTGGCTCTCATGAAGACCATCCCAGGAAAGCAAGACCAAAACATTCCTCCTCTGCTGCAGAGGAAATGGTCATTTAGAGTTTAGAGCTTTAAAAATCCACGGTGGCTAAGTGGTTATCACTGTCGTTTTGCGCCTCCAGGGTAGGAGGTTTGATTCTCGCCTCAGGTGCATGGAGTTTGCATGTTCTCCCCATGCTTGGTGGGTTCCCTCTGGGTGTTCCGGTTTCCTCCCACAGTCTAAAGAGATGCAGATTAAGCTAATTGGTGTTCTGAAATTGCCCTGTAGTGTGTGTGCCTTGCCTTGTGCCCTAAGTCTCCTGGGATAGCCTCCGCGACCCTGTATGCAGGATAACACGTTATGGACAATGAGTGAATGTGATCTTGAAAAATCACCAATTCAGACTAGAGCCATTATGAAGATTTTACAGAGCATAAGATCATGGAATTAGAAGGTGTGTCAAAACATCTAACTGGTAATATATGGGCACCTGACCATTTGCTTTTTCTGTGTTGGAGGCACAAGCCTGAAACTGTTCCATGCAAGCTCCAGGGAGACATGCTTTACCAAACCCTACTAAAACATCTTTGGGAGGAACTGGAAATGCCAGCTTTGGAGCAAAACTTTTCGACCCAACATCAGTATCAGATTTCCCAGAAGTGTGTGCACATCGTTTTCTTTATAAACCAATATGCAGAATACAATGACTTCACACCAACAGAAATTGATGTACACTATAGCGCAAAAGTCTTGAGTCACCCCTCATTTCTTCATGTTAAATTAAATAATGTAGATTAAATGTAAAAAAATTGGAGCAAATGTTTTAATGCGTCAGGCTGTAAAGTACCTAAACTGATTGTTTACATAACAGCTTCATTCCCCCTCTCACTTTGCTCCCACCATGCAGCATTCAGCATCACCAGTATACTAATCACTGGCCTGATCAGCTGTCATCATCTGCACCTGTTTCTCACTGGTTCATGTCTTAAGTTAGATGTTTGTATGCTTGGATGATTCATACAGTAGGTCACTGTGTGGCTCAGGTACAGGGACAAGACTAAAAACAAGAGCCAAAATGTGCCTAAAATTAGAGCCAAAAAGTTCTTCAGGAAGGCTGGAGAACTAATCTACATAAAAAAATTCCGGCTCTTTTAAAGCAATATATGAAGAAATGAGGGGTGGTTCATGAAAACTCCACACACACACACACACACACACACACACTAGCAGTCAGATTCAAACCCGCCGGAGAAGTGAGGCGACAGCACTAACCACTAAGCCACAGAGATGCAAAAGAGGGGACTAAATTTGTGTTAATACCCATAGTTGTGGAAAGGGGACTTATGTGGGGTCTTACAGTAAATGTTCAAATACTTTTGGCTTTGTGAAACATACCTCAAAGAAATTAAATTAGCTTTAAATAAAATTTAACAAATGATCAAGTAGAGGGAAAAAAAATGGAAATGACAATGACAAACTTTTATTGCAGCCTTTATTTTTGCAGCATGGACACTAACTCAAAATAATATTCTCCATTATGTTGGTTCCAACTTTCTCAAATAGGTCAGAAGCCTGCCATAGAGCATGTTTTCCACAATACATTTGAGATCTGGATTTTTGCTGGCCCTGTCACTGAGCTGATATGCCTTGACTTTCCAATATTTTGATGTACACCTGTGCACTGACTGTTGAAGTAATAATCGCCAACTCCCATGATCTTTCATATCATAAATAATTCAGGGTAATTTTATTGCTTTTTTTTACTGCATATGTTCCATTAAAATGGCTTCACACAAAAGTTCCAACATCATCACTTTGGCTAATGCAGATTCATGATTCATCACTTAGAAACCTTTTTTGTTTGTTTAGGTGTTAGTGCTGGTTTTCATTTGACTTATATGTAAATCCTATTTCACGCAGCTGATTTCTTACAGTTCAGTACAGAAACACTGACTCCTGTTCCAGCTTATTTGTTTTTTTTTCTTTTGTTGTGCATTTTCTATTTGCAGTCCATATTGTTTTAAGTTATTTCCAATTTTTTTATACTTGCATCAACATCGTTTGCCACACTCTGTATCGGATTTTCTTCTGTATGGAGTTTTAAAATCCAGTGTTTAAACTGTCAGTTATTGTTGGGGCTATGTTTGCTTTCAAGTTGGCAAGTTCAACATCTCTTTGTGGTCTGTATGCACTCTCTTTAAACTGCAAACTAATTTGCATTTTCAGACTTGTGCCTGTATTTGTTTTGGAAAGTCCAAAATTGTTGAGATCATCATAATCTCTAATTGGTGTGAGCGTGTGTTGTGCCCTCTGATGGATTGCCACCCTGTGCAAGGTGTACCTTGCCTCGTGCCCGTTGTCTCCGGGATGTGCTCCAGGCTTCCTGCGTCCCTGTACAGGATAAGCAGTAGAGAGAACAAGAGAGTGTAGTGCCATATCTCTGAATTGTTTACCTGCTATGAAGTAACAAAAAAAAAAAAAAAACTAGGTAAATACTGTATTTTCTAAAGCAGGGGTCTCCAAATTCAGTCCTGGAGGGCCAGTGTCCAACACAGTTTGGTGATTCTTCTTCTCAAACACAGCTG
>JAQMYJ010000037.1:13937330-13961789 GCA_030014305.1 Clarias laeviceps
AGAACGAATAATTTGAGTTTCCATTATTTCTTATGGGAAAATTTAATTTGGTTTACGAGTGTTTTGGAATACGAGCCAGCTTCCGGAACGAATTATGCTTGTAATCCGAGGTTCCACTGTATTGTTAACTAGAGTTAGAACCCGTCGTTGATCAGTAAAGAGTTTGTAGAAATAGTTAAGAGATTGAAGCTAAAAATAAGCTGATCAGCTTTATTGTAATCAGTGATATTATTATTTCAGCTTGAAGCCCACATACAGTGCTTGTCTGCATGTATTTCTGTATGGTGGAACTCTCTGCCTAACTTATTAATACAGAGAAATACTATTTTGTAAGGTTGAGTATATTTTGTTCAAAGCTAAGTTGTACTTTTTCCGTTGTCAGCCAAATACACTCCCTGTTTAAAGTAGATTATTAAATCTGGCACATAACCGTTCATAACATGGCAGTTGTTTCTGTGTCTTCTACATACTCTGTCTATTTTTGGTAAACTGTCGTGTTGATTGTCTCTGTTGCGTGATGCGCATAGCCACGCCCAGCTCTGGGGAAAGAAAGTTATATTTGTCCAAAAAAAGCGCTGACTGCTATGACGCAATCTGGCACTTAACTTCACATAACTTCCCTTAACTTCCCTTCTACTCAACATTTTGATATCATTTATGGCGAAGGTTTGACTTCAGGAAAATACAGAAGGACTGGCAACGATTCATTAAATTCTATCCAGCTAGTTTTGTATGATGCTGTGACAAAATCGGCTAGACAGATCTACAAACATACAGACAAACAGAAATTTTTCTGACCCTGGTTTCTGGTCCTCGAATTTATGAAATGTAAAGATATAATTGAAAGAGTGAGTTCTGACTTACGATCCTGCCCTACAAAGCCTGGTGGTTTTCCCTGTTCTCGCGCCCCCATAACCTCATTAAATAAGCATGAGTTTGTTCAGTTGACGTGATCAGGATTGTTGGAGCAGCTAAAAAGGCAGGACTGAGAAATACTGAATTCCATACTTATAATTTGGAAAACATTAATCCCGTGAGGTCATCAGCCAGCAATCTAAGAAGGAGTAGTGTAGTTACTGGGCACTACAACATGGAACATACCTTTAATCCTTTATGTACAGCTGTGTGTGTGCGTGTGTGTGTGTGTGTGTGTGTGTGTGTGTGTGTGTGTGTGTGTGTGTGGATGCAGTTTGCCATGTGGCATGTACACTGTGTGTCTGTGAAGCCTGTGATGTACCTGTGACCCCACTCATGGGGTGTTCCTCACTTTCACCCAGACTAATGAATGAATGAATGAAGGTTATTAAGACTATTATTAAATCTTTTTGATCTAAAGCATTGCAATTCAACAGATTTTAACCTTTTGTTGGTTAATTTTGTTGGTTAATTCAATGCATTGAATCAATGAGTCAGTTTTCGATCTAGAAGTGTCAATTGACACTTTGGTAAATTCACAAGTATTGAATAAGGATTAACCTGGCAAATTGCTTGAAAATATACCACAGCTTTTACAGTAACTATATATAGTGTTTCCATTATGTGCAAAGTACTTGTAAAATACTCATGTTTTGTGATAGTATCTCCTCTTCTACTTTTAAGTTTTAAGTTCATGGGTAGTTGGTACAATACTGCAGACAAACATTAATGCTACTGAATAAAAAAAAAATCATATTGACTGTCTACCTATTATTCACAGCTCTTTAAAATGTATTAAATCCAGTCAAATCCTTAATCTTGGCTATTTTACCTCATCATGCTCTGTCTCTACTAGTTGTGGAGGTGACACAGAATAGGCATCCATACCTTTAACCAGTGAAGAATGTTAAAGGTTAACTGGCTAGCTAAGGCCTGATCTTAACTTATTGTATTGGAGGTGTGTTAGTGGAGATTTTACAGTACTGACACTGCTTTTAACATGACCAGTGTGATAACGCACATACTGTACAAAGAAAATATTTAAAGGGAGACAATGAGTTCACATGATCACTGAGCAAAAGACCAAACAAAGCAGCCGTGAAGTTTTTTTGAAAGGCTGGTTGACCAGTCTTTTTGACTGGTGAAGAAGCTTTGTGCTATCTCAGTAGGCTTCTGAAATCACACTGTGTCCTACTCACTTGAACTATAGTGAACATTTTTAAACATACATTTTAAACTATTCTGTTCAATTTATCAATATTGGGTTGTTTTATTAAGCCAACTGCACATAGAATACAATTTTCTGATATTAATTTATGACTGTATATCACAGATATTAACAAATATTAGATCATGGGCCAAAAACAAATGTATTAATGTATTTATAATAATTATAATTCATTTTAATTCATTATTATAATTTAATTTATATATATTTAGAATGTATTTCTATTATTTAGGACAAAAATATCCTGACTGTTGAAACTTTTTTGCACATCGTGTGGACCATGAATTATTATTATTATTATTTAATTTTTTTAATGAACCAGATTTTAATCCGGACATTTTTTTTTTAAGATTTAGTTTTGTGGTCCTTTATGTGAATTGTTTTGAGATGATTGTTCGTTTCTGCTGAAATGAATTGTGTAAAATTATGTCATCATTTATAATAGTTGTTGTGTTTAGTGCATATCTTCTAAACATCTGCTTAAGAGACTTAGTGAAATAGAGGCAGATCACCAGATGATTTTGGCACAGAAGCATCTGAGGAATGGAGTGGGTTCACTGTTTAATGCAGTTTTACCAGTTTGCCTCAGTTTCACAAACAGCAGATGGTCATGCATTCAGCACTGTTTTACCACAAAAGTTAAAGAAATTACCTACAGGCAAGACCTCATTTATAGAAAAAAAGCTTAAAAAACTTTGTTATTAGGAATCTTGTAATCAAATTAAAATCTTCTTCTTTTGTCACAAACACTAATGATTTTTTCTGGCCTTTATTTGGCTCACGGACTTCTCACATGTCCATAGCTCGTTTTGTTTGTTTGTTTTCTTTATAAACAAACACTTGTGTACAGTGATCATTTTTGTCATGTCTGAATTAGGATCATGCATATGGATTGGAATTTACAAAACGATAGCCTATTCTAAAAAGTAGAACTGTTTCAGGATTTTTCTTTGTGTTTTGAAAGTTTTTAATTATTTATAAACTAGGTTATCATACTGTGAATTCCAAACATACCAAACCTAATAACACTAACACTAAACCTAATAAAACTCCTAATTCCGGCATGACAAAAATGATCAGACTACACAGTTGTTTGTTTTTAAATGAATAAATAAATATTCAAACACACACACACAAAACTCAATTATGGGCAATATTGTATACTTTCCCCTTGTGCTACCTGGGCAGCTCCATCGCCTTGAGGCATGACTCTGTGTGCTGTGGGGTCTGGCACCAGGACGTTGGCAGCGTTTGGGTGCTGTGGGTTGTGGGGTCGGGCCTCCATGGATTGGACTTGTTTGTCAGGTGCATCCTGTGGTGCTTGATCGGATTCTTATCTGGGGAATTTGCGGGTCATGTCGGAGGTGTAGGGCTCTTTTGCCTACCAGGGCCATTGCACACCGGGAGCTACAAGAGCTACCTCTGCTCCAGAGGATGCGTTTATTGGAATGACCAGCCTCAGAAAGCACAGATTTACAGCATCTCAGATTAAAGCCCACATAAATACATCCACTGTTCAGAGGAGACTGTATGAGTCAGACATTCATGGTCGAATTTTCGCAATAAAAACGCTTACCTTGTAACAACAAGCAAAAGAGACTTGCTAAAAATTTGATCGTATATAGTAACAATTTTTTTTTATTTGTTATTTGTTCTTTGAATGATTATTAAGAATATTTTTATTTTTCATACAATTTTAGTCAGTATTTATCATATCATCATTACTGTATATAAACTGAAAGATATTTTCACTGCGAACATCCTGAAAAAAAAAACACATTTATATGCTACTATTTGGTGCTGCTTATCCAAAAACAAAAAGCTGTTACAAACATGCCTCGTTTGCACCAAACACCCTTTGATTATTCGCTGTCGTGTGCACAGAAGTTGCTGTAGTATTAATGGAGTGAGATGTGAAACCTAACCTAGCAGAACAGAATAGATGGAAATGCACTGTATTCAGTGTTTTCCAAAGGTCAGTAGCGAGGTATCCTGATCATGTACTGTGACTAACTGTGAAACCATGATACTGTAATAACACAAGTCTGAGCATTTTAGTCCAGTCCAGACAGATACGTCTGTGATTTCACCAGCAGCTCTTGTCTCTTGTGTAGGAAAACAAATCTGTCCATGTCTCTATATTTTATTTAGTCATCTTTGAGAGGCAGAGATGTTTTTCTTTTTCTTTTTCAGTCATAAAAGAATCTGTTCAATCTGTCCAATATCACAAACTAATTAAACAGGTGATTATTACAACAGTAGCAATTAGAAAAAAATTATTAGAATTTTAGGTTCAGATCCTGTAGATCCTCCACTATTATCACATGAACATAAACATTTAAAACCTACTAGGATCTCATCATTTATTGGAAGAAAGCGCTCATCCTCTTAGGAACAAAAGGTTTGTCAGTTTTTGAACAATTTAAAAGACCAGTTAATTTGCCTATTCAATTCAGTTAAATTCAATATAGCAGCTTTGCATAATCAAAAGAAATATGGAAAATGTAAGGAAATATTTATAAATTATAATGATCAGTTTTATTATATTTGTTTCTTTTCTACATGAAGTAACAGTTAGTCCAAACTGTTATATACCCACTTATTTGATGCTGTGTTTGCAGTATACAGTATTGTTTGGGACACAAATTTTATACTTGTTAACAGTGTAAAGCTACTTTAGTAAGATGCAAACTTCAGGCATTAAACATGTCTTGGTAGATTGAATACGTTCTTGAGTAAAGGGTGAATGGTGTTAATTTCATTTTGTTTCAGCGTCTTATCCGATTTGTATTTTTCGGTTTGCACCTTTATTCCTCTAGGTCAGAGCAGATGTGACAAATCAGTAACAAATGCCTGTCTGTTTCCTGCTGTTTCACTCACTCTCAGACGTATTGCAAAGTAGCAAGAAAAGTGCTTCTGTCTTTTACACAACTCGTTTGTCTTTCCCGGTTCCGTTTACACTCTTCAGAATGTCTGATTGTGTTAAAGTATTTATGATCCTTATGCTTGTTTTACACTCTAAAACAGTTATGTTTGGAAAAAAATGTGTGTAAAGTGTGTAAAGTTAGAGTGTAAGTGATTACTAGCATATGCGGACAGTTTGTTTTGTTTCAATCATTTTTATCCAAGTTTGAAAAGAGGAAAGTGGCTTTCACACAAAATTTTGGAACAGTATAAGCACAATGTTTTTTTTTTTTTGCATAATATAAAGTGACATGTGGGACATACACACTCACACTTGACATAGAAATTCTGTTATACAGAAATAATAACGCTAACCATAGTTAAAAGCTGCACACCAGTTTTGAGGATTCGTTTGTCATGCTGAATCCCTTTGTTATCGTGAATCCCAGCTTGCTAATTTTTGTTCTGATCGGACGCATCATGTTGAAGCGCTTGAAAATCTTGTCAATCAAAAAACAATTAACCCCTTCAAATATGGACCATAACTCGCTCCAGACTTGCTTCGTAGACAGTGAAATTCTTTTTACAGTGGAGAGATGGTGAATCAGCAAAATACTATTCAATTTTGCAAAAAAAAATTGGGTCAAACCAGAGAGTCGGTTCTCTCGTCTTGCTCGAATTGTATATAGGAAGGATTGGTCAAACCCTTTGGGAGTTATAATGGTCTGTTTGGGAACTAACAAAATTTTCAAAAAACCTGACTGATTTTGCTATAGGAATCCATCTGTTTTGCACTGGTGCAGCGACTTACTGTCTCAGAATGTAGCAGCCACAGGCATTGCTAAGATACCCCGGGCCAAACCGCGCCCCCTCGTCTTGTTATATCCCCCTCCCCCATGTATCTTTGGCTTTTAAAAGACAAATCTATTTTGTCTGATATAAAGAATAAGCACAGGTTTATTGCTCCTATATTTTAACCTCAATTTTACATTTTTGGGCTGTGATAGATGTATTGAATGTGCTGGTTCAGCCTGTAATTGTTAAAAGCTAAGTTGGTATTACTTTTATGCTGATATCATCTGATAATGGCTTTTGCTTAGGTCTTTACTGAATACTACAGAATACTTTACCCCCAACAAAATGTAAAATTTATGCTAAATGATGTAGAATTTATAAAACGTACTGAATACTACAGATGAGGCGAAAAATCGATTCAAATCAATTATATTATGTGGTGATTGATGTATTGCCTCCAATCGACTCCAAAATCGATTTTTGAAAAGAAAGAAAAAAAACAACATTTTAACCTTTAAATAATAAAGATGAACCGGTCAGTTGGTCAGTGACCAGAATTGGCTGAAAGATTGATTGGCCGTGACCGGTGATCTGACCAATTAAAATTAATCTGACCGATTAAAAGCCCCCAACCATTTTCTCCAAACTCTTATGAAGGAATTAATCTCAAACTCACTCACGCTTCCACCGCAAGCGCTGTCCGCGTTAGAAGCCACTCTCACGAGCACTAACTGTTGAGTCTTCAGACTTTGGAGGCATTTAAGGAGGTAAAACATCTCTGTTTCTTTATAATCCTACGTACATGTAAACTATTTACACATTTTCACCCCATGGTAGGAGTGAATTATATATTAATAAATATTCTTTATTAAATAGCAATACTTTTTTCTGTTTGTTTAAAAATAACAATTATGCTGGATGACAGGGATATGCACTGCTCAGTTTAATATTAAACTCTTGTATTTGAAGTTAGTTTGTACTGTTTAAATGCTGCGTTTGGTTTTTAGTGAGAAAACTAATGTTATAGGGAACAGGCTACATTTAATTACTCATTAAATTTTTTTTTAAAGGTTTAAAATTGTAACAAAACCAGGTGAAAATGTAATATCAAACCTGGATATTTATAAAATTGCCATACTTATAGAATCACGATTTTAATTTAATCGGCACCTAAGAATTGTGTATCATATCAGGAGGTGACTTTTCCTATCCCTACTGAATACTGTTATACCATCAAGCCCTACTGTTATATGTATCTACATATCGCCTATACGCTTCAGTATCCAGTGTCTGAATGACCTGTTTCATGGGGAGTGTCTCCGGAGTGTGTGTGTGTGTGTGTGTGTGTGGGGAGAAATTATTTTTTGTAAGACAGGTGCCTGTGACCTTGCAGTGGTTCCTGCGTGATTTCTTTCATGTGGAGTCAGGAATGTGTGTTTACATTATTTATAATTGCTGTTATTATCACTTTACATATGGTTTTAGATTAATATTGCTCTATTAAATGGCCTGATTTGGTGTAGTCATGTAAACATGATTTGTCATTTGAGATTTGGTGTGATGGTGGTATTCTTGCTCGAGTGTTTTGGGGTCAGACCTCATTTTGCTGTCTCACACTGTGTTAATGAGTATCAGTCACTAGAGATACACTTGTTAAGGACAGACCACATGTCAAAGCAGCTTCTGTACTGTCAAGGAAGTAGTTGCTTGTTTCATTCGTGTGCTGTGTGCTAGGCTTCATACTTTATTGGCAAAAAAGAAAAGCATGCTAGCAGTATTTGATACATACATGAAGAACGCTTTATTTTTCTTCACATTGTCTCTAGTGTATGGCATGGATAACGTTACAAGGTGTAAAGGAGTTTTTATGTAAATTTTTTTTGTATGTCAAACAGTAAGTGGGAGATATTTGCAGGTAGAAACTGTCCTGAAAAGTCCTTAGTGGGAAACTACCGACACATTAGACCACACATGCCATAAGGATGTTCTGAGCATTGAAGGCAGTCGTTTATATTTTATTCATGTTGTGGCGTTGTACCTAATTTTCATAATTTTATAATATTTCCTGTTGCTCCGTCCACTGTTGCACTGCACTGTGAAAATACAGGCTTCACAAAATATGATGACAGGACTCACAAATAGCCTTTGTTTTTGTTGTAAAACAAACCTAACTAAACAAAGCATTTATATATTTAGTGCCCATGTACGTTCAATATCAAAATATCACTTATTACCTGTCTTATTCTTTTGATATCTTAATTTTTGCTCAATAAATCTTGAGGTCAAATTCTCATTGTCTGTTCTTTTTTAGATCTGTATTGCACATTCGGTCTCAGAAGATTTGGGGAACTTTCCCCTAATTGCATAATTTCGGAATTGTGGTCAAACTGCAGAAATTTTACTGTCATGTCATTGTCAAATCTCTTCTACTAATACAACTTAATACTAATGATCAGCATCATCATTTTATCATTGAGAATCACTGGGAAATGTGCGATCCATTAGGATCTTCCTCCCTAAGTTTTTCAGCAGTAAAGCGTATTATCATGATAGTTAAAGCCTCATTAGAGAAGCCACAAGTGAGTTGATGAGTGTTTTTTTTTTTTTCACCCCATCTCCCACAGGTACTGTCAGTGTTCAGTGCATCTGCAGCACAGGAGAGTCGTTTACAGTCGTTTACTGCAGCACAGCTTTGGGAGTTTTCCAGCTCAACGTCTGTAATACGTCATTCAGGTTTGTATTTTGCTTTCCTTCTTCTGCCTCCATGTTTACTAAAATAGAGAATAAGGGTAGACAATATGATATGCTGTTATTATCACGACAGTTTACCCTTTTCTGTGAATGTGGCAAGCATAGTGAGTACTTCAGCAGAAATGTTCACCAAAATGTGCTCTTATGGTTTTAGATAAAAACAGTGTAAAAAAAAAAAAACCTGACCCATCCTTTTTCTATAATTTACGAATAAATTCAACAAGGTATCAAAATAATATTGAAATCATTTCATCTTAAATGAGAATTATAAAAATTGGTAAACAGCTTCATTCCTACACCGCTAATCTCACACACCTTTACACAGGACCAGCAGCATCTTATGAGCAGTGACCTGTATCAGTGCCAACATCTGCACCGTTTCCCAACGTAACAGTTTTACATCATGTTTTATTTCCCATGCTATGTGATCCATAACGAGCGTTGTAGTAGTGTATGTACAACACTAGCAAATATCACACTGTGCCCACACATTTCCATAAGTTATGAAATCATTTGTCTCACAGTGTTGTTGAATTTACATCTAACTGAGGATTTTCTCTAACACTGTCAGGCTGAAAGACACAACACAGGTTTGTATTAATGGACTTGTAGTAATATGTTATTGTTTCTATAGTAATAGCTTAAATGAGTGGTGGCTTTTTCACATGAATGAAAATTGTTGATATGGTAAACTCTTTTTCTAAGGAGAAGTTTATTTAGCGTTTCCAGAGCGAGTCTTAAGGATAGAGGACTTTGCACTTCCCGGTTACTTGGTAACATGATAAGCTGAATGCAAAGAGAGGGGAAAAAGTACTGGCATTAGGATGACTGCTTATAGCTCATAGATTCTTTTGATGTTCCACATCATGTTAAAGTAAATATTAACAAATTATACTTGTTAATGATCTCCACCCACTTTACATTCCAAACTGATGAAAAAAACTCCGTCCTCTGCACAATATGCAGGACAAACATTAACCTAATTAGAAAGCAGTCACTCATGTAGGTTACTTGAGGATGTAAACATTTTTGGTCTTATGGAGATTTTGGCTGGTATGTTACCTCATGATAGTCACTTACACTGATACTGCAGTTGCTACGTAACATTTTATCTTAGATGAGGCCTATGAACAACACCACAGACAGCGGCAGTGGCCATAACAGACTATTGTGCAGATGCCCACCTATTAATATCTGGTTAATTAGTTGTCTTGACTGCAGTGTATAGCAGAGCAGCAACGTCCTCAAACGTGCAATGTACATGGAAGGTATGTGTCTCTTAGCAACTGTGAAAACAGCAGGTAAAAAAACAAACAAACAAAAAAAAACTAAACCTTATAGCGCACATTATGGTCTGCATTTTGAGGCGGTGCTTGGAATAACTGGATCAGACCTGATGTGTATTCTGTCACATAAGAAGATGTTTCATTAAGAGAAAATTCACACTATAAAATTCTTGCTCTCTCTCCTACAGGCTTTAGTAGATTGCCAGTCTTTGCTGCATTTAAATATGGAGGCGGTGCTGACATACATGCCTTCTCCCTCTGATTTTGCACAGAGATAATGCAGTCAGTTTTGCGTAAATGTGTCATGCACAGGAAAGCCTGAGCATGCTCACCCTTATCTCTCGTCACATCCGTGTTGTGAAAACTACAAATGTGCTAACTGCATGTTCAGTGTTTGGAGACTTTCTCTCCTGGTAGTCACTAGTTACACAACTAGTACTTGTCCTTTTAGTTTTTGGATTTTTGTAACTAGAGACTGGTTTGTACGATAAAGGTTGACAATGTGTCAGTGGGGCAGTATGGGAGTGCACTGAGGTGTAGTGTTTGGACTTTGCCTGGAGTTTATGACTAGCTTATTAAAGTGTTCCCTCTCTCTCTCTCTCTCGCATGTGTTCACGCACACGTTCAGCTCTTGATACCTCAGTTGTTAGCTGGAATCATAATTGTTTTTCAAACATTATTTGTTTGTTTGTTTGTTTTAGCTATATTGTACACTGAAGACATTTGGGTTTAGATTAGAAGATGAATGAAATGATATATATATAGAACATGAAACCCATCCAATTTTCAGGTGATCAGAAATATTGGCACATGAGATTGAGGTATTTTTTTGATGCCCAGGTGTGGCCTGTTAGAGTGATTTTTAAAAAAACCATTAATAGCTCATTAATAACGACCATCTCCCCCCCCTCACCCCCCCCCCCACCCCGGATTTCTGCTGTGAAGACTACATTTTGTTGTTGAAATGGATAAACCAACAAGTAGAGCAGAGAGCTGTGTATAGGACAAACACAAGGCATGTTGAAGCTAAGAAAAGAAGGAACACATATTAGAGTTCCGGCACAAGCATTGGCCATGGCCAATACGAAGAAAGAAAACACTAGATATCAAAGAGGTTGTCCAAAGTAAAAACAGCAGTTGTTGACAGAAACATTGTATGAATTGTTAAGGAAAATCCCAAAACAGTCACCAACAACCTCCACAGTTGTTGGCTTGTTGACTTGAGCATTGATGGCTACTTCTGGGATGGACTCACCAATCCTTATTAATGATATGAGCAGAATAAATTCAGAAGCCTACAGAAAGCAGGATATTGATCTGCAGATCTACATAAGAAAATAGATTAGTGTGAGTAGTTGAATGGGATGGAGGATGTGTTATGGGTCCATTCTCTGACGGTACCTTCCATTAATTCAGTCAGATATGATGTTTGAATTGACCTGAGATTTTTAATGCACATGTGATGCAGCAGCTCAGATACATCATCACTCCTGAAACTTGTCATCTTACTCCTTAGACTTGTATGATCAACATGCTGATAGACCATTAAGAAGTAAGCAGTAAGAAGTGTTTAATAGGGATGGGAATCACCAGGGACCAAACCATATGATATCATCAGGATACCTAGGTCCCCATTCAATTAGTCTTTTTTGATTCCCTCAGTATCACCATTTTATAAATATCCTGCTTTAATATTATTTCTTTTTAGATTTTGTTACAATTCTAAATAACTTTTGTAAATAGTCTGCTACTACCACACAGTTTGCTATGCTGCCTGCCAACGTGTAAGTTGTTTGGAACGTAAAACATGTAGGATTATAGAGGAACTGCAACACTGCAACTACCACCTCAAATGCAAACATATATAAATTAATAATTAATTTTAGTGGGCAGTGTGGTGATCCATGAACTGCCACACAAAAAATCATAATACAACACAATGTTTTCCTCCTTCATCTTTAGTGTTAGAGATGTAATATTTAAAACACCCCAATAACTGCAGGAGATGTATTTATATTTATGACTTTATATTACTGTACCTAAGTAGCATGTCAGCACTCCACTGATGTTTCTACTTTTAAGGCTTTTATTTGGTGCTTTTAAAATGTGAAATGTGTAATGTAGCTGAATCTTGTCTTCAGAAATGTGTGTTGCGATCTTATAAGCCGCAATAGTGTATTTTATTTTATTTTATTTTATTTTTTGGAAATGTTTTTTGTTATATACTTCATTATAGCAGCAAATAGATAGAAACCAGAAGTGTGTATTAGGAGTTCATCTGACAGACTTTTTATTTTCTCTCAGTACTTTCTAGTTACTGTTGCTGAACTTGTTTTCGTGTCAGTGCAGCCTTTTTATACAGTTGACCACAACATTTTACTTTCTCAGATTTTGGCCTTTCTGTTTTCCCCCTACACTGGTTTCGACCTTATCTAACTGGTCTTGACTGTACCATTGATTGTGTGTGTGTATATATACCATTAATTGTACCATTAGTAACATATGGTACTGTTCAGCATCACCCATATACTAATCACCAGCCTGATCATCTGTCATCATTTGCACCTGTTTCTCATCGGTTGGGTTTTTTATGCTTGAATGATTCATAGATCACTGTGTGGCTTAACAAACAATAAGGTTAATCCGAATCTGGTCAGATACAGGGACTGAATTGAAAATGAGAGCCGAAAATGAGATACAAGTGCTTCATTAAGCCTTATGAACTATTCCTCAAGACTACGTTAAAAAAAGGTATTTAACATTAAAATTATTATTATTATTATTTTAAGGAAGTCTGGCCCTTTTGGAAGCAAAATATGAATAACTGATCAGCAGCTTATGACCATTGTATAGTACTGTACATTATCATGTGGTGTCTCTCATGGCTAAGTTCTGGATGTGCTGTAGTTCAACAATAGATATAACGCATGCATTTGTATGCTGGTGCCCCCGAGTTGAAGTCTTTAGCTACTTATTAGTCTACTTTATGAAGTCAGTCATTGTATATTTCAGTTTTTTGCATATTAAATATAACTATAAAAAAATTGAAAATAAGAAGATCATCATTTAGGTTTGTCAAGCAGATTGCTGGTGTTTTTGGAGTATTTTAATGTGGACTTCCTGGCTGACACTAGAAAAAATCAATAGCTATCGTTTATCCAGCCTACAAATCTCATTCAAACGCCTTGAGAATTTACTTTAGTGTAATCTTCCTAGTTGTCAACTGGCTTAATGGTTTCCCTTTTCATATGGCTAAACAATATGTCCAATTTAGAACATATCTAAAAGCCACCTGCTGATTTCCAGACTGCTTTTGAACTGTGCATTTGCTCTTTGTATTTGTATTGTTGCCGTTTTTTTTTTTTTTAAGCCCATGGCCTTATGGATTTAAATTAAAATGTTTCTTCTTGTTCTTTCTACTACTATTATTATTATTATTATTATTATTATTATTATTATTTCTCAAACTTATTGTATAATTTAAGATATGTTTATCTCTATCTCTCTCATCTCTACTCTTTGTTGCCATGACGTTTTTCCTGCTTTGTTGCCTAGCGATCCTTTAAACCCTGATTTGACTTGGGGTTGTGTCTGTGGGGTAGCATGATTTGGTTAATGCCACACTCGCTGTTTTCTTCAGTCTCCCAAAACAAAGCTCTCAGACTATTCCATTACAGCAAGCCTGTTTATTGTTTCCTGAATACACGTCATGTACAATGAATCAATGAATCTGAGTTTCACTTTCAGCTGGCTCCTACTGCACAAAGGAAAGTTCTACTAAACTCATTGACTTTCTGCATATACCTCTTTGTTTGGAATCTTAAACATGTTTTTGTCTTGTGCCATTTACAAATGGACTGAATGGGCTTCAGTGTTTAAGATTCCATTATTTGACACATTTCAGTGTAGTACATCCAGACTGTTTGTTTTTTAACAGAAAAAAGTGGATGTGTGCTGTCTGGCCGCGTTTCCCTACTGTACAGACGTTTCACTCTTACATAAGCAAACTCTGAGATGCTTCCTGTCCGTTACCTAGCAATGTGTAAACCCGTACCCCCCCTGGCCCCTCTCTCCATTTCCGAGTGAATAAAATGAATTTAACATCTCGCCCCACAAATGGCTCTGCGCTAGACATCCAAGCTAAACAGCTTTCAGTTTAAGTACAGATTAATGAAGGAAAGGAAAGTAGCTCTCAGTTCAGCACTGTAGTGCCAAACAAGATCAATGACTCTTTAGTTTACATTCACCATCATGTTCTGTTAAGATGTGTGGAAAAGGTGTAAATTTAATATGAAATACAAATGTGTCCCAAATCCTGAAATTCAATGCATCATTGGTCTGTCCCCCTTATTTTAATTTCCTTAGTGTCTTGTAAAAAAAAAGGTTAACAAAAATCAGCATCTTATTATTATTATTATTGTTATTATTTGTTTATTTTATGTGCCAAAGTAAGCTGAACAAGAGTTTGCATCATTTTTTCCCTGATTGCATCATGATGGTTTAGTCTGAAAATTCTGGTCATGGTGTTGAACTGGTTTCACTGGAATGTGGTAACGCTTTGTCATCCAAGTAAAGGAGCCAGTTTAAGAGATCCTTTTCAGAAGCGCTACATTCATAATCTTTCAGTAAGCCTACATGATTTATAAACTCTGAATCCCTATCTCAGCAAATCCAATCCCATAACAATTAATACTTTACAAAAAGCTGTGAAGGAGGCATGGTGCCTATTTTTCACTCCGTATGAAGGAGACTTGGCCTCATCAGCCCCAGTTAAGGATCTGTGGCTTCCCAGTCCACTAAGATTTTTATAACAATTCTGAACCACTTGAACTGCACTGTGTTGCATTTCATGACTTTTCTGCGAGTTTGTGCAATCTAATGCAGAACAATGGTGCCCCCTAGTGGAGAAAAGAAACAACAGCACACCAACGTAAGAAAGATAACACAATGCTACTGTACTTACACAAAGATAAAGACACAATGCTGCTTGTCTGTGTTTGCGTCATGTAGTTTGATATCTGAAATGTTTTTGTATACAAGATTTCCCGGAGATGTTATGCCCCAGTGAACGTGACTTCATGTCTGACTTTTGTCCCCAATACTTAATACGTCTGTCTCCTCTCTGTCTGGAGCAAAAGCAGACATAAGATCAGATCTATAAAATGTGCTGTCCCTGGCTTTCCTGTAAGTGTAATATCTGAATGAAAGAAATAGGACATGATGTGGCCAGCTGGTCAGCCACTTCCAGCTATGTGACCCACTCCCTCGTATTTAATTGTGTTAAGTGAAAATTGTATTAATTGATCAGTACTGAAAAACTCCCGTAGTCGTATGTAACTCTGTAAAATTACACTATTATTCTATTCCATAATATTACTTGTGTGTAGTGTTGTCGGGCCTTAATTTTTAGATTTTGTCAATTCGAACTTTTTTTTTTTTATGTGAATAGAAATCTGAAACATCATATAAATGTACATATATTGTTTGAGTATTTTATTCAAAGTAGGAAATTAGGATAAACTGTAGTTTAAACTGATTTTGATGGGGACGTTATGCCCAATCTTAGTGGTCAGGTCTGTGTGAGTGGAGTTTGCATGTTCTCCCCAAATTGCCCGTTGTGTGTGAATGAGCATGTGAGTTTGTGTGCCCTGTGGGGATCGAACACACACAGGATTAAGCGGCATAGACAATGACGAGTTATGCCAGTTTCCAGGAGAGTGCGCTATTTAGCTTAGTTTGGGTTTGTACAAAGTAAGACGAGCTTGATAAAATCCTATATTGGCAAGTTTTTTTTTTTCTTTTCTTCTTTTTTTTATTACTTATTTTATGTAGTTTACGTAGAGCTTGGCAAAAGAATGTATCTCATTTTTAAGCGTTATTAAAATCAGTGCCTGTTGAGGTCTGAGATCATCATTGAACTAAATGTTGCAAGATGACTTGATAAAAACTTTGGCAGAGAGAGAGATTGCATTCTTTATAGGTGGCATGGTAAAGGATCTACTTGCGGTCAAAAGTGTGTGTGTGTGTGTGTGTGTGTGTGTGTGTGTGTGTGTGCATGCATGCATTGCATGTGTGAGAAAGGGTCTTGTTATGTGAATTATTAAAAATAACGTATTGGATGGTGATTAATGTCCACTGATTTAAATGTAGAAAAATTGACAGTAAAATCTAAAAACGTAAAGATGTCGAACTAGATCTGGTGTTTAAATGAGATTTTTTAAATTATTATTGTTTATTTCAGATTTCATCAACATTACTCTAGTTTTTGCTGCACTGCAAATATTCATTTGTTCACACACTTTCTTTTGAATGTTATTTAATTATCTTGTTATTCATTAATAAGGCATCTCCATAAAAGGTCACGCTACTAAGCTTATTCAGGCAGTGAGAGGCTGCAAATGTTTTTTTCCCCCTAGGTTAGCCAGATTTATTTTCATTTGGTTCATGTCTTGTACTGTGCATTTCATAGTGTTTTGTGTCTACAGGCTCTCTGAGTGAACTTCTCTCCGTCTGTCCCTGTATCATAGAGAAAGAAACGTTTTGGTCTTGATGTACTTCAGTAACCCGGGGGTTTAGATGTCGTATGTGCGTCTGTCTTTTCCTTTCAGAGGCCCCTGCCCTTGCAGGAATGCTGTTCTCAGAGAGATGAGCTCAGTATGAGGCCGTTCTTTCCTTTCTGTGCAAGAGATACACAGTGCGATATGTTCTGGGGTGCAGTGCAGGAGAGCTGTTGACAGAGAGGTGTGTTGAGTCTCCATTTCCAAATAACAAAACAGCGGTAGTTTCGGTGCAGCCATTGTGTAACACTGGCAGGCATAGCGGATGTGAACGTCCATCATTGGGGAAGCCTGAGCCATAGGGGAAACTGAACAAACCTGAGCATCCTGCTTTTTGTCCTGTGTGTATGTGCATGTGTGCGCCTGCATAGGTCTGTGTGTTCGTGTGCAACATGTTCTTCTGCAAGCGTCTCTGTCAGAGAAATGAGACACTAGGCCAATATTATCTGGCTCCTCTGTTCCTGGTATTGCCCAACCCTCATGTAGGGCTTGTCTGTCCTTCCTGTGTTAATTATCTCACGTCCATATTTGGACTTTTTCCTTGGACAGGATAACTTGCATCCGACCTACTTCCTGCTCTCACCCACTCTCAGACATCCTCTTTTCTGTGTTTTACTCACACACGCAAAAGCCAGACAGGCGTGCCATTTCAGGATGTGATGTCACATCCCTTTGTTATTTCTTTTTTTTTAATCCTTGTGTGATCTCTACTACCAGTTCCGATGGCCTGTAGGGCAAAAGAGGAAGTGCTTCGTTTGGGTTTGTTGTTCTGTTTCTTATTTTCTTTGCTTTGTTTTGTCAGACTGCAGACTTGCACTGCAACCCATCATTATGATCTTCCTCATGCCTGATGGAGTAGAGTTATATAAGATTGTTTAAGAGTTGCATATGTTCTGTAACAGGTTTGCTCCTTTCATCCTGCAAGAAAGAAAGAAAGAGAGAATATCTGTCATGTTTATCACCTTACTTCTGCAGAGTAGTTTTTGCCCTGTTCTACAAAATATTTCTACCCTGATGGCCGTGGTATGTTTAATGTTGACGCATAGGGCATAAATTTCACTAAGTGGTTTGATTAATATAAAAATGATGATATGCATCATACACTATGGACACCGCAGTCAGCAGATCGTTGAACACGAGTTGAACACTTGAGAGATTTGCATTCTTCACCTTCATCAAAACCCTAAACAAGGGAATATCTTCATGCCCAGAATGACATTCATCTCTCCAGCATAGTCCTAAAGTATTGTAGAATATACACAGAGATGCATTGAAGCTGTTTCGGCAGCACATATTGGTCCAACATCTTGTTTTCTGACCAAAACGTGTCTAATGAAACAGACAAGAAAGCACCTTAAATTATTATAATTCTGTATCTGACACCCACATGCACCTTTTTAAAAAGCTCTTGTCTAGTTATGAAGTGACAAAGTTACTTTGGTTATGAGAATTAGCAGACACAGAAAGCTCAGACAAAATTATATTAAAAAAAAAAGAGAATGTGTTTCATCTATCTGGTTGTTGTGATTGTGTCACAAACTAAAACATACTAGATTTTTTTTTTTTGTCTTTGTCTTTTGCCCCTGGTTCTGATTTGACGTTTACTGGTTTGGAATAATATTTCAAAGAAACGAAATATTCTGTTGAAAAACTTACTCTTACTCAGTGCATTTCCCAAGGACTTCCTGTATGTGAGTCGAGTCATGTGTGCGATGGAGAAGTCTCACGGTTTGTTCTGTGCATCTGCATGACTAATTAGGATGATCAATTATTCATCAGATTACGGCAGTGCAGTAAGAGAGTGAATCTTTTGGCAAAGATAAATCTCGGTAAAGTCCTGTTATAAGAGTTGATTCAGCTCTTACAGTTAGCAATGAGCAACATGGAAAGGAGAAATGTAGTGTGTGTGTGTTTGGATGCATTCTGTCCTACATTGTGTGCCAGCATTAAAGAGAATACAGCTGTCTTGCTTTTGTAGGTGTAACGGCTGTTTCTTGCACAAACTTAGTTTGACCTTTTGATGCTTTTCACCGAATGTAGGTCAGCAGGGCTTTTATCTTTACACAGTAATGCTGTCTGTCAGGTACAACATCGATTCAACTCAAAAGAGCTCATGCATTACAGCTGCATTCTAGGTATCAGATTTTTATTTATGTGTGTCTGTGTGCATGTGTCTTTTTGTGGGTCAGTATTTGTGTGCGCGTGTGTGTTTGTGTGCGTGCGTACATGTGTTTGCATAGGTGTGTATGTTTGCTGATGAGTTTCTAAGAACTGTCCTTTGTCTACCGAGGGTTAGGATCTGACATATTTGTGTGTCCTAATATGATAATGTCCTAAAGAAAACATTCTCATCTCTGAGAGCATATTTTACCATCCAAAATGAAATTCTTTAGAATTTAAAGACGACACGGAGACCTTTTTCTAGATGAGGATAATTTCTTTGGAATTTGAAGCTGTTCCTAAGAAGTGTTTGCTCACGTTAATTTTTTTAAACAGCAGACAGTAAAATATTTCTTTCCTCAGACCATGGATTCATTGTTAGAGGACTAATTTTTGTCCTCATTATTTTAAAAATAGTTTTTGAAACAGGGCAGCATGGTGGCTCCGCTGGAAAGTTTGCCACTTCTCAGCTCCAGGATTTCAGTGTGAGCTCAGGTTACTGCCTGCGTAGAGTTTCACTTGTCCTCTTCGTGTCAGTGTGGGTCTCCTCAGGGTTCTTCAGTTTCCTCCTACTGTACCTGCCCAAAATATTCCAATTCGTCTGCAAATTTGCAGACTGAACAGAAACATGTTATTAATTTTCAGGCACACACTGTGCACATTTTATTTATGCAGGGGTATAAAGTTAACCCTTGTTGCTCGAGTTATTGTGACACCAAATGTGCTTATGCTTTCAGTTCTTGGTTTGAAAGCAAATTTTAATGACCAAGAACAGATGCATTGGTACGCATTTAGACACAGACTGATTGTTGATGGAAAAAGGCCTTAGGGTGCAGGCATGCATGATATTTGTCAGCAACTGTATGTCTGTGTGCCTGTGTGTGTTTGTGTGTGCATGTTTGTAGTATGCCCGATTGTGTAAATAAACGCATATTTATGTTTGAATATGTCTACGTGCATTTGTAGGATTTGTTCTTATCTGCAATGATTTCAGATTTACTTACAATGAATGTATTATATTGTTTTGTGAGCACCACACCTGTCTCTGATACTCTGGGGGAGTTACTGGGAAGTTACTAACATACTTCCTAATGCATTATTATTATTATTGTTTTGTTGTTGTTTTTTTTGTCCATCTCTCCTGTAAAGTTTGTTTGCGTGCATAGGAATGTGCCACACCTTCCCCAGAACCAGAGCTTGAAGTGGGCTGCTGCACTGTGTCACTGCTGAAGAGTTACAGTATGTGGCATCACTTGATGTGGCTTCACTGGAAAAATATTTTCTGTCCTCTTCCATGACATGCCTGGCATTCCTCTTGTCATTTCAGCTCAGGGTTGTGTATCTTGAAGTGTGTTTTGTAAAGCCGTGCCTTATATCAGACGGACTGAAAGAAAATATTTGCCGGGGCCAAAATAAGTGGGCGAGTGTCGTTCTGCCCTTGACTTACGAGAAGTAATCGTATCAACCCTCCCAGTCTATCAGAGTTCAGGTTACAAAACTCTGTTTCAAAATGAGAAACCCCATCTCATACAGCTCAGCTCTCCTGGAGTCTAGCTGCTCTAGCTGGGGAGCATGATATAGTGGTGTCTGTACTGTAACCCTGCACCAACCATAACAATCCTGCTGGGACAAATCACCCAAACTAAAGGCAGCGAGCTGACCCAGTGTAGGTACGTGTGTTGATTATTGATTCAGGAAATTCTGATCTAATTGTAATCTTTGTGGCCAGCCAGAGGAAATGCAAGTTAAGCATGCTTTGCAAATATACTGTAGTATAACTATGCTCAGTATACAGTATACTGTGTGTGTGTATGTGTGTGTGTGTGTGTGTGTGTATATATATATATGGATTTAAAATTAAATATTCAAGTTGTGATTAAAGTGTAGACTTTCAAAATTTTTTTCCATGGGATGTAAGGAATGCTAAGTAGCTTTGCATGCGTTGTCAGCCACACATTCGTACATACATACATACATTCATTTGTATCTTCATCATTATTTAGTTGTGCAGAAAGAAGTCTTTCTCTGCTGGCAAGTTTAGCTTAATCAGGGTACTCATAAATAAGCCTGTTGCAAGCATAGCTGTTGCAAAAGTTAAACCCCAATAACCATGAATGACCCAAAACCCATGAAATGGCTTCATCATGGCTGCTTTCTTAATGTATGCATTTGCGCCTCAGCTCTGACTCTTCGATGCATGAACTCCCACGATGCCTCTGAAGGTGTGCTGTGGTATCAAGATTCTTGGATCTAAGTCAACACTGTGATCTCTCTTTTTTTTTTAAGCTCTTTGATCCATTCCTGAACAATTTTTGCAGTGCAGCAGGGAGCATCATCCTACTGAAAGATGCCACTGACATTAAGGAACACTGTTGTTGTCATTAAAGTGTGTAATCCTGCAACAGTGTACAGGTGGGTGGTTCTGTACTGCATGTGTTAACAAAATTTCCAATGAATACCAAGTGTTTCTAGCAGATCATTGCCAAGAGCATCACACTGCTTCTGCAGGCATGCCTCCTTCCCATAAGACATCTTAATGCCACGTTGGCAGCGCACTTGAACCCGACTGACCACATGATGGAAAAGAAAATTTGATTCATGGCAGGGGTCAGGATGGGCTCTCTGAGCAGTTGGTGGTCACACAGCCTTATACACAGCAGACTGTAAAGCACTGTGATTGTGGATTGCGAGTATGTGTTAAATTGTAATATTTAAGCCTCCGAGTGGCGCAGTGGTAAAGTGCTCGCCCTATCATCCGGGGATCGGTAGTTGACACCCAGTAATTGGACAAATGATCTCATTAAGAGGATGTTTGCCAATATTTATCAACTTAAAATAATAATAAAAAAAAAAATACTTTGAATGCTAACATTATTTACAAACTCTACACAAGTTCATTATTACCTGTAATAAATTGCAGCCTTTTGTGATTAAATTGCACAGGTCCATGTTATTCTATTTTCATGCGATTATTTGTGCAGCTATAGTGTTAAACACTGCACACACAATGCCCCATTCAAAATTTGCTTCGATACTTTAAAAAAATCAAATACCTTGAAAAAGCTGATTGTTCACATATAACATATCACAGCTCTTGACCTTGACAGTTGCTAATGTAATGCAATAATCAGAGTTATTTATATCCCCTGTCACTGGTTTGTAATGTGCACAGCTCACTTAATTAGGGGTCAAGGCTAGTGAATTAAGTCTTGCCAAAGAACCTTTATTGCACCCTTGTAAAACAATCTTAACTATAAGCTGCTCTAAGTGTGTGCACTCTCGTTTTTAAGCTGCTCTGGATAAAAATGTCTGTAAGGAGAAGATATACTGATGCTGATGTCAGATCTAATGGAGTGCTGTTAATTTCCGCTCAAGATTAGATGTTTGTTTTGTTTTGAAGCTAAATATAGAAAGAAGTGGAGAATTTC
This sequence comes from Clarias laeviceps, assembly GCA_030014305.1. Taxonomy (NCBI): domain Eukaryota; kingdom Metazoa; phylum Chordata; class Actinopteri; order Siluriformes; family Clariidae; genus Clarias; species Clarias laeviceps. Next base: position 13,959,355 of record JAQMYJ010000037.1, read on the forward strand.
TGGAATACGTACAGTAAATACAACGTGCACACTGCTGTATCATGGTATGAATCATTCGTTGTGTGAAGTGAAACAATGCCAATTTTATTTTATAATAAGGATACTGAAACCTTATCACTGGATTATCACTCGGTTCTGTGTTTCTACGAAAACTTTAAATAAGTGTTTTAGTTTTTCATATGAAGACTCCTTATAATTGCCATAAACAAAGCGTTTTACTGCTATAAAAAAAGAAATAGTCATCAACCTGGCTTACCCAAAACTGCTGATCATATTTTTATGTAGATTATTATTTTATTATAGATTTTTTATATTTTTCTTATAAACAGTTTAAAACATTTTTAGTATCTCAGTGCAATAGATATGTAATATTTATTTATTTTTACCCATTGTTGTTGTTTTAACTTTAGTGGCTTTTGCTAGGTTCCTGAATTGCATTTATTCTGAATGACTGATCAGCTATCACATATTAAACTTTGATTACATTTTGATTACATTAGTTTCTTGGTACTTGTGGTCTGTGGTGGTCTTGTCCACTACTAGCTGAAATCTACACATGTTTTTGCACGTGTTACTGGACATATTTTATATACTGTAGATCATGTTGTCATTACGAAAAGTACCCTCAGTCACATTTTACATTGTCCTGAAGATTACATTTATCACCCTGGATGACGTTAGTGGCAAGCCTTCAATAGTTTTCTTTGTATGTGACCTATTTTATGTCCGTTTATTTTGTTGCACTACAAGCGGTTATGTGCGTTAGATTCACTACAGAGTCAGATTGGATTTTTTTTTTCTTTTTTCTCTTGAATGTCTATACTCTATATGTATGACCAGTGCCATCTCCCCAATGAAAAAAACAATTAAATTATCAAGTGATATTTTGTCACATTGTTTAGCCATGATCGTTTGCTGCCTTATCTCACTTATATGTTAGGTTTCACTTGCTTGGTGAGTGAGGCTCTTCCACTTGAAACTAAACCAGCAGGAAAACCCCCTAGATTTGCAGGTGGGAGCCTGAAATCCCACTGGAGGGCGCTACTGTAGGTCAAAACGACCTTTCTGTGACCTCAGCTAATGTGCCCTCTGGCAAGGCACCTGAAACCCACATGCTCCCTGCAGCTCAGGGAAAGAGCAAGATGTGCATTACTGACTTGCTGTTGATAAAGAAGGGGAGGCATTCAATTTCTACATCTGTGATTTATTTTTATATCGGGATAGCGCCTTTTAATAATTTTCCCAAACATTACATGCATTTTATATTTGTTGTTTTTGTTAGGAGTGATTTAAATAATCAACAAATTAATATTTAAAATGCATTGGATTACATCAAGTTTATTAAATTGCCAAAAGTAAGTGGACAACTGACAATCCCACCCACATGTAAGACCTCCAAACGGTTGGCACAAAGTTTTTTCTTTCACAAAGGTCTTTAGGCTTTAAGAATTCCCTTCACTGAAACTAAGGAACCAAAACCTGTTTCATTATAACAACGTGCACAAAGTAAGATACAAGCAGACAAATATTGTATTAAAGAAATCTATTGGTCCGAGCCCTGAACACCCCACCGTGAACACCTTCAGGACGAATTGGAACCCTGACTGCATTCCAGGCCTATTCACTTAAAAAACAGCCCCTGTCTATGCTAATGTTTTTGACGCTGAAAGAGACCAAATTTCCACAGCCATACTCCAAAGCCTTCTAGAAATGTGGGTTTTTAAAACACATAAGTGAAACCAACTCTGGAATGGCTCTCCATCCAGGGTGTACCCTGCCTTGCACCCCTACTCCCCTGGGATAGGCTCCAGGCTTCCTGTACAGCATAAACAGTGTTGACAATGAGTGAGTGCGATAATTTCAGTTATGCTGTGTTAAATTTTTCACTTATATTTAGAGCTGAAAATGGGCACATTGCTAACTTAAATACACACATTAATTATGTTCATGGTTAATGAATTCAGTATCTGCTATTGATATAAAAAACGCAGTGTGTGTGTGTGTGTGTGTGTGTGCACACGCAGACTTTATTAAAAATAATATAAAAAAAGTGAAATGTTCAGCACTGTACAGGTATGAGCGTGATAATGTGTACAGAACTAGGATTTAGGATGACTCTAATATTACAAATATTGTCGCTATTATTTTATACCGTTTAATAGAAGCTTTCTTGAGTTGAAGCCCTGAAAGGACATTGCAGGTTAATGACAGAATACAAATAAGTGATACGTCATACAGAGAAGAGCAGCCAACAATGCTTACTGATAGCATTCTTGTTTCTTTCTAAAGACAACAATTATATAACACAATAATAATACATTCTAATTGTCTCTTCCTGTAATTGGAAAACATTTAATACAGTGGTTCTCAAACTTTCAAGCCAGCGACCCCTAATTGAAGATCGACAAGATCTCGCGACCCCCACTATCAAAAAC
>JAQMYJ010000037.1:13980430-14023642 GCA_030014305.1 Clarias laeviceps
TTGTTGACAAGTGGGGCTTGAAAATTCGCCCACCCCCTTAAGTGGGGAATGACAGAAAATGTTTGAGAACCACTGCACTAACCAATAGCGAGAGAGAGAGAGAGAGAGAGAGAGACAGAAATTCAGACTGTGTCTCAATGAATAAAGCAGCCTTGTGCACCTGATCTGCTGCCTTTCTTTTTATTATCTCAAGTGATGATCTAACTAGATTTAAACAAGTTCATATCTTAATCTGAATTACTAACCGAGTAGGCATTTGACAGTTTTGGATTTGCATGGTAATTCGAGGAGAGCTTTCTGCCTGTCTCTGTCTCCATTTGTCTCTTTTTGCTTGTCTTTGTCCATCAGTTCAGTTAAGGATGGCTTTAGACGCACAAAAATAAACATTAAATTGTGACTTTACACACTAAAGGAAAATAACCCACTCAACCTGTGAGAATTTATTCCGAGATATTAAACGAGGAAATGTTTGACCTCAGTTAAAAGTCAGGGCACTCGATACAGTAGTTTATTACAGTGCATTCTGAACGAGACAAACTTAATTACAGAAGCACAGACTCCGCACAAAAACATGCTGCTGCCTTCTGAATGGCAAGCATGAGGAGTGCCCATCCTTAAAGGTCTTCACAATAGCAATACTGTGTGTTTGAATATATTGTATCAGCAAGGTTTTTAAAGTACAGGACGTGAACTGGGCTTGCCAGATCTGGGAACTGACTGACATTTGGATTTTGACGTTTTCCAGACTTGCACACACACCTACTTCAACCCGTGATGGGCTTGGTAATTGCAGCAGTCAGTTGGTTCAGGTCTCCTAGCAGTAGTCTACACAATAGATATGCAAAATGTATAGTAAAATAATCATCTGAAGCATGTTAAATCCTGAAGAGTTAAAGATGTGGAGCAGTGTAGTGCAGAAACCAGATAGCTTTGTATTGCAAAGACGAACATGCATGTTCTGAAAGAAAATATTTCATGTTGTTATCACAATAATTTCATAACATTTCCTCACAGTTCATGTTATATCACTATAATTAGAGGAGTTACTTGATTGATTAAAATTATTGTCACTCAGTTGGACTGTTGCCATTATTAATTACAGGTGGCTTGCTCTTTAAATGAAACCAAAAGTCCATGTTCTAAGTTTATTTTGACGTGATTATCAACACAGGCCTTGTTGAACATTAACTAGACAAGAACTCAAAAATATGTCACGAAATCCTTTTTTTTTTTTCCTTCTGATTCTTTAGTGTCCCCCTTCCCCCTGCTCCTGGGTGATAGAGGCCATCTCGTCTCCTCCCTCTCGCCTCCTTGGCCTCAACTCTGTACACTCTGTCTGCCTGATAACATCAAGCTGTTGTGTGATTAATGCTCATAAGGGTGCACTTAGCTCACTCCGTTCTTGTCCGTCACTGGTTCTGCTGTCTCTTGGCACACTGTCTCTTGCCTAACGTGCTGGAGTGTGTCACCGTGCTGATAGCACAGTTCCCATTGTCCTCCCAGTGCACCGTGAATGCTGAACAGTGCTATTGTGTTTCATAGCACAATGTGCAGTTTTAGGACCCAGCCTGCTGCTCTTATCAGCCTCCTGTTGAGCAACTTCCTAATGAGAATCAGAGATAATAAATCGGTTCTGAGAAAGCACAGGACTAGGGCATACAGGCAACTATAATAATAAATAAAGGAACAACCAGGCCATCCTCGTGTGAAGCATTAGTTTCTGTTCAAGTCAAGATGACCTGTAACACTTTTCACTTCCAGTTGTGCATGCACAGCTGCCATCAGAATGGTCCTTGAACGTGAAAAGAGGGCTCAGTTGTCTCCAGTATGGCTCATCTTGCTCATGATTCATTTATTTGTACATTCAGCTTCAGTAACCGTGTTATCCTGGTCAGGGTCGTGATAGAGCTGGAGTCTGTCCTGGGAGCACTGGATGCAAAGCAGGAGGGTTTACTCTCCTAGACTGCCAGTCTGTTGCAGGGCATTATGTACACATACCTTCATGCATTTATTCACACTTGGGGACAATTTTGAGTAGCCACTCTACATATGGTACCTGCATGTTTTTTTTGGACAGTGGGAGGAAACCAAGGTGAATGCATGGAGAACCTGTGAAATACCTCACAGTTTGGGATCATCTCTACCTCGATGATCACTTACAATAGATTGGAGAAGTTAGAGTATATGTTTGGTTAAATGAGAGTAAACTATAAAATTTAAAGAGATGGACAGTTAAATGGTAGATGGGTGTATTTCAAGCTATAGATTGTACATTTGGCATATTAATAGGATATCACTTCTTTCAAAATGTAAATTCTTTTGGTCAACAGGTTTGTTCACTGATCACCTGTGAGACCCTCACGTAATACCATGTCCTCATGTAATACTATGCACTGTACGTCAACACTTACATGACCAAGCTGTGAAAAGCCTGTGCTGTATACATAGCACTCTGTGTCTTATTAAAGTCGTTGCTTCCTGGCACTGCTTATGAATGCATGCAGTGTCATCATGAATGGCATAGTGTGGGTTTCAGTCTTCCTGTATGTCTGCAAACACTGTTGCACAATAGTGTTGAATTATGATCAGACGGAGCAGCAGTCCTTATAATCTACTATAGCGATGAATGTCTTTTTAAGGGTTTGCAGCTGAAGGTCTTCTCCAGGTGCGTCCACATGCCCGGTGGTCCCCGTGTGGCTTTTGCAGCGTGCAGATGTTATTCCTGGAATCAAACTTCAGGGCCAATCATGCAGAGTCAGAGAAAGGGGGCAGATGTAGGGCACCGAAGCCTGCTCAGGTGGCCTTATGATGTCAGTTTGCCTTTACATGTGGATTTTTGCTCGGCCTAGCCCTGCTGTCTGCCCTTAGGTGGTCTTTTATGTTTTTCTTTTTCTCTGACTTGTTTATGACCTACTGAGAAATCTTTAGCCTGACTCATTCCCTAGAAATCTTTGCCTGTCTTGTTGTGTTTGCTTCTCTTGCAGTTTGAACACCTTCAAAGAACTACCTGCATAAAGAGATGAAAGATTAACTACTTTGCCTTTCGCTTGTTTATCACAGCTCTTTAGCCCTCAGTTCCTAACAGACTCTATGTCGGAAGCAATCATGATAAAGAAGCGTTCAATTTGTTGGGATTCAAAGCTTTCTAAACATCTAAATTAGGGGTGTGACGGTATGTTTTACCATGAGGAGGAACTTTGATTTAGGTCTAATTATTTAATTATTACATTATTATCAAAATCACGTTTTTCTTTACATATGTGCAGTAAATGGCTTTGTAGCAAAATGCTGTGAATGCAAACAAAATGCGGGAATACAGCATTTTTCTATGATGATATTGTGGACAGTCGCGTGGATTCTCAGAGCCGCTGTAGCATATGGAGCTTGGTCTCTCTGCCACTAAAGGATCTTTATGAACTTCAGTGGACCGTGCACTCGCTGCCAGACAGGCTGTCTAAAGTGCCAGGATACACATGAGTGAAAAAAAGCTCAGGGTGCGGCTCTGCATGAAGACTACAAAGTGTGTGTGTGTTTGTGTGTGTGTGTGTGTATTGTATTTACTTGATGATGCTAATCTGAAACTGCTTTCTATTTAGTTTTATGGTGAATGTAAATGTGCATATGCACACAGACATTCAATAGAAAAGTTATAGAGTAGTGCAGAATTTCTTTCTATTTAAATGATGATTCTGATTGTGATCATTAAATTGACTGCATTTCCCTTCAGGAAATAGAGAGATAACAGTTCATATTTCATTAAAACGGTGCCTGTAATACGTCTAATACCCATATTACCCATTTGCTTCACTTCCTGCATGTTGATTCAGGGTCAAACTGCATTCTCACAGCAATTGAATCGCGTCAGGGCATGCTTGGAACTGAACTGAGATGTGTAGTGTCTCAGAACATTTGCACCCGCACCTGATTGTGTTTTTACCAGCATGAATGGAGTAAACACACCAGGGTTTGATTTAAATGGATGAAACACTGCAGATGTGGAAGACTAAATCTTTTGAATGCTGTATTTGCTCAGCTAACTGGTTCACATCTTGGCTCTCATGTGTGTGGCAAGCTTCCTGCTCTTACTAACTCCCCCTTCATCCTGTTTCCCCCTGTATTTTTTTACACAACTTTTAATCATTTAATACTGTCCAGGCTGGGAGAAGAAAGGGAAGGAGCTTCCTGTAGGGAGGGAGAGGGGGACCGAGGGAGAGGAGCGAGCGAGTGGGTTAATGAAACGGATGTGGCTATTTGAGCCTCTGCTAGTTACTCATGTTGTCACATGTGAGCATCCAATTGGCCGCGGCGAGAGGAAGTGGAGAAGGATTGATCTCAGGGAGCGGGCTATAGGGGTGAACGAGTATGCGAGTGGGTTTCTTTCTGACTGTCGTCGCTATGTTAAAATGTGAAGCTGTTGTTCTCTGTTAATGTAAAAATGACCGGATCTGCCGTAGGTCTCACACCAGCAACAGACAACGGTTGCGTAAAAAAGATCAGAATGACTGCAAAGGTGAACGTTGGATGTTGCACGTTCCTGAAGGCACATGCTGTCATACAGTTGCATTTTCACTCTGTATTTTTAATGGATAAATGTGTAGGTGTTCTGTGTAATGATTTTACTCATCGTACGCACCTTTGTATTCCCCGCAAGTGGGCAGAAAATTATATTTAGGCAGTGACTTGATGATTGGGAGTTAAATATCAGGACTGCTGCTGTGTTTATGAGCAAGAAGTGCTTGCATCTGTGCTTACATTGGCATCCAACCCACTTGTAATGTGCTTTGGGTAAGGGATGGTCATATTAGTCGTTAGTTAGTTGGAAGCTGGAGAACCCAATAATGAATTATTTCCCTAGTGCTTAAATTCCTAATTCGGTATATGACATACTTGCATGGTGTCAGCAGTAGACGCTAGAATTTAGTCAGTTTGTACAGCTGTCCAAGTGTTTTCAAAGCTGAGCTTGACTAGGTCGTGAAGGAGCTTAGAAATGAGGAGAGGTAAATTTCTCCTTACTGCAAAGTTCTTGTCCTGTGTCCTAGTGCAGTCAATCATAAAATTGTAAAGAATGCCTGCAGGTTTTTGTTGATTTTTTTTTTTAACAGTTTCAACAAAAATGTAGCATGGGGTTGCAGGATTTAAAAAATAAAATCAGTATTCTATTTACAAAGCATTAAAATTTTTTATTTTTGCTCTCAACTAAATAAGAGCATTATAATTAATTGTTAAAAATGAATATGCCCACTTTCTTCTTTTTGTATTGTATATGGCCACTAAAGACTTCACCAACAAACTAACTGTTGCACCATCACATTCTGAAATAACATCCTCTCAACCGGTTATGCCCTGCACTAAACATTTATGGTTCATATTTGGCAAGCTAAATATAAGTCCTTATTTCCCGTAACCACTTTTATGTCACCTCTCAATTATACTGTGTACTGCTGGCATTGCCTGCACTCCAGTTAATCAGAGTTAATGGCCGTCATAATCTTTCATTGCATGTCCTTCTCTACCTCCGGAGTGAACACTGAAGAGCGGTTTCAGGAAATCAAGCCGTCCGCACCGAGGTCTTCTGTTTAAATTCCTGCCGTGTGCTTCCAGCGAAACTGTCATTCTGTTTAATCTTTACAGGAAGCTTAGTTTGTTCCCTTTGTCTTTGTTTGTCTCATTTTCCTGCCATTAGTACGATTTGCACAATGCAAGCTGGTTGTTTTATGCATATATACACATAGCACAATCGGAGCACATCATATTCTTTTCTTTTCTTTTTTTTTTATGTGTGTGCAGTTGCGTGCAGTGTACTTTGGGGCTTTTTAACCCCTCTCGATGGCTGGTACAGCGCCAGATCAATCATGCAGGACGTTTTATGAGTCTCTCCATTCAGCTTTATCTCTGCCCTCCTGCTTTCTGAGCATTCTGTTCGTTTCAGGGCGTTACGCTTTGCAGAGATACGAGCATAGAGACAGAGAGAGACAGACAGAGCAGAGGGCTTTGTGTGCTCTTCCTCTAAATGTCTGATAAGAGTGCCTGGTTTCTCAGGAAGTGGGATAAAACAGAGTGTGTTGCGCACTATGTAGCTTGTCTGAACATCTGGTGCTAGTGCAGAACTAGGCATAATGCTGAGGGTAACACTTGTTTCTGTTCAGCAGGAAAGAGTTGTATGATGTGTCTTACTCACTGGCTCTCCATAGCCACATTTCATTTTTACTCCATCTGGTATAGGACTTGACAATCTGATAAAGTCTCACAAAGTTCAGGTTGGTGAGAATGCATAAGCTTTGATTAGACTCTTCTTACTGCACTTCTATCCTGTGCAATTAAAGACACACTCACATACACTGTGGGCAATTTGGAAACACCAATCAACCCCTCTAGGAGGAAACCGGACTCCCCGGAGGAAAACCACCAGACATTGGGAGAACACTCAAACTCCACACACTCAACAATGCTAGGCAACAATGCTAACGACTAACCAGCCATTCTTAGAAATAAATACATATTTTTATATTCAACATTTATGCACAAAGTACACATGTGTAAACATGCACATCTTTTCTGTCCTTGTACTTGCTACAGCTTCTATAATATGTTTAGTATTTAAACAGAGGAAATATACTGAAGAAATGTTCCACCCCAAACACTGAAGTTCAACATAAAATTCGACTGTGCCAGTTGTTATTTTTAAAAAATACTTCAGGATGCTGTCTGTTTACGAGTGTTTGTGGTGCAGCTGAAATAATGTCTGCGCTGGAACTTGTATCAACGTCAATGCGTGTGTGTGTGTGTGTGTGATTCCTGTGAGATGGCAGGTTTGCATGCGACTGGAGTTTATACAAAAGCACATGGCAACAGCTGTGTTCAGACCCACCCAACTTGCTCCAGATTTTTTTTTGTCGCTCTTTGTCTCGCTCTCGTGCGCTCTCTCTCTCTCTCTCTCTCTCTCTCTCTCTCTCTCTCTCTCTTTCTCTTGCACTTTTTCTCTCCCTCTTTCATATGCACATACCCTTTACAGAGAGACTCTCACTGGGCCAAAGCTGTGACATACACTTTGACAGCATTGCACACACTCCCACTCACTGCTGGGGCCCCAGCCTCTGTAAAGGGCATGCTACTGTTAGTGTGTGTATCAGACATTAGAATGAATGCTATATTTCCTGTTGTGTGTGCAAAAGCACTTACTAGTGTTAACAAACAGTGCTTTCCTGATCTTGGTTTTGAAATGGTGCAGCAGATTTGTGAATTGTGAATTCATTTGTATTTGCAGGTCTGTGAAGATCAAGAAGAAAAATGTCATCAAAGATGCAGAGTTCAAATAACATAGCACAGGCTAGAAGAATCGTACAACAGTTACGGATAGAGGCAAACATTGAGAGAATAAAGGTAAAGGTCTACCCAAAGTTGTATTGGTATTATATTATACAGTATATATTAAGAAATGTAAAACATTGTTTGAGGAAATGCATGCAGGTTGTATGTAAAGTATCAGAGCACTAGTTCATGAAGTTTAACTTAATGCAGAGAGGATTAGGATTGGCTAAGAATTGTGGAATTATAAGTGAGGCCAAACAGAGAGCTAACGGCAGGTGTACAGTAGTTTATGATGTGACTAAAATTTTAATTGTCTCTCCACATCAATATGTTACGCAAAAAAAAAATTTGACCTGTAATATATGCTGTTGATCATGGATGCTTTAGACATCTTTCATGGCAGGTGGTTTAGGGACACTTGTGAAGATTAATCAGCTTTTTAAAAAAAAATTCCTTTATCTGAAAAAAATGAATGCCTTGTAAAAAGATGTTGACCTAAAAATACACAAAGCAACTGTTGGAGAAACAGAAAATCATTGTTTTGCAATGACTTGTTACATTTTCATGTCATTTTTCTCTTTTTCTCTTTTAAGGTTTCTAAAGCCTCTGCAGACCTTATGCATTATTGCAGCGAGCACGCCAAGTACGATCCCCTACTCACGGGCATCCCGACTTCCGAAAACCCTTTTAAGGATAAGAAGCCTTGCACTATATTGTAGTGGGAAACACTAATCATGTGCTCTTTGATGCCTCCTTTTTTATAGAGAGAATATTTTACCTTAAAGCATTCATACACTAGTCGCCTTAAAGTCAGCTAACCTCCTCATTTTTGCTCTTCTTTTATTCTCCTGCCCTCCAAGCTAGAACAGGAGTCTACACTTGAAACATATCCACTGCTTTCACTTGGGTTCTATTCAACAACAACAACAAAAAAATTTGACCAAAAACCTCTAAGTAAACAAGTTTTATGGTGCATTGGCAAAGCTTAGGATAGGATTTTCTTTTAACCCCACAATTGATTTCCAGAACTGAGAAGCTGTCTACTGTGATCAATCTGATATGGTCTAGATCAGACCGTTTTGCAAATAAAGAAAAAGGAAAAAAAGATCTCAGTTGGGAAGTACCCAAACAAAGAGCTTTACTCATCAAGGTCAATTCCACCTCTTTGATCATCACACCCTCTTAATGTCTCACTTCTGATAAGCAAAGCCCCGCAGTAGTGCTCTGACTCTGTGTTATAACAGTGTTCACTGGAGCTAAAAAATTTAGCCTTTCACCAATTTCCTAAAACAGGACTAGTTTTGTTATTTTCCCCTTTTAATTCATCGGGCAAGTGCATTTTCCTTGCAGATGAGACCAAATGTAATTAAAGCACAAAACCATCCAGATACTAGTGCAGAACCTTCACTGCAGAGCTAAAACTGTTCCAAGTAGTAATTAATCAAGGCAACTGGACTTATAGTTCATATTCTTTAGCGTAATGCAGTCTGCGTGTCTGAACCATCACAGACTCACCACAGAAGACATACTTTTCCTCGATTAATCCAGTAAGCATTTTATAAAATAGCCAAATACAGCATGTCCATATTAGTGCCTTCATACACTGGGCCATACCTCTGTGAGTCAGATGTTTGTGTGACTACATGCTTAGGAAAACTACTATATACTAGTTTACAGATGAGTATTATGACAGCTGATAGCTATGTGACAAGCTTTTGCTTAATTCATACTTAACTTTGTTATACAAGATCTGTTGTTTTCAGCCATGCTCTTTATTAGGGTGTGTGACGTCAATAAATGTAAATCAGCTGCGCTGTGAACACACCTGGTGATTGCTATTCATGGACATGCATGTGAGTTCAAAGATGAACAAGAAGTTACTGAAAAAGGATTTGTTTATAGTTGGTCTTAGAAAAACATTTAGACACATCTTTACTTACTGATTGATGAATGAGGCCCTTTGGAAACAAACTGATCAAATACATTTTGAGATAAGGGGACATGGTGTAAAATAAATTTGCTCAAATAAAAGTTTTTAACACTGTCCATGGCCTTCACTACTATTTAACACGGTGTGCATGACCAAAACCCTCCAGATCCATCTGCAGGAAAGTTCAGGTGACTGACATAAAAGTTGTTTCTACACTCACTAGTCTGCTCTAATCTCTTGCAGTTGACTAATCTTTTGCAAATGTAGGTCAGTACACCGTTTTATATTGTTCCATTCTGGACTGGTTTGAATAGTAAGCAAGATTTAACCAAATAGGATTAGGAATACAGCACCAAATAAGTTGCTCTACATACTCATATAGGTTTAACTCAAGTCCAGTTGCTTTGTCTCATTAATACTAGACACTGAAAACGACCCAGATGACTGGTAGCCTTTAGAGTCCTGTTGCTCATTGTGGAGGAACCTGTGGCGTCACTCTGACGTATTTCGTCCTCAAGAGTAGCAGCACTCCCTCTTTAGCTCTGCACATGTGAACAATAGAGGGCTTCACACAGGTCAGTGAAAGGTCACCTCCTCTGTCAGAGCACTAAACCAACCATGCTTTCTTTTCACCCTTGCCAAAACTCCACACATTAGCTTTTCCAAAATGCAGTGGAACGCTCTCTTGTCTTTAGCGCACAGCAAAACTGACTGCAATACTGGAAGAATGAGGGCAAACCATCATTACAATCCAGTGGTATTTTAGGATGGACTAAATTTCATAACCCCTGCCAAAAGCATGTTTGATAAGTGAGAAACATGATCCAAAATCTCCTGTCTACCCAGTTCTTGCCTATACTGTACCTTAGAAAACCTTAGACCTTTGTTGTTGTCCTGTTTATGGTAGATACAGTAGCAATATATATGATTGCAAATCATGGTACATTAATATATTGTAACCCTTTAATGATTATATGCCTTATTTACATGTAAAAGATGCTTTTTGATTGTTTGGATTTCTAATGATAGTGTCTTCTTTTGAATGATAAAGTCTGTAACTTGTTTGTGCCATTCTGTCATGTCCAGTCTAGCCAGCAAAAGTAATGTCTCTAGAGTCACTGCCAGTGCTTCTCTTTCTATCCATGTTGAGCAAACGTTAGGCAAAGAATTCCTCTAGTGACTGTTATTGTGAATTTGAACATTCCATGTTTACAACTGCAGTTTAGGTGACAACCTTCCATAATGCCATGCAGTTTTAATGTGTGTATGTGAGTGCATTTTTTTAACATAAAAAAATAATAATGCTTAATGTGTATGTATCATACGGCTGGCAAAAAACAAGTGAAGGCCTTAAAGTTTTTCTGCTTTCATTCTTGCTACTATTTTACACCCTCAAGGGTTCCTTTACTGTGAGCTTGCTGCATGCAGTCCTACACACTGTGCATCACCAATCCTCAGGACTAATGGATTAAAGCCTTTTGCCAAACGAAGAAAAAAAAAATGTTTAGCACAACTGCTGACATTGTCAACAATAAAGGAAATCCAGCAGCTCTCAAGAGTTTGTCATGATAAATTCTGGGATAGCTGGAAAAGCTTATGGACAGTGCTGACATGATTAACCAAACCTTGCAAAATAGGATGCCAATAATAATCCCTCGTCAATTAGTTGAAGGTTGAGAAAGTAAAAAAAAATATGAATTTAGACTGCAGTCACAAATGCATGAAATTCCAGTGACAGTATGCCAACTACAGTATATACTATAATTGAAATTGCATTCTTTAATCACTAAGCAATCTTGCACTGTCTATTGAGCAATGTTTTATAGTATTTCCCTCTAACGAGTATTGAATCATTTTTGTTTAAGGTGCCCTGATGGTAATAGTCCAACATATAAATATAGGTTTGTTCATCCCTGAAGGTGATTTTGTATGGACCGATGTGATGACTCGCTCAAGCTTTTTGCCTTTCAAAGAAAAAGATTGTTTGAATATGAAGTGCACTCATTCTCTCCATTTTGTGTAGATTGTTCTGCTCAAAAGAAACTTTGACCTGTGAAAAACACCAGAGCTTGATTGCGAATTCTGATGTTACAAATGTTCTTTTCCAATTAAAATTAAATGTACTTTTATTCACAACACTCCTGTCTTGATTTATTGCCCACTGCATATAAGTAGAATAATTACATGCACATACCGTGTCATAATTTCAGAATTATTGGCGCCTTGATTATGTACCTGTGTTTTAAGAAAAAAATTCATAAAATACATTTTAAATAATATTTTTTCCCAAAACATGTCTAACATACAAGGGGTTTTCTTCTAACTAGACTGCCTGCTTCACGTCTGAAATGCTAGCCTCCCAGGACTTCCTTTAATGTGGAAATCACTTGAAGTGAGGTCAGGTCTGAATGAAGGATGTGCCAGTAACTCCCAGCTAAGTATACAAGTGGTGTTCGTAAAGGATTATGTATATAATCCCACAGACATATGTGTATCATCCACTGTGGCTGAAGTCATCACTCACAGATGTGTACACACACGTTTGCACCATTCAAAAAATTGACTGCAAATCGTCAACATACTGTGCTTGACATGTAAATGTCAATCTATGTTCTACATCTATGTTCACAGGAAATTTTATCACAAGTTTTATCATACTATTAATATGGATTGTTTTAATTGGATAAAACAATTCCTACTAAAATAAATTATTTATTTTTTCAGTTTTTAGGAACACTATGGGCAACTTTAACTGTGACTTTTTTTTCCTGGGGTAAAGATATTGTTTGCACAAATATAAAAATTACCATAGGAAAAAACAATGAACTATCAAAACAAAGAGGATCCGTTAATGGATATGCAAAATGTTTCGACTGTTGAAAACACCCTAAAGCAAAATTAGACCTATAATAAAATTTCACGTCTCAAATAGTTGCCCACTTGCCAGGAACTGGGTGCGTGTGCACAAGCCAATGAATGTGGCCAATGAATGTGAACTCTGGAAATGTTATGCGAATGTGGCTCTGAATTTATTTTCAATGAGCAGTCGGTTAGGTAGTAATTCTTTTATCTGGGGGTTTCTTCAGAGTAATCTGGTTTCCTCCCATAGTTCAGAGACATTGGCATTGGTGGCTGATTGTTGGTGTGTGTTCTTGTGCCCTGTGATGGGTTGGGACCCAGTCTAGGGTTTACCCTGCAGTTTCCTGGGATAGGCTCCTGACCCCCTGTGATCCTACACAGGTTAAGTGGTATAGATAAGGGATGAATGGATGGATATTTCAACTGGTGCTATATAAAGTGCAAAAAACAAATCTGATAACTACTGTGGGGCAATGCGAGAAACAAGTGGGGCAATGTGAGAAACACCCACAAACAATGTCCCGTAATGGTTAGAATAAAAACTAAAATGAAGGCTGTTAGAACTTAAGAAGCTTAATGAGTTTGTGAGGAGAAAAACAGAAAAGAAGCCATTGCCTTAAGGTACAGTAGGACTTCCTTCTGCTTTGCACTAATATTTGCTTACATAAAGTGGTAATTTACAGTCACTAATCAACATGTAGTACCAGCAGTTCTTCAGCAGGTGGGAAAACACACACACGTTCAACTCGATTCATACATAACATGAACTCTCAGGTTAGAACCAGTGACCATGGAGCTGGAGAAAACACTACCTGCTACTATAAATCATTGTTGAAATTAGTCAGTGTGCTGGATAACCATGTGTCTGGTCACAGTACTGTAGGTGCTACATTAGTTAGTGTTAACCATGTTAAATGTCAGGCTTATATAATGCTGCTGTCTATTGTTCATCATTCATTGTTAGGACAAATAGTCAGGTGATGTGTTTGCGTTTCAAGAAAATCTTTCCACTAACGTATTTTTCCAAGCCATAAGGTCAGAGCAGAGGTCTGTAATAATCCATCCCTTGGTCACTTGCAGAATCAGGTCAGTGTGTATTCGCCTGCACTGAGCAATGATCATAGCTTTGCGGTCCAGTTGCCTTTCCTGATTGAATTGCCTCTCTGCATGGAGTACAAGCTCCATGATAAGTCCTGTATGTGGAATACATTCGACATCTGACCTATTTATTTCAACATTTGGTTCAGATAGAGTGTCGGAGGAAGGCTTTTGTCAGTCTGTGAAGATGGGCTGTTCAGTGGGCACTGCAGTTTACCCTTTTGTCTAGTGTTATTGACCTGAGACCACTAAAACCATCCTCAACACTACTGAGAGAGGAGTTACATTCCAATGTTTTATGAACCAGATAAACAAGTCAGGGGATTTACAACTACATAACATTTCTGACCCTTATGCTGAGTGAGTTTGACCTGCATCTCTGCCGTTAGACCCCCTTAATAAGTTTGCATTCCTTAAGTCATGGGAATGGCTGATGTGGTGCTTCTAACGAACTTCGCGGGCCACAAAGCAGCCGCTCTCTGTCTCTCTCTCTCTCTCTCTTTCTCTCTCTCCCCCTCCATTTGCTTGCGGCTGCATTCCTTCCTCTTGCAAAGTACGAATAACTGAACATCAGCTTTGGAAATTCCTGAGTGCTCACCAGTGCAGAGATAATGTGAGATGTTTTCTGTTCCCATGTCTACAAACGACTCCACCAGGTCTCTCTCTCACCAGTAAATGACATAGAGGACTGTAAAACTCTCTCAGCATATAAATGCATCTTACTGTCTTTGACGCATTAGTGGATTTCGTCAACGATTTTTCAGAAGTCATAATTCCTCCTAGGAGAAATCTGTCTCCACTTTTTATTCGGCAGGTCAGGTTGAAATGACCAGTGGACTTCTTACCAGACCCTTGTACCTGATTTACAGCTGGCCTTCATGCTTCAAGCGCTAATGCCAACCACTTTCCTTTGAGCTCCAGCAGGAAGTGCTCAGCCAGGACTATTTTTAGCTCTACCCAGTTTCAATTGGCTTTGACTCATGCCACTGGCATTTCTTTCAGGTCTCCTTTGTCCCTAAAACACAGCCCCTATTAGCAGTGTCCTGCTGCTGGGTCTGCTTGACATACTCACTCTCTCAGTCTCTCTGAGCTGCTACTATTTTGGGCTCTGTGAGGAACCTTGTTATCTCCTGTTTTGTGTAAAGCCAGTAGACCCCAGAGGCCCAGCAGTCAGCCACAGCGCAGCTGCTATACACACCGGAACGGAGTTCTCAAGCTGTCAGGGTGCATTAGTATATCTATTTTTGGTTTTGTTGGAAAGCAAGGGTGTTGGCTGTTTTCTCTGGGCTCAGTGTCCTTGTTTTACTGTTGGCAAAACAAAGGAGGGTGAACGATGCACTGCGAGATTACCGCCCATACCATTATTATGTGCTTAGAGCGCAACACATTTTGCTAGTGGTGCATTTTTCATGAGATGAAGGCACCACTAGCAAAACCTGTTGGTGTACACAAAGGAATTGGGAACATTTTGTTTCTGATTATAGCACGACTCTGCCAACAGCAATGAAAATATGGTAAGATTTGGGCAGATTTGGTTTCAAAATATGAAACGCAAGCAACGCACATTCCAGGCAGCGATCCAACAGAAGCCGAAGCATTAAAAAAAACTGAAATGTACTATTCTTGTTAGGAAGCCTGGGGGATTTTACACTCACTCACTATACCGCTTTATCCTGTGATCAGGATCCTATCCCAGGATGCCAATCCATCGCAGGGCACACACACACGCTCATTCACACACTGCGGGCAATTTAGGAACGCCAATTATGCTAATCTGCATGTCTTTTGATTGTAGTAGGAAACCCACCAAGCACAGGGAGAACATGCAAACTCCATGCACACACAGACCCAAAGCAGGAATCGCACCCGGATTTTTGCAACACTTGTAATTACATTAGTTAGTTACCTGTTTGCTTTAAAGCTTGTGTCTTTTCAAAGACTTCAGAGTTTTGTAAAAACTCAAACTTAAATTTATGAAACTGAAATTTGTGATCACATTTGTGAGTCCTCAGTCTAGGGTGGTTCTGCTCTCTGCGACTTTTCAAAGTTTGAAAACTTGCTTGTTGAAGATTGCTTTTAAACAATTAACCAATCAATACATACATACTTTATCGTGCAGAGTACAAAAAGCTTGTTCTATACGTTATGTGCAGTTTCAGTACGGCCAGCTAACGTTAGTTCATGCACAGGGTGACAGAGGTCACTCCAACATGAGCGTGTCATAGTGACCCTTGACATCATGAGGCAATGACAAAAAAAAAAAGCACACATTATACAAAATCTACAAAAGCTCTCCAAAATATGGAACGGAAACCATGTCATTTTGCGCTTTCATTTTATTTATTTAACAGTTTAAAAAAAAAAAAAAAAAAAAAAACAACCCTGTACATTGCAACATAAATACAAATCATTAAATTAACACATTTAACAGACGAACAAAGAGAACGGTCACAACTGTAAAGTTTTACAAAACTTATCTGTTTTGCAAAAACCAAAAGCACTATTTCGCCCTGCTTAAATAGAATAATTAAAGGTAATAATTAAACATCATAAGTTAAAAGGCCCCTTCCAATTTCCAGAACATTGTGTTTTGGAAAATGTGTTTAGTAATCCATCGATCTGAGTCGTGCTCAGTGCAGTCACTCCAATTTATTCTGGTCTTTTGATTTCCGGTGCAGTCTCATTATTCCCGGAAAGGCAGGAGCTGTTCATTCTTTGTGAACATTGCTAACACCCTGCTGAGTCATGCTTCCTGTTCATGGCTCGCTCTCTGGGCCTGAAAGAAAATCCCCATGCTCCTGATCAGCGTTGCTGGTGGATTAGATTTCCTTGTTCCTTGCATTTTGTCGATATTCCCCCTCCTGTCATCCTCCTTGTGACAATGTAAAGGCAGTCCAGGGACACAGCCGAGGCAGGTATACACAAATACGGTGCAGTAGCTTTGTGTGGTTTCGTGATTTGACCCGTCTGCTCGTCATCATCGTTCAGGCAGGTTGATAACAGGCACCCACTGGTCCAAACAGCGACTGTCTCTGCAGAAACGATTTAGTTTACTCAAGGCTGGGTCTTTGCATGCAGACGACTGTGGTTTCTGAAAAGAATACAAATGCAAATTATTCACTGGGGCTAAACAATAATTATACATTAAAGACACTTTTATTAAAGGAAAACAAAAAGGGTTTTGCATGCATGCATGCCTGCTCTATTGCACAGACAGAAGAGGTGAAGGATTCTAAGTAGCGTGGACCACACAGCAATTCTGGCAGCAAGTGATTTAAACTCTGCTTGCTAACTTTAAAAAAATTGTTTCAAATTTGCAAATAACTGGTCACTTTACAGAACATTTCTTTCCAGGAAACGCTGTTTGCGCAAACAGCCGAGCAGGAAGTGCTGTGAACTCTGCCCAAAGCAGCTGCAAAAAGCTCAGTAACTCGAGTCAGATGCCTCTGTAGGGCTGCCAATTTGCTGCAGCCTCAGACTGACTGGAATGCCACATCACATACACTCAGGCAGCTTTTAACAAGCCGTCTTCAAAGGCAGCGGCTAAAACCTACAACTCTCAGCCCAGTCAGTCTTTGGCGCAAACAGTTCGCAGTGCCATGGATTTGCAAAGAAGGCAGGCGAGGTCAATCCTGAGTAACCGACGCAGCGTGCATGCGGATTCGCAGCCTGCGTGGGAACAAGCCCAAAGGAGCAGGCGTGTCGTGCCACAGAGTACTGGCACAGAGGTGCTCTTTGCATTTAGACGTCTGAACTGCTTAACCTCCCTTCACATCACAGAGAAAGGAAATGAAACGTACGGTGACTAAGACGCAGTGCAGGTCCACTGGCTCTCCTCCCATAGGCTTGACACCGTCCAGGATCTCCGCCAGCCACCTCATGTTGCTCACACGCAGAATGTTGATGTCGTTTTCGCAGCAGAAGGCCTGGATGAGTGTGAAGTGGATCTGAAGGGCGACGTCCTGGACGTCCTCCTCATCTGTAGCCAGAAGACACAAGACCACGTTGTCTGGATCTCTGTGGGAGGCGAAGGACATATATGAGCATTATACATCATCATCATCATCATCTACAGATGCATTCAGTGGGCTGTGTGGAGGTGGACGTGAAGGACTCTTGACTTACATGTTGAGTGATTTTGCAGTCTCGTAAACTCCGACTGTGATGCAGCCCTGAGGTAAAGCAGCAGTCAGCACCTCCTCCAGTGCCTTCACCACAGACTCCATTCTGTGCAAAAAGGAGCAACACACCTGGTAACTAAATGTCCCCCTCAATACAGCTAGCATGGAAACACACTAAACAGAAATGCAATTGATTACTGTGCATTATTGATTGTCTCGTGCATGATGAATGTTCTGCAGATTCAGATTCACAACAGTTCGGTTTTAGTCGCATCTACTATGAGATTCAACTGTGACGTGTCTTTCATGCACGCCTGACGAGCAGATGAACGTTACACACTACATTTTCCAAGAAACACCAGAACATTACGCTGAGGTTAGCTAATCATAGCTGCAGTTTCCTAATCTACTGCGCATGTGGGTCGCTAAAACCAATACCACTCACACACACACACAAGCACGATGTGCATGTGGATTTCTATATAAAATAAAAGAATATAACAAACCTTTCCGTCGCGTTATCCCCACAAAATTCCTCGTAGGTCATATTGCACATCAAATAAATAATCCGTGAGGCAAACTGTGCGGATCTCACTGACGGTAAGGTCCTGGGGCAGAGCACGCACGAGCTCCTCGCTACTAGAATACGCCGCGTATGAAGGCGCACGAGCGAAGATAGTCTCTCATACCCAGGTTAATTTGCATACGGTCTCCTATTGGTCTGGTTTCAGCGTGATGCCGAACGTCCGTGCGTCTGTTCTACGTTCAGATTTGCATACAGGTTCCAATTGGCTTAACTGCAGAGACGGTGTTTGATCCAGCGCCAGACTGGGCGTGTCTTATAGCGCCTTATTTGCATACATAGGCCTTATTGGCTAGCTATTCTGTGAAGCCCGTCCCTCAATTTACATAAACAGTACTTATTGGCCAAGTACAACAATGAGATTAACTAAACCCTCACTGTATCTAGCAGACTTCGTCTAAATCAATTGCCTTTAACTACCTGAAATTAGACTTTCAAATCACTTTATTTTATAATGTTCTAATATAATGTTCTAATGGAATTTTTTGTTATTTCAAAATAAAGCTATATCAAATGCGTTTGAAGACTCAGATTGATTGCAGTTGAAGTGCATTTGAGCACTTGCCCCGTAAATATCCATAGAATTATTATAAAACCTTCAGCGACATCTTGTGGCTGATGGCTGATTAACGATTTTTACTTGACTAAAAAAAAAAAAAAACATTTTATGACAGCAGATCAAGATCTGTAATCCATCCATCCATCCATCCATCTAGGAACCTCTGTATTCCAACTAGGGACTGTGACCATTATATTTATTCCCACTGTTTAGGACCTCCGGTCAACATTCAGACACACATTCAATACACTACGGGCAATTTGAGAACTCAATTTAATCAATTAGTCAAGTCAATTAGCGTTCTGCATGTCTTTGGACTGTGGGAGGAAACCAGTGTATCCAGAGGAAACCCGCCAAGCACCAAGACAGTGCTTACCACCGTGCTACCATGCCACCAACGTTGAAACATTAATTAATCCATTTATCAGACAAGGGGAAATCCAGATATTTGTAAATGTAAATGTAATGGTTAAAGCAAATTAACTACTATATGTTTCATTCATTTTCTGTATGCACTTTCTCATGGTTCGAAAAATAGTTTTAATGTTTTTGTTTTTTTTATGGAACTGAAACAACAAAAACCCTAAACATTGTATGGTATGGTATAAGGATAATTGATGACCAGCAAGGAAGTCTTATGTCTGGGTGGTTGTTGTTGTCAGTCAAGTTGACACCCAACATTCTTATGCCCGTGGAACATTAGTACAAAAAATACAGCGAGAGAGAGAGAGAGAGAGAGAGAGAGAGAGATTAAACATTTATATATTACGCAATTTATAATAAATCCTGGATGGATATTCTGGATGACCATACATAAGGTTCTTCCTTTAGCATATTGTCCCTCCCAGACTCTGACCCATTGTCTTTTCTACCATTAGAGATAGAATAATATATTTCTTATTCCTCATCCATGGACTCTCAGCAAACCCTGCTTTTATATCATTTTTTAACCCAAATACATAAGACACAGCTTGCCAGTGAGTGCACTGTATGATATCTAGAGAAAAAAATGTTCTACCAATTCATTGGCAGAATACAAAACATTTAGATGCATGTCTTCCTGAGAGATGAGGATCAAAGGGGTGTAAGGCACAGTGTGAAAGGTGCTTTTAGGTAAGTGGGTGATGCGCTGTTTTTGGCTTTGGAGGCAAGCAATAGTGTGATAAATCTGATGTGTGCTGCTACAGGAAGCCAATGGAGGGAGCGGAGAAGTGTGCTGGTGTGGGAGATCTTAGAAAAGTTGAAAACAAGTTGTTTAGCTGCATTCGGGATCAGCTGCAGAAGTTGAGTGGTGTGCATAGGCAGACCTGACTTGCAATAGTCTCGAAATAACAAGGGACTGAACAAGCACCTGAGTGGCCTGTGTGAAGAGAAATAAACAAATAATTTTGATGTTATAAAGAGAAAATCCACATAAGCATATAAGATTAGCAACGTGAGAGGAAAAGGACAATTGATTGTCCAGGGTGACCCCAACGTTGTGAGCAGTTACTGAAGATAATCTGATCTGAGAGATGTATTACAAGATCATGATGGGGAGATGTATCACCTGAGATGAACAGCAGTTGGTGTTGCTGAGATTAAGTTTCAATTGATGAGCTGAGGGTGTCTTGGTCTGTGAGAAGCTACAACAGAGATATGTTTTTGAAGAATCTCAGTCATCCAGATGGGGTTATTTGGAAGTTGAGTCATGTCAGCTGGACTTCTTTCTTATTAGATAGAAAAGTTTCACCACTCATTCAAGTAGTTTCTTCAATCTGTTTCTTCAACAACTTGGATTCTACCAATTAGTTGGTAAGTTCCTCATTCTCAGTTTTGCCATGAATAAAACCATGAGTAAGGAATGGTACAAAAACATCTTTTGAGAGCAACTTCCTTCCAACCTTCCAAGAATGATGAACAATGTCTTTTCCAGCATGATGGAGCATCTTACCATAATGCATGCTAGGGCGAATTGCAGAGGTTTCGAAAAAGAAGGGTCAACACTGCAAATATTGACTATTTGCATAAACATAACGCAAATTTTAATAAAAGCCTTTGACAATTATGAAATGCTCATAATTATACTTCAGTATGCTATAGTAACATCTGACAAAAAGATCTAAAAACAGTGAAGTAGCAGACTTTGTAAACATTAATATTTGTGTCATTCTTAAAAATGTTGTCCACGGTTGTAGACACTTCAGTCAACACTATGGAAACAGCGATACTAGTTACAACAGGAGAATTTTATCCAACTCGGAGTCAAACGGAGTACAAAAGTCAAAATCTTAGATAGAGCAACTTTAAAGGACATGCAAAACTGAAGAAAAAAAACCCGCACTGTTATTATTACTATTATTATTATTATTTGCCCTTCCCAAAATGGCGGTTGTTTGGCTCCACTGTTCTTCGCGTGTCCGTAGCTGTAAATGTTCCTGAAGGCCTCGCGCGCGCAGCGGTTCCGCGCGACGTGGCGGCTCAGGGTCCTCCTCATCTGTGAAGCGTGTATGATGAACATCTGTAAGTTTACTGCGTCTGATGTTTGCGTGTGAGCCGTGAGGAGCTGCACAACTGCTGCAAGTTTGAGAGGTAGCACCACTGGATTTGCGGCTGACCTGTACTCTTAGTGACTTTTTGGAGAGAGAAAGTAGTGTGTATGTGTGTGTGTGTGTGTGTGTGTGTGCGTGCGCGCGCGCGTTGTACTTTGACTCTGTGAGCGGGTCCATGGGTCACTGCAGTGTGAGGCTGTGATTTGAAGTGTCATGATGTGGCAATGTGTATTCTCTAGGAGACACAGAAAGGGACTTTTGCGGACCTGTAAGTGTACACATCTGGCTTTCTCATTTCTTGACATCTGCTTAACTCTGCTCGCTCTGCTGTTTGTCGAAGGCATGATGTAGTTTGCTTAACTGTTACCTTACAGTATAACTTTATGTTTGTAAACATTGTTAAAGTTTTTTTTCCTTTTTCCTAAAGCACTTTGTAACACAATTTAACTTCATTTATTATTTTGTTTATTATTTCCCAACTTTCTTCTCTCCTGTTGGATTTAGTTTTTCTTCATTGAGTTTCTTATTAGCAGGAGATAAACACCAAGGTCTTTTGCTGGTCTTCAGGAATAAACAGTTTTTATCACAGAGAAGAAAACATCATTGTTCTGTTCTGTTCTGTTCCATTCTATTCCAATAAGTGATCTGCTTTACAAATTCACAGAAATTTTATTCACGATACATTATAAGCTTCGTTTCCTTCACATTTCGAAATCTTTGCATGATCATGAGATTTAGCTGAATGCTCCAGAGTAAACAACCAGCATTATACAACAGTAAATTCCGCTCGAGCAAACTGATTGGATGAGAAGCATTCCGCGATTAGTGATAATGGACGGTAACACCACTGGGACGTTTAACTAGATGCAAGTCCCAGGTGTCCTACAATCATTAATTACACTAACTGTCGGTCGCAGCTTGGGTGAAAGTACGTCTGTACGGTCTGCCATACGGAGGAGAGAGCAACTGCTTGCTGAAACTCGCATTCAAAACCAGGCACATAAGCAATTTCAGTAAGAAAACAAATCAGATTACATTGTTAAACATTTTGGACTATTTGGACTTAATAATTGCTTCTAAGTTGTCTGAAACGGCTACAAACCGTCCGCATTGTTTTATTTACGGCTGCAAACTAACTAGCTTCTAACACAAGGCTGACTTTTAAATCTCTTTCCAACACCTGTTTAAAAGCACTACTTTGCGTGTGTTTAACAATGTATTGTACATCCTTAACACTGTTTGGGATTCAACCCCAGAACACAGAAGTTAACAGAGCTGATATTCTAAAGCGTAATCAGTGGAAACTTTCCTGCCTGTTAATCACACTGTCGGTCGCCAGCTCTGCAAGTTGCGGAAGGATATGTGTTGCTGGAGGAAAATACTGTAGCTGGTTAAATAAAGAAACACATCATAATCCGTTGATAATAAATGGTGTTTGTATAAAAGCAATATGACTCTCCTGGTTATGCTGAATATCAGCATGGCTGTGACATCTTTGGCACTAGGGCTGTGCGTTCGTGCCACAACCATACTGATATTCCAGCACAACACACTCCCTTTCTAAACAATCTAACATCAGTGAACTTCCTACACTCAGGCTTAATTTTGTAGAAGATTTTCTGTTGCTGAAAAAGAAATGATAAATTCTGCTTAAACTATGGTTAATACTTGCAGCTATTTTTCTATTCTACTTTTCTCTATTATAGCATAGTCTAGTGTAATCACATGTACAAAATGCTGTATCACTTGAATAATTGTCAGTGTTGCTCCACATTCTGTAGACGTAAGAACAACAGATTTCAATCTCATTGCATGTTCAATTTATGTCAGCCATGTAATTGATCAGAGAAATCAGCAGATTTCAAATCATGAAAGTATTTGTGCTATATTACGTCACATTGACTGAACCTATTCTCTAAGTGCAATAATTATTGCAGTAAAACAAAGCTTATGCTTAGAATAATTTTTCAACATTTATTGCATTCAACTGGACACCAGTCGTCATTTGTAATATATCGAGTCCGTTCAATTCTCCCCAAATTACTGAAATATTATGTTTTAATAAACTTTTTCTTGTAGCAGTGTATCTCTGTAGTCTGACAGATTGTTTTGGCTGGTTTTACCACAGAGCTAATAATGGAGTTTAGAGGGTCGAACTGGAATGACCAGTGGCCACAGACCCAGCGCTCGGATCACAGAGTTAGAGATGAGCAGTACAGGTCTCATCAAGCAGGACAACAAGCCCATTATCCTCCGCCAGATGTAAGAGACAGTGAGAGACGCTGGTATGCCCCAGATCCGCGCTACATGTACTACATGAGCGGGCCGCCGCCTCCTCCTCCTCCTCCTCCTGTAGAGTTTAACACTGCATACAGCAGTCAAACATACACCCCCGAACGAGCTCGATCACACTCCAGGTTAGTACAGTTACAGTATGTGTGCTTACAATCTGCAATGCTGCCATGTTACTAGGGACACTTACAGTATGGCTATCTTTTATTATTGACCATTTTATCAAATATACCTAACATATCCAGAAAGTCACTATACATCTATACACTTAATGGCTGTAATCCTGTAGATATGCACAATGTTTTAAGCCTGCATCTGATGAATCTGATTAACTGTTAATCCATGTTAATCAGACCAGCACTGACCAGTTACTAAATTACTATAAGTATGA
Source organism: Clarias laeviceps (assembly GCA_030014305.1). Lineage (NCBI taxonomy): Eukaryota > Metazoa > Chordata > Actinopteri > Siluriformes > Clariidae > Clarias > Clarias laeviceps. The sequence goes on from JAQMYJ010000037.1 coordinate 14,004,103, forward strand.
GAGGTGTGTGTGTTTCTAACAGTTATGATTTGTTTAGGCAAGGATATGATTATCCTCCTCAGAACTACTGGGACTACAGGAATGACTACAGCTATTACGATCATGGGTACTACAGAGGCCATTATGGATACCCAGGTATTTACATAAGCATATGCTAGTTGGGTTCAAGTAGTTTAAATGATTAAACACCAAAGTACCTACTAAATGCAATTTGCTCAATCTACTCCTGTAAATGCAGCAGCCTCAGATGCCAGTGGATGGTCAGCGCAGGGATGGAGGCCAGAGGGGCATCAGGAGTTTGCAGGAGCCACATACGCACATCAGCATGGGTTTTAGATTATTTTCCCATTATTTCACAGTGTTTTGCTTTTTGTAACAGGTGTGCAAGCATGCTGTAGGGATTGACTGGACTTCTCTTTACATTCACATTAATTTTATTTGACCGATGCTTTACTATGAATCTAAATCTGCTTAGGTTAAGGGGCAATGCAGTTCATACAAGCAGGCATACAATTTAGCTGTTAATCAAGGCCACAGCAGTGATTATGTGGCAGTCCTAGGTTTTATCTCATAATTGTATAATTTCTAGTTCAGAACCTAAAGCACTCAGACTCCAGCGTCACCTCTGGATTATTTGTAAAGCCAGCAGAGCTGAGCTCTAGTACAATATATTATGAAAATATAAAGTAACTCCTAACATATTATTATTACTACTATTGCAGCTGTTTAAAGATTTGACCAAATCATGTAAAATCTCAATATATTGAAAAATTCCTGTGGCTCTCCACACAGAACTATATCCTCTACAGTATATTCAATCACATTTCCATTGGATAAATTAACTGAGAACGTATAATACGTATAATAAGACATATTGTTTACTGATCTGTGCTGTTGGAGTAGGATTGCCCAATGCCACTTTATATCATGATTTTGCCTGATTTAGGGTAAAGCCATAGCTGTAACTTGAGATTTGCTTTTTTTTTTTACTTAACAACATAGGTATGAGCTCAGACGAGACAGCGGTCAGTATGATGGTGGTGTTTCTGTGAGAGAAAGCATGGACACCAGGAATGAAACTGGGGAGGTTAGCTGCATCCTTTTCCATGTCCTACAACAACCATGTCCCATTTATGCATAACTGTAAAAATACAGTAGTTGTGAACTTAATTGTGGGTCCTCTTGCTGTATATTAGTTATTTCACATGCCTCTAAATGATTATTGAACATTAAACTTCCCTTGTGTTGAGCTCTCAGCTAAAACCAAATGTAATATATCTTCTGCAGGTGCCTGAACCTGGAGGTCTGGCCAGCTCTAAGACCTCTGGTTTGTCGTCCAGTACCTACGAACTCAGCCAGTACATCAATGGAGAGGAGCAGAGCGATGCTCCACCTCCAAATTACTCAGGTAAATATGGACAGAGTAGACATACAAACACTACATTCCCAAACATTAGGCATGGAAATGACCCAAGACCACCTCATTTGATATTATCATGATACCTACAGTAGGTGCCGGTTTGATTTGTACTGTGATTCTTTAAGCATTTAATAATTTTCTAAATATCCCGATTTGAAATGAAGTTTTTTACTTAAGATTTTTGTTACAGTTCTGTGTATCGCAGCACCCATACACGCATATAGTTTTATTCAAGATGATTTCAAGCACATAGCTGAGCAACTGAAGGTTGAGTTCCTTGCTTCAAAGAAACAGTCCAAAGTTGTTTTTTTTTACCTTTTTTTTTTCTATCCTCTTTATCCGCAACAATAATGAGAATTTTTTTCAGCTCTCATTTATAAAGGATGTCTAGGTGCAGCTGCTTAGGCAGTGAATAGATTTTTCTACAGAAGTTTATAATATAATTTAGAATCTGAGCATCATATTTTTTTAGATGGTGGGCATCTATTTGTAAATTAAATTCAAAATGGTCATATAAGAAAATAGGATAAGGGACATCTTTTTTTCAACACAACAGTCCGTGGTTAGTATTTACCAGTCACTTTATAAGTTTTACTTGATGCAAGCAAACATTTTTATAAACATATTGTTCTGGTGTTGAGTTTGCTTCTCACGGGTCTTGCATCTAAAAAAAAAAAAATCTAATCATCACCATGTCTGGTTGAATTCTTGCATTTGGACCAATTTATTTTTTTTACTACAATCCAGCTCTGGTAGATTTCCTTGGTAGCTGATTAAGATCACTGCAGACAGTCTTGACCCAGATGGTACTGAGTATGACTGCTGTGCTCTCACCTGTTAAAGCAAACACACTGAGGTTACACTCAAGCAGATTCGGTCACATACTGCATATGTAAAAGCACCATAAGATCCAAACAGTGGCTTGGGATTAGTCCAGGATTTTAAACTCCACCTTTTACTTACTAAAACAAAGCCTTAACTACTTAGTGACCTCTGTCCTTATTTTTCATTAATACTCTAATTATGTATTCTTGTGCTATTACCAGAGGCTGTTTCCAAGTCAGTGGCTCCGCTGAAGTTCTGTGTTCCTCATGTGGCTTTGAGCTTTGGGCCTGCAGGGCAGCTGGTGAGAGTCACTCCTGCTTTGCCATCTCATGGAGAACCTGCTCAGGTGGAAATCCACAGCCTGGAGGTACTACACCATGAGTCAAATGACCTATTAACAAAATAGCTGTTGATGAAACGAGAACATTTGTATTAAATGATAAAGGTGACCTGAGGACAAATACTCTAAAGTGTTGTTAAAATATGTACGATATAACAATTTGACGTGTATAGGTTATACTGAGTGACACACGTGAGCAGAATGATATGCGAAGCTTTCCTGGACCACTGGTAAGGTACGTTCTGTTTCCAGTACTGGTCTTTAGGAGCAAGTCTGCTCTTCATTCACTGTGGTTACATCTAGAACCCTATTAACTGTAATCACTCGGTTGCTTTCTATACTTGAGTGGTATTTCATGAACAATCCTTCGGTGGGAGATTGTTGGTAAAATGGTAAACATGCACCTGTTTTTCTCCAATCATTTTAGAAACAGGGAAACCTGAAAACCTTATTAAATATACCGGAAGCGGAATAAAGACATGACCGGCAAATTTTATTGACTCTTAAAACATAAGAGGTTTCAAAATGCACTATGCAAATCCATGTCATGCAGCACTAGAGAATAGGGGTAGGCATGTGTACATATCACATGTTTTATCATATACGAGGGGTATTCAAATTTAGAAAAGATCAAAGTCAAACTAGGACTTTTGGTTGTGCATAACAGAACACAGTTATGATAACCTACCTTTATTTCTCTATATAATCCCCTGATTATACAGACAGATGCATCTCATGCACAAGTTGGAAAAGAATCAACAAGTTGTCAGTGATCAGGCCATCTACTTGCTGTATGTCACAGCAGCGTACAGTCTTCTGTAAATATCAATCAGCTTTACAATTTCATTCACAATAAATGTAACTTTTATGTCCTGGTTTGACTTGCCGTCCCTTGTAAAATATGAATTTTTCATCAAGGTAGAAGTTATGATATAAATTTTGAGCTGCCATGTCTATTGGTTCTTTTATTTATCATAGGAAAATATGGCCTCATTCTTTGGTGACTGTAAATAAATTCTCTCACAAAAATTTTTATCCGGTTTCAGTCATATATAGTCATGTACAACTATACTTTAACATTGCTGCTTCCTCAGTTACTCTGCATAACTTTTTTTTTCATTGTTTAATGTGTTGTATTCTTCAATCTAATCTGCACTGTGTTTCTGTACTGTATATTGAGAAGAGGAAATGATGTGCCAGTTGTTCACATTTATATTTTGAAATGCATCTTATTTGAGTATTCACATATTTTCATTATTCTTCATGTAGGGAGGATCTGCATAAGGTGGATGTCATTAATTTTGCCCTGCAGATGGCTGATGCTTGCCTGAAGTATGAAACCTCACACAAGGCTTCCTCTGCCTCCCTCCTGTGGCAGCTGCTGGTATTGCTGTGTAGACAGAATGGGGTACGTGTGAGCTTGATTGATTAAATATGGGGTAAAGGTGAAAGTCTTGCATTTTTGTCTGAAACATTTTGTTAAACTGGATTAAATATTTTCAGGCTTTACATACTTTCCTCAGCTTGGGGATAGTTTTATGATTTCAGTCATGTTTTCGTGCATGAAAAAACAACTTTTAAAACAGCATTTCTGTGGGCCTTTAAAAATTAAAAAGACTCTAAACCTTATGAGTGCTTATCCTGGGCTGATTAGTTGACATTGTGTGTGTGTTGTGCAGAGAATTGTGGGTTCAGATATTGCTGAACTCCTGCTTCGAGGGAGCTGTTCTGTAGGAGTGTGTGAAGGAAGTAGCGAGCAGTCAGACGTGGGCAGCTTGATTGATCTGAATGAAAGTCCAAAACCAGAGGCGGACAGCTTTAACACTTCTGATCTCCTAACCGGAAACCCGCTGAGTGATGAAGAAACTTCAGAACAAAAGATCCAGAACTACACCAAACTCCTGCTGGCTGGAAGAAAGAAGGTCACTATTCTCTCGCTCTCATTTACTGTGGTGACTTTGTCTCTGTGCTGTCTGATCTCTTCTGTGTTATAACACAGTGTGTCAGACAAAGGGTTACTTAGCTTATGCTTTTTAATAGTCTTTTACAGTAATTGTTCCATATTGGCTATACTGTATATTTATTTTACTTGCCGGCTATGTTAGTCTTTTAACGGCATCACAAAACAAAATATTTGATGCATAATGAAAAGAAAAAACTTGTAATTTTTGGCTTAATTTTTTTTCACTTGTATTATATTATAGTTAGTGTTGTATAAACTTTTAACTTTTCTAAAAGCATCTCTCTTCCTCATAGGAAGCACTGGAGTCAGCCATGCGGAGTGGCTTATGGGGTCACGCTCTGTTTCTTGCCAGCAAGATGGACAGCAGGTCCTACAACACTGTACTAAGCAGGTGTGTGTCAGTGTATGTTCCTGTTTCTGTTCTGAAAACGCATATGGGTGCATTGTGTACGTTCTTCAAATTAATAGTTGTTGTTAAAAATTATAAATGAAAAATGACTTCTGTTTCCAGCAGCGCTGTTTTTCTTTTCAGTGTTTTCTAGCATTGTCTAAAATACTAAAACAGATATAGATATTGATAATCATCTTGCATCACACCCCTGGTCCAAATATAACAGGTACAGGGGCTACCTCAAAACCATAGCTGTTATTTATAGTCGCTTGTTAACAAGATTTCTTCTTTCATTTTCTTGCTATTGCTGATTGATTTTTTTTCTCCTCTTCATTTTACTGTCCTCACTAATATTTAAATATTTAAATACTTTAGTTACGGGTAAAATCTTATTGCATTTCTTAAACTAGTGGAGTAGCTAAAGTCCCTCCTCAGTATAATAATTCCACACACATTTTGATATACGTTGCATCTTAATTGTGACCTGTAGTGCTTGGGTAATTCCAAAATTAGTGGAATTCACAATTAAGCCATTTGTAGGGGAGGGAAATCTACTTAATAAAATAACTTATGTTGGAGCAGTGAATGGAAAACATGACTACACTCCACACATACCGACACAAAGCCGAGTTAACTGGATGGCACAGTAGCAGGATTTCCTGTGGCCTTCCAGCTGGCACAGTCGCACAATCTGTAATGCAGAGTCAAGCATTCTGTCCAGAAAGTAGCTCATGTCACGTCTTCATAATAATCTCTCTGGCATGTCTGGTTTGTAATGGGACATTTTGCTGGCCATAAACACCTTGGTGATGGAGGAATGTGTAAACTTGTTGGCTGAGAGATGTGTATGTCAGCTGTACTGTATGTAAGTCTCGATTTCAGCATGAACTTGATTTCTGCATGGACTCTGCTGAACTGGCTGTGGTGAATTCTGACACTGCTGCTTCCAGGTCACTATCTAAAAAGCATTTGATGGACAGTAATGTGTTGTCACCTCCTATTTTAAGAGTGATTTTTACTCTATGATCCTGACTTCTGGATACTGTCTGTGAGTAATTTTATGCATGTTCTCCTTGTGACCGTGACCATCATCCAATGTACGGGTTCCTCCACGTTCTCCTGCTTTCTACTGATAATTCAAATTTGTTATTATTATTATTATCATTATTATTTATTATTATTATTTTTTTTATAAATGTGTATTAGCTAGTGTAGATTATTCTACAAAACATTGTGAATAATGTCCACACAGTTCATTTTTGGTGAAGACTTGGAGAGAGCAGCACTGAGTCTCCCCTTTTAATGTCTAACAAGATAAGAGACACCCGTAGAGGAATCTTTATCCACTACTCCTTGCAAAACTGTACAGTCTCCTTTAAATGCTTAGATTTGAGCAGGTTGGTTTTAAACCTAAATATAATGTTGGGTGTGTAAGAGTCATTTTATCTCCTACAACAATTTCTGAAATTGTTAAAATATTAATCCATAATCAAGTCTTACACTTCTGAAAGAGGCAACTAGGCTTTGGCCTAATAAATGCTGGTACTGGGGAATATTCATGAATTTTTCATAGGGCGCCTATGAACCACTTGGTGCAAACAGCCATGACCCATCACTTATTGTGTTTTAGGGGCTTTTCCTTTTTGTTCAGTATCTATTTTTCCCCAAACATGACAGTGGCAAAGTAGAATGTTTACCACATGATTGTGTTCCAGTTATAGTTCTATTTAAATGCCACTTTTTGAAACATCATTTTTATGAAACCCATTTAAAAAGAAACGTGCGTGTGTGCGTGTGTGTGTGCGCGTGTGTGTGTGTGATGACAGGTTTACAGGGAGTCTATCTCCTAGTGACCCACTTCAAACCCTTTTCCAATTACTTTCTGGGAGGATGCCAGCTGTTGCCATGGTAACATTCCATAGTTGTTGTTTTTTTTTTTCAGAATTTGATTTACACTGGATCAATGTTTTCAACTGTATTCTAGTATGTATTGGATCCATCATATTCCTACTCAAACCATGCTGATTCTACTCCTCATATATCCTCCCCCCCTGTATCCTTTTTTCTGTCCTCTCTCATCTCTCTTATCTCTCTTCTCTTTCTCCGCTTCCTCTTCTCTTCCCTTCCTTTTTTCCTCTCAGTCCTATAGTAAGGAGAAGTGGGGTGATTGGAGGCCTCACCTTGCTGTTATGTTATCCAATGAAACAGGAGATTCTCATATGCACTGCAAGTCAATTGTCAACTTGGGTGAAACACTAGGTAGGTACAAAATTACAAGCATGAATTCATTCATCACATTTTAAAGGTGCTGGATCTCCTCTAATAGGTCATGAACTTCAGTCCTGCACAGTCACCTACTTTAGAGCATGTACTCCTCTCACACACAAACTTAATTCAATACTGAGTTCTGAAACAAATGCATACAGACTCCCAACAGATCCAACACATTTTTGAGACAGGATTTAATTGATGTTTCTGTGTTAGCTTCCAGAGGTCTGCTCCATGCAGCTCACATCTGCTACCTCACGGCTCACACGCCCTTCGGCTGGTACACAAACAAAGCACAGCATCTGGTGCTACTGAGCAGCAGTCATAGGTAAGGCTTATGGATTGCACTTACTGAGAACATTTTACTCTCAAATCTCATACATTATTCAGTAGATAAATTAATTTGAATATCATAGACTCCAAGCTAGAAGCTCTAATGAATCCTCTTAACACACATGGGACTATTTGACTTAATGGTATACAGTTGCGGATAAGTAATAACTCATAATCTTATTATCTTTAGTCACCCAGAAGTCTTTCCTCTCTGTGGTTCCTCTCTAGTGTTTTTTCCTCGTGTTGACTCAGGGAGGTTTTCTCTGCCCCTGTTGCCTCTGGGTTGCTCATTAGGAATCTTAGTGTCAATCTAATGTTGTATCTGGATTTCTGTAAAGATTTTTGACTATGTCCATTATTGGAATTGCTAAATAAACTAAATACAGTTGTATTGAACTCCAATGGATGGCATGGTGGTGTAGTGGTCAGCACTGTTGCCTTCCACCTCCAGGGTCCGGGTTGGACTCCTGCCTCAGGTCTGTGTGCATGGTGTTGGCATGTGCTCTCCGTGTTTAGTGGGTTTCCTCCAGCTGCTCTGGTTTCCTCCCACAGTCTAAAGACATGCAGGTTAATCTAATTAGCGTTCCCAAATTGCCCATAGTGTGCGAGTATGTGTGTGTGTGTGCGCGCGATGAGTGAGTGAACACTAGTGATGGGTCGTTCAAGAACGATTCATGACTCAGAAGAATGAGTAGTCTCAGATTTGTTCATTTTCTACTGGGTGCGCATATGCAAAGCATTGCAAAACCTCCTTAGGAAATGTACAGGAAACAGAAATGAGTAGTTACATCTCGAGTCCGAATCAGTGGTTCCTTGTCACGTGACTCCCATAGACGCTATGCAGTGCAATAGATTCAAAAGAACGAACCACTTGGACAAGAAGACTCACGAGAAAAAACGCTCACTTCTGTTTCCTGCGTCTATGAGAGTCACTTGACAAATGAACGAAGAGTTTGGACCAGAAGATATGAGAGGTGAGCTGCTCATTCTGTTTATCATAATATGTCCTTAGCTGAATTCTAATATTTTCATTACTGGAACTATAGCCATAATTTGGGTATTTAGACGTGTTGGAGGTCTGTTTATTGAAAATGTAACATTTTATTTTATTTCTGTTTAAAAGAACGAAATGAACTGAATGACTCAAAAAAAGATTCGTTCATTTTGATGAACAAGATTCAAAGAACCGAGTCACTGAAATGATCCAAACTTCCCATCACTAGTGAACACTAATGTATATGTTCCTTTGTAGTTCTTTAATAGCTTTTTCTGCTGTGTTCAGTAATTTCAATAATAAGAAAAGCAAGTTTACCTTTACGTACAATAAAACTCAGACATCTTATTTGAATCTCCAGACAAGTATATTAATGATGATCAATCCTGCAAGTAAGTTCTTCTTTTCTGACCTAATCGTTGATCAGCGTGCTCAGTGATTAATTAGGGGTCTATGCACCAAGATTATCGATTACACTAAATCTATATAACTAACTATAACAAAAAGATTTTTGGTTAGTACTGTATGTCTCCATTAAATCTGGCACAGGAGACATCATGCTTATAGTAAATGCTCTTTTGAAACTATGCACTAATTTTTCTCTTGTCGATATGATACTACTGCAGTGCTTCCTTTCCTGACTTCTGTCATAATTCAGCCATTCGCTGCACTGAGGTGTTTGAATACAGCCAGAGACTAGGGAACCCAGCCTTTATCATTCCTTCCTTTCTGGTATGTATGCACTGTTCCCCTTTACTGTTCGGTACTGTCATGTCCAGAAGTTATTCTCTACCAGTGACATATATTTGACTATTAAATCATTTTAAATTAGTAGCTTAATATTAATAGTAGTAGAGTAGTAGTGTGTTTATACATTGGTTTAACCAGTTATAGCTAGATAGTTCAGTAACACAGATTCACACATACAGTTCAATAAACCTATTAGTCAAATACATAAACTTAAATTAGTTTAATTAGTAAACTCTCACCTAATGAATCATTTGGTTACCTAAATTGTGATTTACTCTACCTGTTTGCTTATTTCCTGTCTATCCCACTGTTACTGTGGTGGGTCTTGTTGTGCAGGTGTACAAGTTCCTGTATGCATGTCGACTGCTGGATTGTGGTCTGTTCTCACAGGCCTTCCATTACTGTGAGCTCGTAGCTAAAGCTCTGCTTACGATACAAGAACCGCACATTGTACTTCTACAGGAGGTTACCAAGGTAATTCACACTCATCAAGACACATAGCGGTTTGGATGCTATTTCAGAGGAACAAATGCCTGTAAAGAACAGAAGACAACAACAAAAAGCAATAGTAGCCATTTTGAACCTAAAATTTCTCTCTTTCTCTTGAAATACAAGCTTTGACGCCAGTGTGAGATAATTTAAGCACCTATTTTTCTGTCCTTTTTTGTCCAAACTAATATGTCTGTAAACAAATCACTATTTAATCCTGTTTAAAGTCATAAGTGATATCCACAATACAGGAATATTTCAGAATAGAACATATGTTTATTTTGTGCTTCCACAGATGGTGGACAGACTTAAACACTCTGAAACACAGATCAGTGAGACAGGTGTTGATCCAGACTGGCTGTGTCTCCTACATCAGCGTCTACAGGACCTGCAGGTGAATTCATACTCCATCTGTGCAATCATAATGACCATAGTTTATCGGTTGATTGGCTTCAACAACAGACAAGCAGGCTAGAGCTAGTAATCACACGTTGCTTTAAAAAAAAAATTTATCTATTTCCATAAGCTTGCTAGCGGTTTCACCTTAGTTTGTAGTGTTTAAAGCATGTCAGCTGAACACTCTCATACTGTGAAATGGTAAACATTCAATGATTACACTTGGACTTGGGTAAATAAAACCTATTCGGATTACTTTTGCATGCAGCTGATGATGTTAACACGTTTGGCACGAGTGTAGTTCCAGCAAATGAGATTACTATTTCTTTAAATTCAGCGTACACCAGCTCTGATCTGTGATGTCTGCTAACAGTTAAACACATGAAACACTGATTTATATTTCTCAAAGAGAAAGAGACTCTTAGGTTTTAATTTGTTTAATGCTGTGTGACATTCAAGCCTTTTCAATGAGTAGATAAAGCAATAGTCTAATCATGAAAATAATTATAATATAAAGTTAGAGCCATGATTAATCACAACACATTTACTGTTCATAGTTGAGTAAATTTAAAAGCAAGTACTTTTAAACTTTTACTTGAGTGGAAAAGTAAATGGAGGACTTCTACTATTACCGGAGTAATATTTTACATAGGCAATCTCTACATTTACTTAAGTACAGGATTTGTGTACTTCTCCGCCACTGATACATAATCAGTTCAATTTAAATGCTCTGTGCCCTGATATTTTTGCATTCCTGTATTCAATAAGTACCAGACTTCCTGTCTGGTTTTTTTTTTTTGCTCTGTTGTAATGTCTTGTACACCATTCCCAATAAAGCATGTATATTTGTAGATTGGGAACTCAGGCAGCAATAATTTGGACCCCTCAGCTGCTGAAGCCACTACTTCGGTACGAGAGGAGAGCAGGGAGTGTGCAGGTAACTTAGTGCCCTACAGTCTTTCCCCAATGAGAACATTCAGTGGGTTACCATCACGTCCACTAGGAGAAAGCAGAACATGAGAGAGATTAAAGTCACTGTTACAATCCTGTTTGCCAATGACTATTTATTGTGAAGAGACCATTAGGGGTAGCCTAAGGGACACTCAGCTGTGTTACAAGTTGAAGTATAGTGTATTATATGGCTACTTAAAATCACAATGAATCAGTTATTCATGACTGTAGAATTTCAGGAGTTCCTAGAGAGTACACTGGAAAACACTCTCCATTGCTTTTACAACGGACCAAAATGTGGCAGAAGCAATTGATTTGAAGAATGCAGTATGGGGGGGGGGTGCTTATTATTTGCGAAATCAACATTTGAATTGCTTTGGGGTTTATGTAGCTATGACTGCAGCTGTACATTACACCTCAGACGTCCAAATTTATTTAGTGGGGTCGTAGTGGTTGAGTGCGTAAAGGCTCTGAGCTACTGATTGGAAGTTGGCGGTTCAAGCCCCAGCTCTGCCCTTAACCCTAAAAGATTATTTTATTCAATTCACTTTTATTTGTATAGCGCTTTTAGCAATTGACATTGTCGCAAAGCAGCTTTACACAATCAAAAATAATTATTTAAGTTTGTATGAGATGTGAACGTGTATGTATTAAAATGATTATTTCATTTTGGTATTTTGAAATAATCCTAAATTGTGATTTTATTTTTATAAAACAATTGTTTATGTTTTGTAGCATTTTCTGTGTTTTAATCTGTCAGTAGTTCAAAGCTATAAAGTAACCCTGTGTGTTTTTTATAGATCCTAACAGAGGTGAACTTTCCACCAATGAGATGATCCATACTTTTCTCACAGAGGACAGTTATTCTGGTTCAGGAAATGTGCATTATAATCAGTCTCAGTTTGCAGCACATGTCCATTCCTCCTACACCACAGAAGAACAGTCTTACAGCCCTGAAACCCAAACATGTGCTTCGGAAGAGCAACTTCCTCCAATCTATGCTCCCGTCCCCATGTATTCCCAGCAGAATTTTGACTCTTCTGAATTCCCATTAAATTCCCACGCAATTCAGGATGGTGTCAATCATCCTGACACATTGTACCACCAGAGTGCACCCAGTCTGGATCCAGGAAGCCACAGTAATACAGGTTAGAATGATACTAGAGGTCACTGTTAGAAAACACGGGGTTGGTACCCTCTGGACTTGCAATACCTGTCACCAAGCCGTAAACATTGTCTGTGTTCTAGTTGTTACATATTGGTGAATGTACATTCATGAATGTCCATGGGGCGTGTGTGCATGCATGTGTGTGTTTGTGTCTTGCTGTGACTGCTGGTTAATGTTGCTGTTTGTTGGTGAATATTTATGCTTGTTGGTAAATCTTTTTGTTGTTTAATATTAGTGTGTTAATAAATTTTGAAGTTGATTAATGTGTGTTGCTGATTGTCTTAGTGTGTGATTGAATGATAGTGAATGTTGGTGTTGGAAAATGTTGTGTGTAATGGTTAATAGTTATGGTGATTGGAATATTGGAACAGGTCAATGATGGGGAAGTTGGATGTGTTTGGGGTGTTTGGTGTGTGAGGGTGATGTTGGATGGATCAGATGGATGATGGTGAATGTTTTTTGTGTATGTAGGTAATGCTGGTGTGTAATGGTGAATGTGGTGGTGTTTAATTTTCATGTGTGTTGGTAAATGATGGTGATTGTTAATACTGAAGTGTAAGTATGTACAGTAATGAATTTATGTAATGATTTTGAAAGTGAATGATTTATATGCCTTTAAAAGTTTGATTAGTTTGTCTAGTTTAGATTAGTTTTATACAATGTAAAGATGAAAGTAATCCCTATAATGTGCTACACATAATGTATACTTGCACACCCTTCTTTATTAATTGTCTCAATGGAAATGTTTTTGTTTTATTAGATGGTGATTTCTACCCTTATAAAAGCACGGTAAGAAAATAAATGTTATTTTGTCAGATTTCATTTATGCAAAGCAAAAAGTGTCACCATAAAATTAAGTCAAGAGAATCATTGCAAGAGAGTATTTGTCATAGAATCTAAAATTACATATAGCTTATTTGTCACTTTGTCTTACTAAATAAGATTTAAATAACTGTCTCTGTTTTTAAGGTGAGTGCTCCTATAAATGGTACTGCTCTTGGTAGTGCTGATCTGGACATGACACCCCCTCCTACGGCACAGAATACACAGGAAACCACTATTCAGAAAACAGAAAAGGTCAGTGTGTTAAATACTAATGATAGTAAATTAAAACAGCATTAGTAAAACTAATTCTACTGTTTTGTGTTTTCCTTTTAAAACAGGAAACAAAGTCAGGGTGGTTTAGCGGATGGTTCAGGTCAAATCCTAAAAAACCTCCAGAGGATCAATATGAAGAACCCAAACCTGCTGTCAAGGTATTTATGCTACTGCTACTACTATTACTACTCTTATTGCTCCAGATATATTTGATCCAAAATCTAGTGATAAACCCTCTTAGATGGGTTGAGGCTGTTAAAGCAGCAAAATGGGGCCAATTCCATATAATGCTCATGGTATTGGAATGGGATGTTTAATAATCCTGTACGGATATAAAGGTTAGGTTTTTGGCCATTGAATATATGTAATGCATGCAACATTGGGTTTGTTTCTGACATCTTTTTCAGTTGTTTTAAGTAAAACTATTTTTTTAGGAGTCAACTCCCATTTCTACTTTTGGCACACCACCAAAGATCTCTTCCACCATGCTGCCATCTCAGACCCAAGCTGCTGGAATTAATCCCTTTTCTAGGAGAGCTGGTGAGTTTAGTTTGTATGTGTTTGTGTGTGGGCGGATGGGTGCTGGATCTGTGCCCGTGTGTGGGCACAATTTTCAGATCTCTATGATAAGAATGTCTCCCTTTTGATCCTATTTCTCAATGGTTATAACTCCATTCTTCTGCTGTCCAAAAATAATGGATTCACCTGTTCAGTGCGGACACTTTTACCCCCAATTTATTTAGTCAACACTCTGGGATATACAGTACCCACATAGAAAATGTCAAGCTAGGATCAGAATCTAAAATGTCAATACATAATGTATCAAAACTCTGAAAGTTTGATAATATCAAAGTTTACCACTTGTCCTAAAAATAAGAAAGGTCATTTGTGGTTTATATGTTTAATAAATCTATGGGGCTCATAAAAAAGTTGTCCAGAGGGCAAAGGCTGTTTTTGTTTTGATTATAGTTGTTTTCTTTTAGGTCAAAAGCCAGGGGCAGCTTTGGGCCAGGGTCCCTAATGCACCTCCCTAATGCACCTCCAAGGGTTACAGGTGGTATTAACCTGCTGAGTTGGGATCAAAACATCTCAGGATTCAACATCAAACAGAAACTCAAATGATCCAAAGGACCTATAATTTACTATAAACTATTTAAAGCAACAGATTTAAGAAATGTACACGATACAAATTTTATGATACAACAAAAATTTATGGAAGTCCTTTGAACGCTTTTGTTAACTTTGAATACGCTTCTGTTCCATCTTCTATTGCTGGGAAGCTTATATTCTCTAGCATGCAGTAATGTGTTGTTGTACACTTTAATTATGTAATTAAAACAGTATTGTTCTATAAGGGCTATTTATATATGAAAAATTTAATGAAAATACTCTTTCTGGCAAAGAGACATTTAAGAGTTAAAACTTGAGGTAACAAAATATATACATTCTGTTTAATGATCAAATGTATGCACGTCAGTTAATCAATGCTGTGACTGAAGAAATACATTTTACAATTCTGAAATGAATTCAGTATAATGCACTATGAAAATGTGTAAAATTGTATAAAAATGTATAAAATACTTTGTGTTGGACAGTTGATGTACTATTACAGAAATTCAGAGCATTTTCTCTTTCACTAAGATAATTTGTTACACACTATTACCATTTGGCCTTGGATAATGATGGTGACTTCATTTTATGTGCCTTATATTGATAATTTATTGCATGAGCCTCCACATGGCTCCATGAGTTGCTGGACTTCTTGAAGGCCCAGCTATATTAAGGGCACTTATACGGTTGGTTTTCAACATCTCCCCCCTTGAGCCGTTTCTTCATTCTTTTCCGGTTTTGAATTTGGCTCTTGTTCCCTGGATGCCTTTGCTACATTATCTACTGTGGCTTTCTGTTGCGCTTTTGGGGCTGGTGCCAATTCAAACCCAGTTGAGTCTTCCTCGCGTTTCTCCCTTAGGCTGGCAAGCTGGACACTTTCTCAGGCTCAAATCCAACCATCTGGATCTTACTAACATTTTTATTCTGATTTATTCCCAGCTGTGCATCACAGAACACTGGCTTCATCTCACTGGCACAGCCAGCAGAAGACAGTGATTGCTTAGCGTTAGTGTGTATACTCTATCTTATTAATTACGGTCTTTCTGCTGCTCATTTTTGACATGTAGGCTTTATCATTGAAGATGTGTGGCTTCAAGCTGTTGGAATTTTCTGCCATTTTTATTTTTGGTTAGCACTGGTCTTGCAGTTCCCAGACATTTTTCGCAATTATATACAGTATGTCTGGCCAGAGTGTTGGGAAATTAAATTATTTAATTAAAAATTAATAGCTACATTCTACCTTCCATTTAAAAAAAAAAAAAAAAACTCAGCTCCAAGTCCTTCTACACGATTCTCTAACACAGATGAATGCAATCATAGAAACAATTCCTAAACTTTCTCACTTAAACAAGGAAGGCAATTTAGGAATATAATTCCTAAATGATTACACCTTGTTTTTGTTTTTAGGGGCTTGAAACTTGGTATCGTCTTAGGCCAGGGGTGTCCAATCCTATCCGGAAAGGGCAGGTGGGGGTACAGACTTCCATTCCAACTGAGCAGAAGCCACACCTGAGTCCACCTGTTGAATGTCATTTTTGGCTTTCAATAGACAGGTGTGGAATCTACTTGGCTGCAATGAGAGGCTGCACCCACACTGGCACTTTCTAGATAAGATTGGTCACCCCTGACTTTTACTATAAAGCATTATGTTTTAAGCATATTTTGGAATATCCTAGATTATAATAATATAATAAATTACCTTTGACTGTGTTAGGTATATTTGTCTTTTTTTAGTTGCTTTAGCATTACAAACATCCATTTCCATGTCATTGTTGCTTACTGGACCTATTTTAGAGATTCATTTACTTGGCCTTATTGAATATTTATTAAATTTTTATTTCAACTCAGCTTTGAAGTGTGAAATATTCTATATTATATGAGATTTTAACTTTTATACAATCAAATGCAATACAGGATTTTGTCCTCACATTACAACAATGTTCATAATGAAACTCTCAGTATTAACTAAGAGGAGTATAGGTATTTAGATTTATTCAAGTTAATAAGACATCAAACGTTCTTAAAACCACACTAATAAAACAAAACCTAAGAAATGTCATCCAGATCCTGTTAATAATTCCCATCGTTACATTTTACTACTGCTGCATAAATCAAAGCTGGCCTGTGCATTGCGTATATGTTTTTTCAAACCTTATTTACAGCTAGTAATATAATTTAAGTAACATTTACTTAATACATTTATCACTTATTTCAATTATGACTTCTTAGACAATTAAAAAAAATAGACAATAGAAGAAGAATAAAGAATGTCTGAAGAATGTTACTAAACTTTCAGTTTCAATTAAATCTCCACTGTCAGTGTGTTCTTAGATATTATATATATCATATTTCGCGAGAGATTACTTCTGACAAAAACAGGACATCAGCATATGTCTGACTTTCTTACCTTCAGGCTTTAAGATGCCAGTGGAGGAGTCTACCATTTTAGCATTGCTTACATTTGTCAGTTCTCTAAAGCCACATGGTGTTGAGACTGCTATATTGTCTTATTTATATACTGTATATTCATAGAATTTCTTAAAATATATACAAATTTATGTAATGTTCACTTCCCAAAAATTTCTTGATGCATCCTTTATTTGCTTCATTTAAATGTGTCATACATTTATTTCAAAGCCATAGTAGCTTACCAAGATTACTTAATTATACAGCTGCTGTAAACCATTGGTGTGTAAATGCTGCACTTAGTCGACCTGCCAAATCTATTAACGACAGGAATAATGTGCTGATATGGTATGTTAGTGATCACCTGATACATATAGACTGCCAGAATGTACAGATTGTGTACTGCACAGGAAATCTGATATTGACAAAGACAAAACTTTAAGCTATGGCAGCTCTCATGCTTGTTAACATGTGCAGGTGTTGCTCATGAAATTGTGCACGAGCGCTTAATTAGTCCTGGCAGGCTGAAGTCCAGCACAGTTTCGTGATTTCCTTTCACAAAGACACCTGATCTTACTCTACAGGTAATTACCAGTATCAACAGTCATTTCACCCGCATGTGCTAGACTCCTGCCTGCCAGGTCCATGTTTTTTTTATGCAGTTGAGGTACTTCGTACTTGCTGCCATGGAATGATGTTTTTATTTGTGAGTTGAAGTTTAGGGGTTTTGAATACACTAGATTAATTATATCATTTTTTCAAGCCAAAACAGGTAAGATGGAGTGTTTTTGCTATTAGTGAATATGTTGTCTGTTATGTTAAGTTTTGCATGAATTTTCCACCTGAAACTCTCCTGTATTATGGGAGCTATGAATATTTCATTATCAATTACAGCTAAGAGCAGAAGATATGTATATGATGTATAGAATTATTTATGTTGTAAGATATGTTGCAAAGATTGGGAGAGGGAAAAGGGGATCATGGAGTTGATAATATTCATATGTTAGAAATGCATGACCACCATGGTGACAAGAAAACAAGGCTGGTGACTACATTTTATATATTTTAGTTAGATTTTGCTACAGTTATGTTGTCTGTACATTCCAGTTGTGACCATATATTTCAGGTTAAAAAAAGACACTGAATTATCCTATTGTTCATGGCTAACATTATATTAACTTTATAATATTGAATTATATTGACTACACTGAGAGTCCACTCATTATTTGAATTTATACTATTCTGTTTATCAATGGTTAATGTTTTAAAAGAACAGCAAAAAAAAAAAAGTTATTACAAATTGGTTAGATTGCACTTGATATGTGGGACTTTTACGACTAGTATTTATCACTGTCCTTATTTTATCCAAAGGCTTGTCTTACTTCTCATTTTAAGTAGCAAATTTATTTTCATAGCATTTTTATTAAATTATTCTTTGCTCTTTTTGTTTCTCTTATTGAATTTAATTACAAATAAATATATATTGCCTGCCTTTCAGTTTCTTGCCTGATTATCTTCCCCACTATTAAATACCATCCGAGATCTGGTCCTGGACACAGTATGTTTTTTTCACCATGAACCTACATATTAATAAAAATAATACAGATCAGTTACAAATCCCTTTTTTTTATTTGCAACACAACGTTTAAACAAAAGACAATACTTTTCTATCTTTTCATATAAATGTGAGCTGATGATTAATTACATATTTTGTTATGAAACAGAGTTTTAGTAGCATTTATTATTATTATTATTATTATTGTATAGCGATATGTGATGGGGACATGATCTGATATGCATTCATTTAAGGAAAAAAAAATCTCCAATTTAACGTTTTGCCCACCATTGTGCGGCCATGTTTAAATGCCACATTAGTGGTGTTCTGTAAAACTTCCACTAGATGGCGCATCATGCTTATTAATACTCGCCTTCAATCTATTAAAGTAAAACAAACGTATGCTGCTGAAATATGAGCTGCAAAGTTGATTCGCACATCAGATGGAGTTAATCTGGAACGGCTGGGTAAAGATAAATGAGTTTCACATATTAAATCTGAGTGCTTTGTATCTATTATAAACCATTAACCCTTATGAAAACACAAATGTTTGGTTTGATTTATTTCCTTTCCACCTACATGGCATCATTGACTGACTGAATCCAGTCCTACATTATTAGTGGGAATATTTAATCTCACAGACCAGACTTTACTTGGCTTTTACTGAACTAGTCCTTAAACTGCCTAGTTTCAGTGAAAGAGGCCATTTCATTGATATTAAAAATAACTAACTACAGACTACCCCGTTCGTGTCCCCTGAGTTCCCTCAGTAGGTACATCTCAACTATCACAAAATATACTGCTTTTATGACTACTCAAACTCTATCTGCAATATCCTGAAAGCTAACACAACTGACAGTTACATTAGTCTGGGACTAACATGGTGCTAAAGTCACCCAAAAATATATATTTTTTGCCGTTTGTATTATTTTATAGTGTAATGAATCAACGTCTGTTTAGCAATTCTACATTTTAGTACAGCAAGAAACTCAGTCATCTTAGTATTAGTCTTATCAGTGTGTGTGTGTGTGTGTGTATATATATATATATATATATATATATATATATATATATATATATATA
>JAQMYJ010000037.1:14040588-14060369 GCA_030014305.1 Clarias laeviceps
GGCCCCCCCCCCCCCCCCCACACACACACTTTTTAAAGACATTTAGACATGTAATTGTTTCTAAACGGCCTGTAGTGTAGGATTGTGTGTAATGTTGTGTGTGCTTGTGTCATGCAATGGGTTGGCACCCCATCCATGGTGTCCTTTGCTCTGTGCTCCAACCTGCACATCATAAGCATCATGGAAAATGGATTAATGTACCTTCATTCCTAAAGGTAACACAAGTATTTTTAGAATCTCTGTATTGTCAGCAGCTTAAAGAATTTACAACATCAAATGTATTTTGAACATGCTCTCATTATCGTGCCACTTTAAACTTGCAAGTCTTTTTTTTTTTAAAAAAAAAAGGAAACTCGTGTATTATCTTGTAAAAAAAACACATTCAATGTTCTTACAAATATATATATATATATATATATATATATATATATATATAAAATTTATATTATATATAAATATAATTTTATTTAACTTTTGTTAAATATATCTTCATTAAGAAACTCACTAATTAAGATAACAATATTTTAATAAATTATCTGTTAATTAGGCTACATTCTGACTGCATGCTGATGCCTTGCTTGAAAGACTGATTTTGAACCTTTTTTTTTTTTTTACTTATAAAAAGATCACTCTTTACATTTTCGCAAATGTTATAATTAACTTACTGTTCATTTACCAGTTCAAATATTATAAGATATGAAAAGTAAATATACAATATCCACTTCCAAAAAATACAAAGAATGACAAAAATGTGACTGAATCCTTAATCCCCCTACCTAATTTTTACCATTTTGATATATTTTTTAATAAACATAGACAGGTGCTAGTTTTTACTTTTATTAAAAAACAACTAAAACAAACAAACAAACAAACAAACAAACCACAAGGGTTATGTAATACGTAACAGGAGGTCAGACAATCGCCAAACAGGACTGAACTAGGCAGAGCAAATGGGAGAATGGTAACTAAAGATGAGTGCAAAACAATGAGGCAAGCAAAGGACAAGCGTTTGCGTAACAGATTACAGTCGCAGCCACAATGCTGGTGCTGTCATAAAGGCAAAAGCGCAGGTAGATGTTTTTTTAATGCTAGAAAACAAGACAGAAATGTAGATTAAGATGAAGGCCGGGATGTTAAGGATCAGACGACCAACAACCGACACAAAATGGGGCAGGCAAGAGCAAGACAAGAAAAATAAAACCGGACTAAAACCAGATAAACAATCAACAATAATAGGCTTGGTAACAACTTGGATGGATTGAAATCAGGTGTGCGTAATCACTAGTTGGGTGTACTTGAACATGATAACATGATAGATAAAATTAAAGTACTTTTAAATCAGTATTGCATAATGCTTTGTGTGGATTATAGAAAAAAAGTATGCTAACTTGAATTTAAAATGCACAACATTTAACAATGATCTCTCTTGAAGCATAGGGGAGGAGATCATGTTTACAAATGAAGCAGTGCAAGGCATTTATGAGACAAAGGACTTATGTGTAATGTAACCCTGCTTGTTTACCAGTGTACTACTCTGAAGGAAAGTCTCTCTCTCTTTCCTTGCTCTTTTAGAGTTGAGTGGAAAATACTAAAATATGGTAGAATAAAGACAGGTAGACAGAGCGGTGTAATGTAAAGCCACAATGCACAGGACATGTATAGGTTTTAAGAGGGCATTATAACATATTCCTGCACGGTGTGGCACGTAATTATAATTACAGTATGTGGCAGTTTTTCTGTGAATGGTGTCATGGTGAAGTTTCCCACCCTCTGCCCCTGCTAATTATTAGACTGGTTACAACACAACTTATGACACAGTGCAACATGATCTGTGTTTTTGTGTGAAACAGTCTACTTGTTCTCACATGAACCAGTTATCCTTTTGTGCAGGTTTTGTTTAAAAAAAAGGTTACTTGTCTACAGTTCCAGACAGTTACTGTGATTTTTTAAAAGCACAACCAACACACAACCTTAAAAAGTACAAAAACACACAACCTCAAGGAACAGATGTTTTGTGAAACATTTTACTTGTTGAGTCATCTCGATTTCATGTGCTATATTAATAACTTCCAGATGGAATGTTGTACATTATCTGATGAATGCATGAACAAAATCATCTGATGAGAAGTAGAGAAGTAAGATAAGAAGCAAATAAATATGGTGCTGGCATTCATTGTTATTCATGCTGGTTGTTTTTCCTTTACATGTGTTAGAATGCAGAAATGGTTTATAAATAGCTGTCACTGTGGACGAGGATATACAGTACTGCCTGTGCTGTAATAAAGGTGAGGGAAATCCCCAGAGAACTTTGCTGGATGATCGATGCAAGACTAAATCTATGCCCTTTATAGCTGTTCTGAGGATAGTCATCATTCATTCTCCAGTTTATTTATTGAAATAATTTACCATTTTTTGTATCTACATCTAGTAGTATGATGTAATAAAATATTTACAACAACTTTAAAAGGCATCTCCAGACATCCAGTTTAATAGTGAAATATTGCATGTAGTTATTTGATAATTAAGTTCTAAATCTCTACTTCTCAAGAACAGTTAAATTTACAGCTTTCTGTTTAACCTAGACAGGGATTGTGTCTTACAAAACATGATTTCTTGACTTGTCTATATGTTTATGTGTTCAATTTCAAAAAGGGCTTACGGGAGGGGAGGCAAGTGTGTGTGTGTGTGTGTGTGTGTGAGAGAGAGATAAAGAGCGAGAGAGAGATAGAGATAGAGAGAGTTAGAGTACATTTTTGTAGATGTGAGCATGTGTTTTAGTTAATGTGCGCAGAAAATTACTGAATGTGGCCTCTTAGCTGCTGTGTGAAAGCTTTGTGATCACACCTGGCCTTTTGTACTCTCTTCAGTGACCTCTGACCTGCAATTACCGGAGCTAGCTGTGTACGGCTGAATATCACGTACATATGTAAGTGCGTGAGGAAGACAAGTAGAAAGCCTCTACACTCAAGACTATGTCAAAAAGGTTTTTGAAAGGTTTAGAGTCTTCAAGAAAACATAAATAAGTGTGTTGCTATAGTGCATATAGACATGTTATCAACTCAATTACTAGAAAAAAGTAGAGAATGTTAGCTAAATCAAAATTTATTGTCCATTTTGCCTAAAAACACAAGGAATAAACACCTAACACCCATCGACAGCAACAGGAATAAATTGGTAGCAGGAAATGTATTTCTTTTAGCGAGATTAATATGTCAAGAATGAGAGTGAAATGACAGTTTCCCCATGAGGAATTTCCCAACACTTTCCTCTCAACAAGGTCCTTTAAGTAAGATAAAAGTAAGCTTTTTAGAATTTAGAAAGTACAAATCTTAATTTATTACAAGCACTAGTACATTTTATTAGGACAGAAAGTGACCAAAATGCATGCATTTTTATAAATTCATACATCATTTCTGTATTTACATAATGTATTTTTATCAACATTAAAGTGTTTTAGTAATGTATTGGACTACCATAAACTGCCAAAACAGCTTCAGTGCACCTCTGCAGTAGATTCTATAGGACTTTGAAACTATACTGGAGGAATGCAAAACATTCTTCTAAAAGAAATTATAAGAATAACCCTTTAACTTTTTTACATATCTCCCCATGGGTTGGAGTTCTGTTACTGCTGACAGTGCGATTTCATCCTGCACTAAGGATTTCCCTTTTTTTTTTTTTTTACTTATCAAAATAAACCACAAGTGAACTGTGCATTTTCATCCACAGTGTCCAACACTGTTAATTGATTGCTCATGGGTCTTAATCTGTTTATTTAATCCTGCAGCCAGAAGTGCCTGATTCAACACACTCGTACCATCATGGGCCCTCTAGACCTGCTTACTCCATTCTGATACTCTACTTCTTCTTGGAGCTTGAATCTCTCTGTTCTTAAGTAGACAATTTAATCTGGATAGTGTAGTGAAGTGCATCCAAGAATGGTTGCTGTTATTATGTAGCTCATATTGAACACAGTTTCAACATACAACATTTTTTTTCAATCTGTTGAAGAATAATAACTTACAGTAACTTCACCCAGAAGTGTATGGATTCTGTCTAAGCCACCATTTTTTATTTTTTTTATTTTTTGCATTGTCACCTCTGAATGGTCACCTGGACTTCTGCAAAGCCAATTTCATGTCAATGTGCATTGTTAAAAAGCTGTTTGCATCTAAACCTCATAATGTTTCCTGAGTAGCTCATGCTCAGAGTACTCTTTCTCTTATGTCAACTCGTGGGTCACTTACACTGTGCTAGAGTGCATCCTCATCAATGCACACACACACACACACATTTATAGTATACCATGAGATTTTGCTGTTCTTATTACAACATACACACACTGCAGGATTCATGTTTACACAGTCGGCCTCTTAATCAATCTTTTAGTAAAAGTGAGTACAAATTGTTGCATAACCCATTCTGAACTAAAAGTATTCACTGGTGTTACAAATGTTTAGGAAACATAAATTTTTATTGTATTCATATGCAAACATGTAAAATATTGGGTTTGCGGATTGGCATGCTGATATATCAATCAATACAAAAGGTGAAAAGGTAAAAGTAAAATAGCTTGCTACAGTATACAAATTAAACGGATGAATGAATTTCTCCCATTTGCGGCAAAAACCCGAGAGATGCATGATGAGGTGCTGCTGTGTGGTAACCACGTCCTGGAGAAGGAATGCACTCTTATGTATTCAGGAAAATGCAGCACTTTAAAAAGTGTACACAGTAAAACTCCCAGTGTTGAATTAACGCCCTACAATGTTTATTTATAGGTCCAGTTAGTCTCAGATGATCTCCGAAAGTGTTAAATAAATAGTGGAGTTTTTTTTTTACAAAGAAAAAACCTGAACAGCCGCTTATTACACTTATTAAACATATAAGAAAATAACTTTTCCCGCAGAATAAATTCTACAATTTACTCTTTTGTGTCTTACAAGCCAGCTTGCCCTCTTTTTATATGATGCCATTTTTTTCAGAATCACAGTACTAATCCTATTTCATGTATTTTTCAGCATTACCATTAATATAAATGGATGGGTTTGAAAAAATGTTACATTTGTGCAGGTAATTGAAATACATACAAGATTTAAAACCTTACAGCATAATTCAATATCCAAATGTAGAACCTTTCCAAATTATGACTTGATGCAGATCAATCAAGGTTTAATCTTCTTATGTGTAAATTTAGTCACACTCTTGTGGAGGATATACAGTACAACATTTTTCTGAATTCATTTGTGATTCATGAGTAACATTTTTTTATATAATTGTTTATACAAATGATTTACTAATATGCCCATCTGTATCCGGCTCGATAAATAACGCCCAGTGATTCTGTGTCTGTGTCACTCATCATCATCATGCACACACACTGACTTCACTGCATATAACAGATTCCCAAGAAGTACACCTCACAGAAATAGTTTTATAACAAGACACACACATGATGTCATACAGATTACTATGTTTCTCCCGAATAGACAGCATACAAAATCACGCTGTAATTAACTCTGTGTGTGTGTGTGTGTGTGTGTGTGTGTGTGTTGTGAACTATAGCTGTAGTGGTTTTCAAGGATACTTTTTGTCTTTGTGTTCTCTTCCCAGCTTGCCTTGCTTTCTCAGCTGCTTAGCTTAAGCAGCAGGCAGCCTTGCCATTGGCGTCATATCACTGTTTGTCCCTAAACACAGCTTTTTCGGTTGTGTTCTGGGTCAGACACACCATCTTTCATCCAACGGAACAGCTTCTCATGAGGGACTGGCATAGCCAGGTGATGTGTAAGAACAGAAAAAGTTTGCACTGGAAAAGCTGTAATAATTTAATATTAGAGCTAGTACAGGTTTTTTTGGGGGCTACATTCATGATAGCATTTTGCTCTAAAAACATGTATTGCCATTGTATCTTGTCATTATTTAACAAAACATTATTTTTTACATATGGACATTAAACACAGAGAATTTTAAATGGCCTTCTCCAGACAGTTACAGTATTTGACAGATTCTTACATACACAAGTTTTGTGTAAACAGTCCTGTTTTTTTTTTCATAGTAAGAACAACATACTCCTCCTTTAGCCATTTCATCATTCTATTTGATATTGGATGCACCCATGTAGATTTCATGTAGATCTCTGGCTCATCGTCAGCCCAGTTGTCAATTCAGGTTCACTGAAGCCTCACCTTTTAAAACAAGTCTAACAGGAGATTAAATATGACCTGTTTGTCACTTTTTTAAAGGCTACATATTACGGTAGTTCTACGGAGAATGAGATCTTTCTTAAACAGCCCCCATAAAACAGTTCAAGTAAAAGCTGTGTGGGTTTGGTGAGCTATGTAAACCCTTAAACATGTTTATGTTTTAAAACTGCTGAGCAAGGCATTTACCTTAAAATAGTGACCTGAACCAGTTATTACAACCCCCTAAGGGCGCGCGCGCACACACACACACACACACACACACACACACACACACACACACACATGGCAAAACATACCAACTGAATCAGGGGTCACCGCTACCATGGCAACGACACAATCGCTACCCTTTCTTCAGCTCCCATGTTTTTAGACATGTAATTCCTCTTAAAGCTCCCATTTCCCTCTGTGTACTCTGTGCTCACTGGTGTGTTAGCACATCAGTGTGTATTTCAGTGTGTATGTACATTAGTTGCCAGTCCACATGCATTCAAGTGTGTATATTTCTTAACATGCTACATTATTATCAGGTATTTGTGTATATTTACAGTTTTCGTGATTGCTTACACAGTACACTGATGTGTCTTGGCTAACGTTTCTCAAAGTGGAAAAAAACAAAACAAAGCTCTTCTGTCTTTTTTGTCTTATCCGAGACAAAATTCGAAACACTATTTACTGAAGTCCACTCTCATGCAGACCATTTTGAATGAAAACACAAATTTCAGGCTGAGAATTTCCTTTTCTTTTGGGAGGAAACAACTAAACTGTAACTCAGTGGCCAGAAATACAACAGAGTTTTTCTTTACTAATTACTCTTCCATACTGTACATGTACATTTCAATAAATCCCAGAGACAGACCTGATTGTATAAGGACGTAATATATCGATGGATTGTGTATTCAACTGTTTTCTATGTGTGTCCCTGTTCAAATGCATGTGTTTGTAAACTGTTATACTGTGTTAGCATGTATATTTAAAACAGATTGTGTGTATATTATAACAGACAGTATATGCACAGGTTGTGTGGTTGTGTCTTCAGTGTTGGACGGTGTAGTAAGAATCCACAAAATGCAAAATGGAGTATTCTGTGTGTGTGGGTGAGAGTGAGAGAGAAAGAGAGAGAGATTGTGCATTAGTTCTCAATAATTGCCATTTGTGGTTGCACTAATTACATTTCCTAAACATATCCTCAGTGATGCTGCACGTGACTGGTGCATGACTGTAATCACCCCACCCTGCGGTGAGTGTGTGTGTCATGAGATAAAGGGTAACCACCACATTTAATGTAAGTCATGTGTCACAAGCCTAGATCCCAGACTATTTAAATTTCCAAAAAGTCAAAAACATTTTGTAATGTTTATTCATTACTTTTATTTTCTTTTATATTAAACCTCTGTCATGTTAATGCTGGAATTGGTGTCAAACCCCAATTCCCAGAAACCATCATGGCCTACGAACATGGCAACCATGGATTACAACACACTGCCACCACAGATTTTTGACTGTGTTCCAATCAGCTAGTAGTTCCCTGTAAAGTGAACTGCACAGGGTATTCAAACAAAATAAAACAAAGTCAAATCAAATTCCAGGCATACACTTTGTGCACCATTCATTATCATCAAGTATGACATTGTGAAATAATAATAATAATAATAATAATTAGTAAAAATTTTATGTTACATTGGCTATTAATCTGCATAATAATAATAATAATAATATGCGTAAGAATGAATTAGGTCCATCTTGTAAATTAATCAAATCACATTTATTTACAAATTATGTAAATTTCATTAGTAATGTATCAGTTTTTGTTTTAAGAAATCTTATCTTACACAGCAGCATCAACAGGAACCCGAGGTGCTTTCATTACCAGGGAAACCCATGTGACGTCTGCATGGGTTCCTGCAGATTGCTCCAAATGGTGGGATGCTCCCTTCACTGACATTCCCTCAATAGGCAGTAGGGATTAAAGTTTAAAGTACACTGTAGAATAGAACACAGCCCCTCTCATGTTCATGCTAAAATGACTAATAATTGGGCACATCTGACCTCACAGTATAAAGGGACTTCCACATCATGCTCATGTTGTGAGGTATATGTGCTATGTGTTTTCTAGCAGCTGTTACCAAGCCTGATATTGTTGATTTTTTACATAGTTTTAATCTTGGCTCTGGTTTCCTTTGCTGCTTGTTCTTCTTGTTCTTGCTGTTCTAATTCATGCTGCTTGTTCATTGTCTGCATCCTGCCTACACCCTGACTACGAATCTAATGTACATTTTTGTATTGTTTGCCACGCATAGCGTCTATGGGAGTCACGTGACAAAGGAACGAACGACTCGGGACTTAAAAACTCATTGCTGAGAATCGTTCAATACTGTTTCCTGTGTATAACGTACGGAGGTTTTGCGATGCTTTGCGCATGCGCGCCCAATAAAAAAAATGAACGAATCACTCTGAGTGACTACTCGCTCATCTGAGTCATGTTAAAGATTCGTTCAAAAAGAACGAATCGTTCATGAACGACCTATCACTAGTTCTCACCTGTCTGCATGACACAAGCAAGCACGCACCAGAACAACAAGCAGAATGGCTCAAAACAAAACCCGCCCAAAATCAGTAAGTAGGATGCAGTATGTAAACAATTCTAGTATGCAAATATTTCTAGTATGTCCATGATGCATTGAGAACATATAGTACACCTCAGTTTGGATTTTCACATAAGCAGCTACGGCATACAGTATTTGCAACCTACACTGCATGATACTGAAGACATTTTTTTAAAATTATTTTGTGTACTGTTTTTGTTTCAAAATGTTTTAATTCTTCAGTATCTAAGATGAATTACTTTTACCTTGAAACAAATGAATGCAAAAAAAGCTAGTTATGTCATTAATGGGTGACATGGTGGTGTTTAGTGGTTTGCGCTGTGGCCTTGCACCTCTGCTTACATGGAGTTTGCATGTTCTCCTTGGTGGAGAACATGCAAACTTGGTGGGTTTTCTCCAGGTACTCCGGTTTCCTCCCACAGTCCAAAGACATGCAGATTAGTCTAACTGACATTCCCAAATTTTCCATAGTGGATTGGCACCCTGTCCAGGGTATACCCATCTTGTGCGCAAAGTTTCCTGGTATAGGCTTCATGCCCCCCATGACCTTGTAACAGGATAAGTGGTATAGAAAATGAATGAATGTCATAATTATATTTACATTATATCCATTTTTCCATATAAAGCCTGGACAATTTTTAAATGTGGAAAATCATTTTACCTACTGCCTCTTCACACATTTCCTTAATCACCAACAAATAATGCACGTGGTCTGATGAACAAAAACAACAGTAGCACCACTAACATTACAATCAATTCAGAATTTCTTACATCACCTATGATTTAATATTTTCTATCAGATTCTTGCTCTCTAGTCAGAATGTTCTAGTTAAGAAATTCCACCAGCAGAGCCTAACAATGCATGATTTCCTGGATAGATCATTACCATTGGAATGCAATTAGACAAGCTTACTGTGGCCATTAAGAACAACACATAATATAAAATTGCACTGGGTAATTCCACATTTGAAAACTACTAGAAATGCTAATAGATTTCAATAGATTTTCCAACAGCCTATGAAGGACACTCCACCTTTGATTATTTGATCATTTTTCTATGACCTTTAATAGATTTATTGTTGATATTTCATCCAGATATCAAACAACGTTTACCCCCCACACAAAAGCAAACAATTTTATAGAAATTTAGGTGTTTTGTCTTTTTCTCTTTCTCAGATTCCATTCAAGTTTTCTTATATGCAAATTCCTCATTTGCATAACAACTCGTGGGTTGGGAACATGTCCTTTTCTCTCTGTGTTCTTCCCAGCAGAACATGCACTGACTCTGCATCACCCTCTACTCTTCCCCTGAAATCAGTACACTCGATTACTTGCAAAGTTATAATGTAATAGGTGCCATTACATAATCTATCAAACATACAGTAATACATTGTTTGGTATTTCCTATCCCAAAGCTAATTTCGCCAATGCTCTAATGTAACATGTCATACTGCACGACCCCAAAAAAAAGATTATTTTTATTAGTATTATTATAACAAGGAAATTCAACCCGGTATGTGTGAATGTGAGATCAGTTTGTTCGGGGAATTGTTAATTGTTTAGTTAGTGCTTCTTATACTCGAAGATTTTTATACTTGCTGTTCAGGTATCAACTTGAATTTACCACTGTACTGTCTATGGTGTAAACGCATAGTTAGACAGCTACTTAGCTGCTTGTGACTAATAATAAGGTTCTATCTGACTTTTTTTTTTGTCAAAAAAAAGCATTCACATTTTCTTATTTTGCAACAACATAATATATACAGTATTATTTTTACTTGTTAATTTATTTTTTTTAATGCATTCTAATAAAAAGTATACAAAGTAGTTCCCTATTGTATACATTTACACTGGCTGAAATAGGCTTTACATAGACCAGAAGACCTAAACATTTTATTGGTTTCTTAATTTTAACAAACCAATCAGACTTTTTAGCCAAGTAGGTTGACATGCAAGGAATTTGATTCTGGACGTTGGTGACTTTCAAGTCTAACCTATTGTCTCACACAAATAGTCACGCTTGAAGCATCTAAACAATGCAAAAAATTTAACACATTCACTTTTGTTTTGGACTTACAGTGTATATGTTTCCTGTCTAAAACCCTGTCTTTAGCAAGACATTTTCTCATGTAATGAATACATCCAACACTCCACTATCCTTGATGTCGGTATAAACACCTCATGTCTTCACCTATATCCCTTGATGGGAGACAACAATTTCCTCTTCGCTGGCTGTCTCATTAAGCATATTAAACGTACCAAAAATTGTGAAGGTTTTACGATGATTGATTCTATGGTTCTACCAAGATTTTAGCATGCATGTGCAACAGTACATGTATTATAGCACGGTACATGATTCTACCATGTAGCGTATTAGGGGCCTATGAACCAGGATACTGTCAAAAATATGTTATACTGTACATGTTATGTTACTGCCTGTCCTATACCATACCAGTAGTAAATAATGACATATCTAATCTGGTACAGCATGTGCAAATGTGCTGTCTTAGATACCTGCTGAACCTTGGTAGACACTATGGTACCCAATATGTATTCACCAAAGTATTATGGTACACACCATGGTACTACCACGGTACCCATTGACTTACCATTCATTTAAAAAATGGGTGGTAGTAAAAAACACCATAATACTACCTACAGTATATGAAAACACTATAGTATAATAGTACCCACTGATTTACCACCCATTTACTCATAGTCTATACCGCTTTATCCTGTATTCAGGTAAGAAGGCTACCCTATTTCCTACATGGTTTTCATAAAAGTTACAAATGCTAACATCACCTTAAGGGTAGAATCACTACAGTGGAATTACAAGAACACACATGCCCTTCATTTTATTCATATAATCACGAGGTGGTGCTTCCTTTTAGTGTGCTCTATTCTCACTTTTCCTTCTCCCTCCTTGACAGGCGAGACATGTCCAGACTTGTGTACAGATAACAATAAAGCCTACCACAAAAATCACCTCCAAGCTACAATATAATGGTCAACTTTCTGTGATGGTTTCTTATATTCCTAGACCTGGCAACTCTTTATGCTGTAGGCCTTTACTTCAACCTTATAAACTCCAACAAAAATAAAAGCACCCAGATGAAGGCAACAGGAAGGAACCTCACATAAAAGAAAGCACCTGCAAAATGTAATATTGTATTAAAAATTTTTAAATAAAAATATTGTTCATAAAACTTTACATCTCTCTCAGAGATTGTCTAGACCTTAACCTTTATAGAAAAAAATCAGACAAATTAATTAGTTAATTATTGTTAACGTAAGACTAGGCGACACAGTGGCCTAGTGGTTAGCACTGTCGTCTTGTTCCTCGTGTTCCGGATTTGAGTCCCGCCACAGGTCCATGTCCATGGAGGTTGTATGTCCTCCCCATGCTTGGTGGTTTATCTCTGTGTCACCTGGTTTCCTCTTACCGTCCAAAAGACATGCAGATTAGGTTAATTGGCATTACCAAATTATTTGTTCCACAACCCCCCAAAATATATATATATATATAAATAATTAATACAAAATATAAAGTAAAAATAAAACAAATTAACCTGCACTTTACCTTTGAAAAAAACCACACACTAACGGAAACACTGCATCGTGGGGAAAATTAACAATGAACCTCTCTGTTCCACTGTATCTTTTTCCATATTTCTTGTACTGTTTAATGGATTAAATGCAAGTGTGTTTACCTTGGAAATACCATAATGTTCCATGTAAAAGTTACCTTTGATTGTGGCTAATGTGACAGAGTATTTGTTGTTATTGTCCCAAGGGCCCAAGCAAAACATCTGTACTTGGTGATCTTAATATTTAATAAAACAATCTAGAAAAAAATCCAAACATCTAGTAGTGGACGTAAATAAATTAATAAAAATCCTATTTAATACACATATGGGAGATGACCTATGGTTCTGGTACAATTTTACTACAAGAATTAGAAAAAAAAAAAAAAGAAGACTTTATACAGTATGTTTTTTTTGTGTGTTTGAAAGTTTCGGTCAACAAAACAAACTCCTTTTTAGTGCAAATGTACTTGTCAATAAAGCTCTCTGATTCTGTTGTGATAGAATACATAAGATGTAGGTAAAATAAAAATAAAGTTAGATGGATAAGGGCAATATACTTATTAGTGTTGTATAGTGTTGTGACAGTCAAGCAGTCTCTAGTTGCAGAGATTTTAATTAAATGAAACCTCATTATTACAACAAAAAGAATTTATATTGTTGTGGAAAGTGAAAACTTTTGCAAATAACCATGTACAAGTTCGCTGAAACGGTCACCAAAAAAAAAAAAAAAAAAAATTGTGTCTGTACGCACTGCTTTAGCTAAAAAAAAAAAAAAAGTAAATTAACCAATGCAATTAGCATGATTAATTCAGGAGGTATTTTACCACTCCTTTTGTCTCTTTAACTGAAGAGGGTGGCACGTGTAGTGGTTAGCACTATCGCCTTGCACCTCTCTTCTGTGTGCATGTTCTTCCCATGCTTGGTGGGTTTCCTCCGGGTACTCCAGTTTCCTCTCACAGTCCAAAGATATACAGGTTAGGCTAATTGCTGTTCCCAAATTGACCGTACTGTGTGTGAATGAGTGCGTGTGCCCTGCAATGGATTTTCACCCTGTCCAGGGTGTACCCTGCCTCGTGCCCCAAGCCCCGTGACTCTGAATACAGGATATAGCGGTATAGAAGATGAGTGAGTAAGTAAAGATAAGACTCTGGATGCCATTTAGCAGAGATCATTCAGCCCATTTTGGAACAAAATATTTAGCCCAATGTCTTCTCACCATCAACCCATGGTAATCATTAAATAAGAAAAAGGCACACAAATTTATCAGAAAATACTAAATTTTAATGCAATTGTAATAGAAAATGTTTAACATCTGTGATCAACTTCTACATATGCACTGTTTGTTTCAGAGGTGGGGCAGTCACATTTCCAACCCAAGATTAAAATGTAACAGAAAATGTACATTTTAGTGGAATAGAAATATTCTACCCCTCATTCTTCCATACTCACTAGGACAACCAGCATCCAAAATAAAGCCCATCAAAAGTATTGGCAGTGACGTTAGTTCACGTAGTGAACTAAAGATTTAAAAAAAAAAAAAAAAAAGCTTATGACTTTCCAGGATAATTTCCACCTAGACTCTCAGACTGACCAGTCAAATTCATAAAAGATTCCAGTAAAACCACAGTATTAAAAGATATGCCATTTCTATCCCTCAAACCACTTATTCAAAGAAGGCACATGGGATTTTTTTTCCCCCAGTTCATTTGTACTCTTTTGGTTCTTCCCCTTCCTCATTAAGTAGACATGTGCGAATGAGAGCTTCTGTCACAGCATATGGGTCGCAGTTAGCTGAGGGACGCCGATCCTCAAAATAACCTTGCTTGTCCTGGCCCACAGCTCGTGGGATTCGGATACTGGCCCCACGGTTAGCCACACCAGCTGAGAACTCATTGATGTTTGAGGTCTCATGGTGGCCAGTAAGACGTCTGGCATTATCAAGCCCCCCTTTTGGGTCATAGACACGAATGTGATAGTGATGCCTCTTGCTCAGCCGCTCAATAGCTTCTTCAATGTACCTGCAAGCAGGAAAGCAAATAATTAAAAACAATTATTAATTATTGCTTTGTTATTGGACGACTAAAAGAAAATAAATAAAACAAAAACAAGCCAAGTCAACATAGCAGGACTTTCTTCATTAGTTCAATTCCAGTACTTTTCCAGTATATTTATTACATACACAATACTGGCATCAAGTTTGGTAAAGGTGACAAAGTTAGAAATTTTCCACTTTCACCACATTAGATGTCTAATTAAAAGCACCAGTCAGTTTCCTAACATTAAAAGGGTTATTGTTAAGTCCAATAGACCAACACCACAACTATTTTTTTGACCATCATACCTGAGGCCTCCCTCCTCTCTCATGTTCTTGGTGCTGAAGTTGGTATGGCAACCAGCACCATTCCAGTTGCCTGGGATGGGTTTGGGGTCAAAGGAGGCAACAACACCAAAGTCTTCACATACCCTGTGCAGGATGAAACGAGCTATCCACAGGTGGTCACCCATGGTGATGCCCTCACAAGGTCCCACTTGAAATTCCCACTGATAAAAGTCAGATGTTTTTAAGAACAATTATACAGGAGATCTTCATAATTGCTTATTGTGATCCAAGTGTAAACATGTTTTACTGGTTTTGTTTTAGACTCAGTTGGAATTCAGCCAATTGATGTATATTAAACTTAAAAAAAAACATTTGTGTTGCAAATTTTAAACTCATCAAAACAGCTCTTTTCAAACCATTTTAAAAAGCTTACCTGTGCAGGCATGACTTCCGCATTACTGCCACAAATCATAACTCCAGCATAAAGACACGCTCTGTAATGGGCCTCGACAATGTCTCTGCCATAGGCTTTATCCGCTCCCACACCACAGTAATAAGGACCTGTTTAAACACATCACAACATTCAAACTACAATTACAACCATTCAATTATTTACCCTAACTGAGCAAGGGCAGAGAGCAGAAGTGAATTAACAACTATAGTGTACATAATTATCTTCACCTTGGGGTCCAGGGAAGCCATTTGAGGGCCAGCCAAAAGGATGACCATCTCTGGCAAGTAGTGTATACTCCTGCTCCATTCCAAACCATGGATGCTGGTTCTCCACCATGCTCATGATCTTTTCACACATTTGACGATGGTTAGTTTCTAAAAGAAAAGTCAATAGAAGCCAAAAAGGCATGTATTATCCACAAGTACTCCTTCATAAATGACCTCAGATTAAAAATGTTAGCAGAAAATCTGTATGAAATGTTAAAATTCATACCTGCAGTTTTCCTGTTGTACTTGAGGACCTCACAAAGAACCAGCTTGTTAGGGTCCTTCCGGAATGGGTCTCTAAACATGGCTTTTGGTATGAGGTACATGTCACTGTTTGAGCCTTCAGCCTGGCTTGTGCTGGAGCCATCAAAATTCCACTCTGGAAGTTCTGCAGAAACCCACAAACACGCAGTCAAAACCACTGAACTTTGACGTAAACCCATATTTATGTCACACTATGATCTATGCATGCAAATAGTGACTTGAAGTCAAAGTACCACCACAACAAAGTCTAAAACTAAACAGGACCTTTAATGGTTTTGGGTTCTGAGTCCAGAGTCCTGGTCTTGCAGCGGAGACCCTCTCCAGATCCATCTATCCAGATGTACATGGCCTGCACTTTGTCTCCTTGTGGCAGGTCCATGTACTGCTGCTTCACAGATTTAGTCAGCTTTGAACTGCAGGAAGTGTCCATTTTCACTGTGGCTACAAGAAACCTGGGGGAGGGAGACACACATCATTTCACACTGTGTTAATAATAATGTACTGTATCAAACCCTGAAACAATGAAAGTGCCTCCACCTGTTCTTATATCCCCAAGCTAATAAATATAGTGGGTATATTTAAATATCATGCAAACTACATGTTGACGAGAATTACTGTTATGGAAAATTTGTTTTCCCCAAAAGGTCTCAAAATCAACAGGTGATCTTCAGAATTTGGAAAGCTATAATAAAGCTATAATACGGAGGACATTTAAACTTCATTCTAACAGACGATTTAGATGGAACAGTCATCCGGGGATTCGTTTCAGCTTCGTAAAAGTTGAACAGAAAAATAAAGAATAAAACGCGACGGTGTGTTAAACTAGACCGCCGTCCACACAAAGACACCGCCATGATGGAGGAGCTGATGTACCTCCCGGAGCCGGACAAAGCACTTAGACCACAACTTCAACATCCTGGAGTACAACACACACGGTAATGTAATGATTTGATACGATTTAATAGGAAGAGGATTCATTTTAAACCAAGTGGCTTTACCTTAAAACACTTAATTGAAAACTTTAATCGAAAGATGTACTGATTGTTTTTAACCGCAATAGAAAGCTGATAATATTCTCAGAAAGCCACCTTCACGCAGTAACTTAATGTGTTTAAAGTACCGAGCCGACTGATCTCCTCCCGAGAATGATGCAACAGAGAGGACAAATTGCTAAGACATGGCTATTAAACAATAAAATATTTTTTTCCCCGAAAAAACTCTACAATCAATCATTTATTAGTAACTTTACATTGTAACGCTCTCTAAAAGTAACATTAAAGTACTATTTGAAAATCACAGCTGATTTAAAGAAGACGCACGTGCGGCTCTAAAGCGCACCAAAATATTATAAAAACGCCTAATTAATCTAAAAACAGCAACACTTTACATTTAATAAGTACTAAAGCCTCGTTACCTTTAAAAAGGAATAAATAATCAGTAGATAACACGGTGTATATCCAGCTGTTTTTAGAAGAAAGTACAAACTGTTTTTCTCTCATCCTCTGTACCGGCACACTCAGTCTTACAGAGCTTTTAAAGCGCGAGACGGCAACTTTGTGATTGGACAGCAGAGAGACACGTGACCAAGCAGACGCGGTAAGGTGACGTTAATGCAAGAACGAAAAAGTGACGCAATGGAATCCGAGCGATGTCATTGGTGCGCTTTTCCGCTTATGAAGAATAGCGAGAGATGATTGGACAGCCGGTTCAAGAGTGACGATTGGGCAATACCACGCTTTACGTGGAGAAAGAAAATCTGTTGTTTTTGATACATGTATCGTTTATATTTTGGATTAGAACCTAATGTTTTGTTAAACCACTTTAAATAGTGTTAAACCCCCCCACAATCACCGAGAGAGAGAGAGAGAGAGAGAGCGGACTTGTTTGTCCATTAGTTCTTGTTGGTCAATAGCGACTCAATGTGGTTAATCAAGGAAGCACAGCTCAACTCCCCACACAGGTAATTTACAAATTAAGCCCACAGTATTGCCCTGAAGTCCTAAACAACCCCTCATTTCCAGGCTTTGTTGTATTGTTATTATTTTTTAATATAGACTTGAGGAACAGTTCTCCAGGTTTACTGAAGGACGTTTTTGGGTCTCATTGTCACTGCAGTCCCTGTACCTGACCAGTTTCAAAGGAGTGTTTTTTGGTTTGTTAAGTCACACAGTGACCTATAAATCATTCAGGGATAAAAAAAACCCTCTTCTAACTAAAGGCTTAAACCAGTGAGAAACATGTGCAGAATATGACATGATCAGGTCGGTGATTATTATTCTGGTGATACTGAATGCTGAGTGGCTGGAAGAGATGAGAGGGGAAATGAGGTTGCTGCTAATGCATAAACAAGCAGTTTTTAATTTGTATATTTAGGCACTTTGCAGCCTGTCACAGTTTAACATTTGTTCCTGTTTCTTTCATTTGCCATCTTGTCTTATTGGTGTTTACTGGAGGTTGGCATCAATTGTGTTGCATTACTGCCATCTTCTGGTCTTGGCCTCCTTCATCTTCCTTTCAGTTTAAATAACCTTTTCTTGTTTATTCACCCTTAATAAACCCATCAAATACTTTCTTCCTTGTCCTCTTTCTCCATTTTAATTTAATCTGACTCACTTATTCTCTAAACCACTTTTTTATTTTTATTTTATATATATATATATATATATATATATATATATATATATAAAATGGCATTATTGTGATACAATCAGCTTGTGAAATATAGACTTGCATACATTTGTGATTTTGCAGTTACTTTTAAATTAAACTGTCTATCTTCTTCTAATGGAAAAAGCCAAGAAAGACCCTGGCCCAATCACAAACCTGTAGTGAAGGTAATACATTGAAGAGTTGGGCTGTACGCATACATGCAGAGTAAATGGACACCCATAATTTAAATTTTATGGTAAAATTAATGCACAAAAATTTGTTACTTTTCTTACTTTTTGTCTCTTTCTTTTCAGATTGGAATAAACACATCTTGAAATGATAATGTGATGGAATTAATAAGAATAAATTTGAACTCAATAAAATTTAAATGGAATAAAATTAGATGAATAAGTACAATATAAAAACAAAGGGGATGAATAGAACATGCAGTACATGGTGTTTTACAACTTGAGATGTGCAACTTGTAAGAATTAAAAAGTGACAGGAGTGCAAAAAGTGAGTAGTGTAAGACTGACGTAATGAAGGTCAATTCAGATTAGGGTAATTGTGAGCTCCCTCAAGCAATAGTGTTTTTGTGTGTCTAATTCTAGCAATCGCTATCTTCAAAGAAAAGCCGCCGCCCCTTTTCATTCAAACGCGTTAGCGAGTGTTTGTCTTTCCCTACTCTCGGTTTTGTGAACACAGTTGCGTTCAGTAACACGATGGAATCAATTCCCTTAACAGCAGCAACAACAACCATTATGATCACACTTTGTTGAATTTATATTGCTTACATATTTCGCAGCTCTGTCCTCTTTGCAGTGCTACGTGTTTATTTACTTCCTACTCGCATCGCACGTATAAATGCACTCTAAAATCTAAAATGATATAACATCAAATCAAACATGACGTTATTAAAAATAATGAATTTGTCACGACTCTTTTCTTATGCAGCACGGCTAAAAAAATAATAATAAAAATGAGACCAATCCTGCCATGATGCTCCCCTGCCACTACCCAACACTGGCTGGAAAGAAGAACCCAGACTTACCAAAACTTACTATTATTTCTTCAGCTAAAAATAATCTAGGATGAAGAGAACAGAAATGAACTCCCCTCTGTGCAATATCTATGTAGAGTGTAACTGGAGCAGCCACAAAGTGTACCCCCGTCCTGGGACACAATGTATAACATCCAGGAAGGGGGGGCCATTTCATGATAAACAGCTGTCCCACAAAATGCCCCCCATGTCTAACTCTGATTAGGAAAAGGTCACAAACACCAAACCTCCAGCACTTACTGGTATATGTCCTGAAATAAGATTTTAGATCACACTGTAACTTTAGATGGCCTTGCTGTTCCATCAAGTGCAACAGTAAAAGACCTCGGTGTGATTATAGATTCCAGCCTTTCATTTGAAGCTCATGTAGAT
>JAQMYJ010000037.1:14088035-14100529 GCA_030014305.1 Clarias laeviceps
TTGTGAAGCTGCTTTGAGACAATGACCATTGTTAAAAGCGCTATATAAATAAAATTGAATTGAATTGAATTGAACTTGTTGAGCACACATCAATATCGTATTCTCCCTTTTCATACTCTCATCTTTTTTCCCTGCATCCTTTTTTGTTCTGCACAATGCAACTTTATTGCATTTAGGAATTCTGAAATTGCTTCTCCATATACTACTGGTGTCCTGTCTGCTCTCTGTTACCCCTTTTGCGCCCATATGTGGCCAGATACAGTGGCCTGCAAAAGTTTGGGCACCCCTGGTTAAAATTTTTGTCAATGTGAACAGTTAAGCAAGTGGAAAAGGGAATGCAGCACCCTGCAGAAGAATAGGAACCCCAGAAAACTTGAGCTCTCAGATAACTTTGACCAAGGTATCAGACCCTAATTAGCCTGTTAGGGTCATGGTTCTTAGGAAAGGCCAGGTAAGGCAAATTTCAAAGCTTCCTAAATACCCTGACTCCTCTAACCTGGTCCCAACAATCAACAGCCATGGGTTCTTCTAAGCAATTGCATAAGACTCTGAAAATGAAAATAATTGATGCCCATGAAGCAGGAAAAGGCTATAAGAAGATAGCAAATTGTTTTCAGGTACAGATTTTCTCAGTTTGAAATGCAATTAAGAAATGGCAGATAACAGGAACAGTAGAGGTCAAGATAAGGTTTGGAAGACCAAGAAAAATATCAGATATAACTGCTCATAGGATTGCTAGAAAAGCAAGTCAGAACACCCTGTTTGACTGCAAAAGACCACCAGGAAGATTTGACAGACTCTGGAGTTGTGGTACGTTGTTCAACTGTTCAGCGAAACCTGCAAACATATATTGCCCTCATGTAAGCGTCCTCAGAAGAAAACCTGTGTCCACACCACAAAATTCAGCATCTGAATTTTGCAAAAGAATACTTACACAAGCCTGGTGCATTTTGGGAAAACATCCAGTGGACTGATGAGGTTAAAATAGAACTCTTTGACCGCAATGAGCAAAGGTATGTTTGGAGAACAAAGGGTACAGAACTTCATGAAAAGATCACTGTGATCCAAAAGTTTCGCACTGTTAAGATTATCTACCCTGCCAGAAAAACATGGGGGTGGATCGATCGTGCTTTGGGGTTGTATTGCAGCCAATGAAACAGGGAACATTTCACAGGTAGAGAGAAGAATGGATTTATCTAAATTCCAACAAATTCTGGAAGCAAACATAACACCATATGTAAAAAAGATTGAGTTGAAAAGAGGATGGCTTCTACAAATGGATAATGATCCTAAAAACACCTTAGAATCCATGATGAACTACCTCAAGAGGCGCAAGCTGAAGGTTTTGCCATGACCCTCACAGTCTTCTGACCTAAATATCATTGAAAATCTGTGGATAGACCTCAAAAGAGCAGTGTATGCAAGATGGCACAAAAACATATCACACATAAGCAAACGTCACATACCAATAAGCATATTGTACACAAGAGAACATATCACATACAAAAAACACTATTCTCCTTTTGTCCACCAGTGTGAGTACTCATAAGTACAATATTCAGCTGTTGTTATTGCTTCACCAGTTGTTATTTGCTCTTTATCAATTTCTTCAATGTTCCTTATGCCTGAAGTTATTAGCAACATTCATACAAACACTAAACACTGATATCACAACCTGCAGGGCTGGCGGTTGCCAAATTCCTAGTTATAGATTAACAGACTCTAGCTCCAACAGTGGCTATACCTTAGGCATAGACCAGAATACACATACTTCCTATAGGACTTTTAACCTAAATCTCCAGAAACTTCACAAAACCTGGACACGGATGTAAGCTTGAATCAGAGTGTTATCCAGGACCCGCATAAAGCGTTTCCTAGTCATAGATTAACGGGCTCTATCCCCAAATGTGGCATTACCACAGGCATCAGTCACAACACACCACATGCAGGAAGTTTTTTCACACATCCAAAATAAATAAAACCATAACCAGGGTTCATCCAGTCATTTAATATAGCAATAAACATTGCATTTAACTTTATCAATCATTCTGGTATTATCTTACTAGGTTCAGGAGGGCGTCCAACAGACCATGAACCACTAATGCAGGAATTTCTGCTTAACTTTTTTTAATGGTGACCCACAGGTTGATGGTCTGTTGGTTGCCGCTGGTTCCAGGCCTCCGGTGGGGTTTTAGTGCCTAATTGAGAAAGTTTCTTGCTTGTTGTTTGTGTATTTCTTATCTCGGCCAAGCTCGACCTCCCTATCATGCAAGGTATTGTGCTCACC
The DNA here is from genome assembly GCA_030014305.1 of Clarias laeviceps. NCBI lineage: Eukaryota > Metazoa > Chordata > Actinopteri > Siluriformes > Clariidae > Clarias > Clarias laeviceps. Next base: position 14,090,323 of record JAQMYJ010000037.1, read on the forward strand.
ATTATCTTATACGAGAAAGCACCCTGCTTCCCCTGGGCCATCTGTATCTTTCAATTCATCCCATATGAGTTTTAAAGGTTTAATAGCAAACATTAGTTTATATGCATATATTTGATACTTACAAAACCATATAAAACAACAAAGGTTGTGGTAGAAGTACCGACAAGAATGTAAATCTACTTTCACCACTGGGTACAAGGTACAGTACATGTCAACCTCAACCTTGTATGTAACTGAGCAATCAGAATTTAACTTTGGAAGATTTCCAGAAACCAACAAACCAAGAACACACAGTCAAGTCAGGATAATGATTATAATAATGCACAATAAGCATTTAGTCATTATTGCTATTGCTATTATATATATATAATTTTTTTTTAAATTGACATACAAATTAATTGTTGGGCTCTAATTGCGATAGGTTCCTGAGATTCAACTCTATGAAGCCAAATTAAGTTTGTTACCCAATGCTTAATTATAAGCTGTGTCTGTATTCCCCAGCCAAAGGATGTGTGTGTAAAAGTGTATTAATTCACATCTATTATTTTAATATAGAAGTTATTATCTTGAAGGTAACTCTATTACAATAAAGCAGATATTGTGATGTCTTGCATACTGAGAAGGAGAACGCAGATGCAGGGTGAAAATATAAGGACTTTATTTACAGGTATAAGTCCCAACTGGCAACAGAAACAAAAAAAAAAACATGCTGATCACCTCCCCAGGCTGGATCTGCAGGCGGGCTTGTATAAACAAAAGAAAACAACAAGAAATAAGTCTTTTTCAACCTTGAGACGAACACAGAGCTGATATTCTCTTCAGCCTCTACTTTGTCCTTGGAGAAGGACCCCGAACTCTATTTAGCCCGCGGCTGCGGACACTATTCAGTCCTGGGAGGGAAATAAACACAAACACACATCATACGAGAGAGACAAACACGAGGGTGCACAACAGTGAACAGACGAAGTGGTACGGGGCCGACTGGAATATATAGTGAGACACACAAGGTAGACACAGGTGCTAGCAGAAATCAACAGGGAACCAATACACACATAGACACACTAGGGGGAGACAAAGCGGCGGCTCAGTAATCCGGTGAGCCAGATCTTACTCCCCAGGGCTGAGGTGGCTCAGATGTGACAGTAACCCCCCCGCCAACCCCCCCTCTGAAATGAGCTCAATATGTCTTGGGCCGGGACCCAGCTGCGCTCCTCCGGCCCGTACCCCCCCCAATCTACTAAATATTGTAGGGAGCCTTCTCTCCACCGGGAGTCTAGGAGTTTTTGGACTCTGAACGCAGGGGCACCCGCTATTTCCACAGCCCCGGGGAGCAAAGGCTCTGCGAGGCCTCCGTCCAGGGGCCCCCGGATCACTGGCCTGAGTAGGGAGACATGAAAAACAGGGTTAACACGCATATGTTGGGGAAGCTGTAACTTAAAAGAGACAGGGTTAATTTGTGAGACAATAAGAAAGGGGCCAATGTATTTGGGAGACAGTTTGCGACAGGGGAGGTTGAGAGTAAGATCCTTTGTCGAGAGCCATACTCGATCGCCTACCTGGAGCGGAGGACTTTCCCTTCTCCGTCGAACTGCTTGGGAGATTTTGGTGTGCGCATTCTCTCATACTTTTTCTGCTTTATTAAACCACTGATCCACCATGGGGATATCGGTGGGAGTGGCATCCCAGGGACAGAGCGGTGGTTGGTGCCCGAGCACACATTGAAACGGCGTTAAGCCGGTTGAGTAGTGCTTTAATGAGTTTTGTGCATATTCCGCCCAGATTAAGAAGTCTGCCCACTCATGTTGTCGACTACTACAGGATGCGCGGAGGTACCTCCCGAGGTCTTGGATCGTCCGCTCTGCCTGTTCATTAAACTCGGGGTGATAGCCCGACGTTAGGCTAACTGTGGTCCCCAATTTCTGGAAGAAAGCTTTCCAGACTTTAGCGATGAATTGGGGACCACGATCAGAAACAATGTCCTCCGGTATGCCATAGTAACGAAACACCTTTGTGAATAGGGTTTCTGCCACCTGGAGCGCGGTTGGGAGGGAGCGAAACGGAATAAAGCGACATCCCTTAGAGAAGCGATCCACTACTACTAAGATTGTCGTGTACCCTTTTGACACTGGCAGATCCGTCACAAAATCCACCGAGATGTGTGAACACAGTCTGTTAGGTGTTGGTAAGGGCATTAATTTTCCAACAGGTAAACATCGAGGAGTTTTAGTTGTTGCACATATAGCACAAGATGAAACTACTGTTTTCACGGTCTCCCGCATTTTTGGCCACCAGAACTTTGGTTCTAGGAGTTGGAATGTCCGTAATACGCCAGGGTGTCCGGATGAGAAGTTGGAATGAGCCTCTATCGTCACTCGTTCTCGTAGTGCCTCCGGAACATGGGTTCGACTCGGAGGACAGCCCTGCGGCACGGGTTGGGACTGTGTCGCTTGGGCTGTCTCTAAGTCGATGTCCCATACGACCGGAGCCACCACGAGTGACGAGGGCAGAATAGGTTCCGGATCCGAATTCTGGTCCGGCGTCGGAAAACAGCAGGATAACGCGTCTGCTTTTTTATTCTTCGAGCCGGGACGGTATATAACCACAAAGCGCAATCTCGTGAAAAACAACGCCAATAGAAGTTGGCGAACCCCAGGAAGCTCTGTAGCGCCTTAACTGATTTGGGTTCCGGCCATTGTTGCACCGCCGTGACCTTGGCTGCGTCCATCTCGACCCCCAGTGGTCCTATGCGATAGCCCAGAAATGCAACTTCGCATAGAGCCCATGTTCGCGCAGCCGACAAAGGACGGGGGGTTACATGACGGACGTGTTCAGCATATGACCATGAGTATACCAGGATATCATTCAGGTATACTATAACAAAACGGTTCAACATATGCCGAAACACGTCATTCATGAACCCCTGAAACACCGCAGGTGCGTAACCAATCCATAAGCCATTACGTTGTATTGGTAATGACCTGATGTCGTGCTAAACGCATTCTTCCACGCAACGCCCTTGCGAACACAAACGAGATTATATGCACTGCGGAGGTCGAGTTTGGTAAAGATGGATGCGCCGCGGAGCTTTGTCGATAGCGGCTGGTACCAGTGGCAGTGGGTGCTTGTATTTTACTGTGATAGTATTGAGTCCTCGATAATCAATACAGGGTCGTAAGACCCCGCCCTTTTTTTCGATAAAAGAAAAAACCTGCCGAAGCTGGTGACGTGGACCTGCTGATGAGGCCCTGCCGGAGAGCTTCACTCACGTATTCTAGGGGCCCATGACGTGATACGTGAACCTGCCCAATCAAACTTGGGATTGTGTGAGCTGAGCCAAGGTAGGCCCAGCACGACGAACTGATCCAGCCGAGAAATCACTAAAAAACTAAAATATTTTAGTTCCTCTGTGTGACCGGGGAGAGTTAACCGTAAGGGCACGGAAAGATGTTGAACCGGTTTAATTAAAGCTTTAATTATGATCGGGTCTGGAAGCTTCGACACTGGAGCTCGCAGCAAGGAAATGAGAGCAGACGAAATGTGACAGATATGCACATATGTGCTTATGGAATGTGTGTGAGAAATGTATTTGTCGTACCTCGTTTTTAAGAACAAGACACAAAATATGATCTGTTCCACTGGCAACATCGAAAATTCACTTATTGTACTAATGATTTTAGCACGGTAAGTTGGTTATAAAATTATAATATAAAAAAGCAGATTCCAACCTGTCTGCCAATTTTCATGAGTTTTTGAGCATGTTAAGAAATCCAAAAAGCCCAGAAAAGATAAATAAATAATCCTTAGGAAAACGGAATAAGTTTGTCTAGGTGCAAAAGAGAAGGATGCAATGGCAGGACATTTGTGAAGTGTGTGAAGTGCAACATGTTTCTTTGCATCTCAAAGACCAAGAACTGCTTTTTGTTGTACCACTCATAATGCTCAGTCAAGATTGTATTGTGACCAATGCCCTATTCAATTTGCCCAATATGGAGGTTTTGAATAAAATAGTTTGTTTGCAAACATTTTTGTGTTTGTAAAAACAACTACATAAACACAAAGTTAAAATAAAGTTTGTATTCATGTAATATTTTTTATATCCTTGTTTCTGGTGTTCATCAAATGAAGTGGTTATCATTGACTTTGACACCGCCGGACTGGGAAAGCTCTTCCAGCGCAAAAAAAAACAGAACCTTACAAATATCTGGATCAGATTCTTGCAGCGCCCTCAACTCAGCTATAGATAGACTCGGAAAAACCTGAATAGCTGCTTGGATCAACTGACACACAGGCTCTACTTCTGTAGCATGTTGCACAGGTACCGGAACTGCAGTAGCTGGCACAAGCTGTCCTACTCCCTCACTATTTACTGGAGGGTTTCTTGAAAGGGCATCGGCATTACTATTACTCTTGCCTGGCCTATACCGAACTTCAAAGTCAAAAATAGCAAGTTGGGCAACCCAACGCTGTTCGGTGGCCCCCAGCTTTGCTGATGTGAGATGACTCAGAGGGTTGTTATCAGTAAAGACAATGCACTTGTGCCCCAGCAAATACAGCGGGCCCCGGTCAGTGCATCTACTGTTTCCTCTATGCGAGGCAGCGGGAACGCATGTTTTCTGGTCCTGGAGTTCAACTGACGGTAGTCTACGCACATGCGTGGGCTACCGTCCTTTTTCTTTACAAGGACGATAGGGGATGCATAAGGGCTGCAACTCTCTCGAATAATCCGAGCCTCAAGCAGCTGGTTAATTTGCATTTTCACCATATCATACTCAGAGGGAGGCAAGCGCCTATACTGCTGCAGAACGGGAACGTTGTCGATCAGAGGAATGTTATGAGAAATTAGATCAGTAAATATCAAATCATTGTCATGGGCTGAAAACACTGGAAACACTGTCATGGGCTGGAACCTATTGTAGCAACGACCTCCCTACCTCCTGGAGGTAAGCTAGTGGCCTACACCCACTGGAGGGTGCCTAACAGAGTATTTGGGTAGAGCACTGGGACAAAGGAATAGATTGGTTTCGAACCTGCACACCCCCAGGCATACCCTCTTGTTCCCACCTAATTGCCTCACTGCACTTCTAAGAGTAACATTGGGTTCACGGTGGACAATTGCCTTCTGGAGAAAAATGCCTCTTGCAATGCTATGTGGGACTGAGCGCAACCAAAAACGTCATGTAATGCACTAAAAATCTGATCCGGATCCCCTCGTTCAATCTCAGAACGATATCTAATCTCTTCCCGTGCCTCCCCCTCTAAGTGGTCAAATAAAAAGAATGCCTGGTCAGCAACAGACCGGTGATGTGCCCGAATACAGGCCTGTGCCTCCTCAATCCACTCCTCAATAACAACACCAGACTTACCATTAAACTTGGGACATTTATGGTCCCTAGGTGCAAACAAAAATCGTTTAGACTGGCTAGCACCCACACTGACTGAAGGAGGAGTCGCAGGCTCTGCATCGGGGATATTAACGGTTGCCACAGCAGGACCAGGTGACACAAAAGCCCCCTCCTGACATAGCCTCTCATTGTCAGCCTTCAACTGAGCCACAAGCTCTTTAAGTTCTCCAAGTTCATCCTCCATGACTGTATCACACTTACCACTATAAGTGGGGACCACGGATAGGAGGCCCGTGAGAATAGAGAACACTGCTCCACACAACCCGGACTGAAACTGCTGCTTTGCCTTGGCACAGAAAAAATTTATTTAAATAACTACGTCTCCGCCAACCCAATGTGTCGATTATGCCAGAATGTGGCGGGACACCGAGAGTTTAAGGTAGTGCTACCTAACAATTACGCCACTCTGGAATTTCACCAGGGAATATTTATAACAAATTTGTTCTTCGCGACAGCGCAGGTTCGTTGTCAGTGAGGTGGCAGCAGATGCAGATTAATCAAATTTTATTATAAAAAACATAAAACATCACAAACAAAAAAAATCCCACTTTAACATATAGCATGCAAGCATATTGTAATGTTTTACCGCTGGAAAGATCTTGGAGAGACGAGTGAGCCGAAGCAACTAGCCCAAACAAACTTCCCCAACAGGGTGAACACACAGAAACCCTCCCGCCAAGCATGATGGTCGTCAGCCGCCGACCCGAGCTGTGACCGTCCCCGGTCACCATGACGAACTCAGTCTCTGAGGCGTGAAGGCGGTCGGCGCTGGCGTTGGAAACTCCGGAGTCCTTTTGCGGGGGAGGGAGGAGCGCAAACATTGTCCTGAGGCGGTCCGGCCTCCACAGAGTTCAATGTTTCGGCGGTATGCAGCTGGTAGGGAGCAAAACGGTCTCGGTGGAGCACAACCACTCGCGCCCGCCCCGCCAACCGCACCCAGTAGATGACATCGGAGAGCTGGCCAATTACCGTACAGGGGCCCACCCAGTGGGACATAAGCTTGAGCGAGAGCCCCCTCTTCCTTCCGGGGAAATACACTCATACCTGCTCTCGAGTAGCAAAGTCTCGCCCCCAGCTGTGAGTGTCCACACCCATATGCTCCATAGGTGCCCCCACCCGAAAGTCCTGCAGCGGTGCCCGCGAGCGCTGGGTGGGGCCCTTCCTTGCCGTGCAGAGGTCGCATCGGTGAACAAAAAGTTCACTGTCGGTATGACAGCCCGGCCAGTAGAACCGATCGCGCAACCGCCGCAGAGTTTTAGCCACCCTGAAGTGTCCCGAACCGGAATGTCCATGAACCAACCTCAGTACACTTGTCCGCAAAGCCCTCGGTACCAGCAGCTGAAAGCATTCCCCCGTGCCGCGCGGCCGTTCCCAGCGGCGGTAGAGTAAACCTTCTTTCAGCGCGAGATGAGTAAACTGAGAGCGAAGAGCTTTCACCTCTCGCCCTAGATGAGCGACTGTGGTGTAATCCGGTCTCAGGCCCGCTTTAACCCAACCTAGCACCCTATGCAGAACCGGATCCATCTCCTGCTCGGCAATAAGCTGATCACGGTCCAGTTGTGGCACAGGCGAAGCAACTACGGGTGATGGTCTAGGTGACGCAGTAACTCGGCTGCACGCCGGCTCGGACGGCTGAGTACCGACGGGGGGTCCGGAGGACTGCGCGGGGGGGAATGTTCTGGACCGATGGTTTCGGGGAGTGGTCTACGTCGCAACCGCACACGCGCTCTTCAACCCGCTCACAGTACCGACAACGCGCTTTGCTGCACGGCCGGCGGGATAAAGCGTCGGCATTAGCGTGTAGTTTTCCTGCTCGGTTTGCTACCGGATGTTTACATGGCGCGACTACAGGAAGTTCCGCCCCCCGGGTATGTGCTACTAAAATGTCCGGCTGTGGTTTAGGTATTAGCAACCTGGCTAACCCGAAGTTACCACGCAGAGTTCCGTCATTTAAGTCTAGTACAGCACCCCATCTTTCTAAACTGTCCAACCCCAGAATGCAATCTTCCTCAATGTCTCCCACAAAGAATTCATGAGAGTGCATCCGCTCACCTATTTTTACTTGAGCCGTGCGACACTAGATCAGGCAGTTGGCAAACGCGCTCACTTTGCCCCAGTTATCCACAGCGCAACAGCGAAACAGTGGAACCAGTGTCCACGAGCGCCCGTAGTAAGACGTCGTCTAGAACACAGTTCACACAGATTCCCGCGCGATTGCCTAAAAGTTCCGATCGGAAGTTGAATCCACTAGATGGGGGAACAAGAATGGTTGCGGGAGGCGGCTTCCCCTTAGCGCCCCCCGGAGCTAGTTTAACGGCTGCTGGGGTACGCTGTCCCTCAGGCCGGAGAACGTTGCAACGGTAGACCTGAGGTCCCGGGCCTCGGCATCGCCGCGAAACCTCGGAGACTTGTTCGTTGTCTAACCGTGACGGGTAGCCCTGTCCCCGGCTAGATTCACCTATCAAGCACCCCCGAGCTGCGGGAGGTCGCTCTGCTCTTTCGCCGTGACGTTCCGCCATTATGGGTTCAACGCGCTCCGCCTCTCGTAGCGTCTCAGTAAGGGAAGCTGGTGCCGCTAACCTGATGTGCTCGCGGAGCCGCGGCGGTCGGCGTCCTCAGAGAAATGCGCGACGAGCTAGCTCTTCCTGCTTATCGGGCTCGAATTCTGGATAGCCCCGGCGTGCGAGGCACCTTAAGTCCATGGCGAACGCACCCAGTGGCTCAGAAGCGCGCCGCTCATGGACCGCCAGCTCCTCGCAAGCTGCCTCTTTACGGTCACCCGCGCCGAACCGGAAGTGGAGCGACTCCCGTAGCTTTGGGAAGTCCTTCCGCTGCGTAGGGTTTGACAGCACCGTTATAGGAAGGAAGGCGCAACTGCAGCTTGCCTCGTCAGCTGACGGCGCACAGAGCTGTAGCTTGCTCCGGCGCTGGAACTCTTGATGAGTCTGTTCCAGAATCCGCTTCCGCATCGAGATCCAGTGCCGGAATCCTCATCTCACCGCTCGGCTTTGGTCGCTCCGCTTTGCTCGCGCTAGCCCCTTCAGGAAGATGCTCTTTCTTCTTTAGTAGTTGCTCTGCCACTCAGCGGCCTACTTGGATCTTCCGTAGGTCCTTGATAGTGCCCTCGAACTCGTTATTCTCCATCCCACTTCTGACACCAATGTAGCGTTTTACCGCCAGAAAGATCTTGGAGAGACGAGTGAGCTTGCTTGCTGCCCAATGCAAATGGCTGGGAGTACTTTTTTCAGTACACAGTCACAGTACAGCATGGGAAACACATTCACCTCGAGGACCATAACCAATTCAGCCTGAGCATGAACCAGAGCACAGTTAGCATAGAGATGACACACCCACTAATACACAACCCCGGCCAAAGCCACTAGCCCAAACAAACTTCCCCAACAGGGTGAACACACAGAAACCCTCCCGCCATGCATAATGGTCGTCAGCCGCCGCCCCACCTACGCCACAATATCGTAAACTTGAGTAGGGATATCCCAAAATTACTGATCTCAATGTACAACAGCTAAAGCATGACAGCAGGCAAACAGGGGCACAACTAGGCCTCCACAGCACCTCACCATTCTTAACATCTGTGTAGAGACTCGCATGCGCACACACACACACACACACACATGTGAAAGGGAGACCGCCACCAGGACTACACCCCGCCTTAGGCACTCATCTCCTGTAACCAGAAAAGTATGTTATAGAATTCTCTCGGTGTGTGAGTCCAACATGAAATGCACAACTAAAAGATGTTTAAAAGAAGTTACTAGGAGCAAAGTGGTTTGGCTCCCAGGTAATAGCAGCAGTTAGCTCCCAATCGAAGCAGTTAGCTCCCAGCTAATAGCAGCTGTTAGCTCCCAGGCAAAGCAGTTAGTGCCCAGCTAATAGCACACCAACTTCTGAATCTGTAAAGGGCTAACCTCGGGCCAATGCCAGTAATGGGATTTCGGTAAATGTGTCGGTCTGGATAATGCAGTGATGACACGAAGGCAAGGGGCAGGACACAAGGCTACCTTGCCACCATACTTATATATCTTCCCACTGCCCCATCACAGGACAACCAATAAATTGAGTAACCAATTAGGTGTAAGTAGGTGGAGCCTCAACAAATGTGACCATTTTTGTCACATTTAGTTTGTAGTACCTCCAGACATTGCTGTGTGTGAATACCAGGAGATCAGCAATATCTGAAATATTCAAAACAGCCCCTTTGTATCTGGTACCAACAACCTGTCAGACCTTGGCTTAATGGGTTATTTGATTCACTTACTGTTTCACTGTTATCACTGTGTGCTATAAAAATAGCAAAAAATATGTGGCATCACTTTATTTGAACTATCACGAATACACAATATCTGTATGCAGTGGACACTTTGATCTGTAGTAATGACCATACCTAAAGTTATGATTCATTATGAAAAGGGGGCGGCAAGGTGATGTAGTTGTTAGCACTGTGGCCTTAATGGGTTCATTTCCTGCCTCAGGACAGTGTGTGCGTGGAGTGTGCAAGTTCTCCCCATGCTTAGTGGGTTTTCTCCAGGTATTCCGGTTTCTTCCCACTGTCAAATTGCTTTTGGTGTGTCCTGCAATAAATTGTCACCCTGTTTGTACGGGCATGTTATTCCACAAGTTCTTACGCGTATCTCTCTTATTACACAGTATTACTCACAACTCGGACGTCCGTTGAATTCTTTGTCTTTTTTATTTTCAACATCAAATTTCAACAGTTCTTACAGTTTCTTGCATAAATCCACTGTAGTCACGACAAGTTGTTTGCTGTGTCCTGTAGCTTACGG
>JAQMYJ010000037.1:14105576-14147134 GCA_030014305.1 Clarias laeviceps
GACAAAAGAACGAACGACTCGGAGTAGAAGAGTCATTGAGAAAGAATCGCTCAATTCTGTTTCCTGTACATAACCTATGGAGGGTTTGCGATGATTTGCGCATGCGCGCCCAGTAGAAAATGAACAAATCACTCTCCGAGACTACTCGTTCTTCTGAGTCACGTTAAAGATTCCTTCAAAACGAATGAATCGTTCATGAACGACCCATCACTATTCCCTGCAACATCTCAGCAATGAGGAGACCAAGCACATGCCCAGTTCAAATAAACCTGCAGGCTTCTAGATTCAGACAGTGCTTCTGTTGTTCAAGTTACATTTCTGTATTGTCGTTTATGAGCATTTAACAAGATCTATTGAAGATATTACATTTCTATTATAGATTGGAATAAAGATGAAAATTAAATGGAATTGGTTCTATACTATGTCAAGCATTATGTATGTGTCATTAATGTTTATAAAGAGTTGCAAAGTGTCTGTGCTTAGATAAGCTTGGCATCCATGAGACAATTTGAGCATCTGGTCATATCACAGTATATCTTCCAGGAACAATGCCAGGAAGAAGATGAAAAATTCAAAGATTTTTGTACATCACAGATGTATAGCAGTTTATCATTGTTAACAACGGGACAATTTATGTACATATATACATTTCATATATATAATATACAGTCAACGACATGACATTTTTACATTATAAATTATAAATGTGATGTGTTTTGAAGGGTTTGGCCCATTAAAATGTTTCTATTGGTCCATTTCAAGCTGGTCCTGGTCCGCCTTGATATGTCTCCTAAATACATGTCCTATTCTGGTCCATATTATGTTTGGCATATTGTATGCCTACGCATACACAACGGTTGATTTTTATGCAGTCTAAAAAAACATTCTCTCTGACTGAGTGACATCTAATGAGCACCCTCAAAGACATATTTTCCACGCCTTTTAGATGCCTTTGTGCTCAAAAGCCAAATCTCAGTAATTGCTCATATCTTGAAATATGTGTAGTTTCTCACACAATGACTTTATTGTACATTCATTAAAAAAGAGGTGAATGCAACACTGATGTAAATCACCACTAGATTCTCATGTTATACCTGACTGTATTAATACATTTTGTTTCTCTGACACCTAAATACACACTTGATTAACACCTCGATTAAATAAGAGAGTGCAATACCAAAAAACACAGATTCAGAAAAGTATAAATATACACAACTGTAGAGATATACTTATGTATACTGTACTTGTGTAATAAGAGAAGCTGGCTAGTAGGGTGATTAGGACCGCAAAATCTCAACTTATTATTTAGTTATTCTGCTTGAAGTATGTAAAAAATTAGATAGTTATAGAAGTGACAAATGTCTGGGCACATCTGCAGGTCCTGGGGTTACACTTGACTATCCCCTTTGTATCCCTTTTTTGGGTGTTAGTTTTGCTAAACATATTGAATTTTAAATTCAATTCAATTTTATTTATATACAGTAGTGCTTTTAACAATGGTCATTTTTGCAAAGCACCTTTACAGAATCAAAAAGAAAATTAGGCAAGTGAGTATGAAATGTGTGAGTAAATATGTATAAATAATAAGGATCAGATTGTCCCTGATGAGCAAACCAAGGGCGACAAGGAAAAACTCTCTGAAATGGCAATAGGAAAAAAACTTGAGAGGAACCAGACTCAACACAGAACCCATCCTGATAACTGATAACAGGGAATAATCTGCCATCATACTGAGTGTTAGGGAACTGGAATTTCAGTAACAGGAGAATTGAACTTTTAGCCTTCTAACACTCAGTATGATGGCTATGCACACTTGCACACATTCTGCAGTTTTTGAGTATTTAGTCATTATAATTTTAGAATATTTGGATTCAGAACTTTAAATTAGCAAATTAACAATTTTATTTGGATTGCATACAACTTTTCCATGAGCAGCTACATGAATACATATTTTATTTTCTAAATCAATAAACATCAGGTCAATTATGTAGAGCACTAGAGGCCCCTCAGGACACTCATTATTTCATATTATGAGGGGCATTAAGGTCAAACCAGGACTTTGATTGTGTAGAATAAGAGAACAAAGTTATGAGAGTAAAGACTACCTTTATTTCTCGATATAATTCCTGGCTACATTAATGCACTTATCCCTGGGTTTCACTAGTGCTTGGAAACCATCAAGGTAGAAAGTTTTTTCAGTACACCGGAGCCATAATCGGTCTCCCTGCTTCACTTATGAAAAGCTGGCCTCCCAGGAACTCCTGTAGATAGCCCAAACATATAGAAATCACTTGGAGCAAGGTCATAATTGTATGAGGGATGTGCCAATAACTCCCAGCCGAGTTATTGCACTGCAGTGGGCTCAGAGCCACCTCGGCCACGAGGCAGATGTACAGTACGGCCTACTTTAAAACGTTTTCAGCATTCAAATGTTTTACTGCAGCTAAGAGTCTCATCACTGTACTGTGCTTGAAGACTTCTGTAAATGTCAATTGGTTTTACTTCTTCATTCATGAGAAATTTCATCATATCTTGGTTTCACTTGAATGTCCCTTGTACAAAAACTGTCTTAGTACCAACTATAAATATGCAGTGTATATGATAACATCAGTATAGAAATTAGTCAGTGGGTCAATATTGATTCCCAGTGACCTCACTATAATCCAGACACATGCACAAATTTCTATAATACAAAAAAAAGGAGAATGCGAGTACATCTGAAATGCAAAAATATCGTTCGTATAGTGGAATAACAACATCACAATTGGGTCATGCACATACTGTAGCATTTAAATTTAGAGTTTTGTTCTTTTGGTCAGATTGGCTCTCTGAAATTTAATGAAGAAAAACAGTTTAAGTGAAGATCAGATCATATTTAGGAGTCATTTATGCAGAAATGCAGATCATTCCAGTGTGTTCACCAATTTTTCCTCACAACAATATTTCTAGCGGCTCAGTGCAATCAAATAGCCTCGGTCCGCCTATTAAAAGCATAAAAAAGACCGTTTCAGAGATGTCTGTGAAATCATAATTGCATCACTTATGCTCTTATGTGCTATGAAAAGGCTTAAGATCCTGCGTTAATTATAGTCTCTGCCTTGCACAATAGAGAAATCGTGTCAAATTAGTATGCAGAACAATGCTTTATGTATCAGAAAATTAATCTACAGTGGTAATTTGAATTAAAAGTTTTCCAACACAGAATAAGTGGGACAGTTCAGTGGAGAATCCTTTTTGCTAACACGGTCCGACTCGCTTTAAAATTAACCCCCCCTTCTTTCTTTGTTACTCTCAGAGAAAAGCAATTAAAAAAAGCAATTGAGTGTGTGTGTGTGTGTGTTTCTATTCTTTAAAACCTGTCATCTTCAAACCAATTTGGGGGACAGAAAGGGAAAAAAGGGAATGTGGAAGCAGATGAGAGGAGTGTGTTGTGTCTTTATGGAGATGACTGAATGTTGTGTGGTACAGTATATGGGAGTCTAAATGAGCGAGACAGGGGGCAATGTGATGGGCAGTGGGAGGTGGTGGTGGTGGGGTCTGCAGTTCTCCTTCTTCTTCATGCAACGACCTGTTTATCTGCATTATCGTTAGAGAGAGAATGAGCATACGGTATCTGATCAAATGTCAGTGTTCTTAAAAAGGACAGTGTGTCCAGTGTGAAGCTGTCTGTCATGGACCTGTCCTTATTCAACATGCTATGACACCAGTGAAGATGATCTTTTCTGGCACAAATAACACTCTTACTGTAAAATTGCAGCTTAAAGATCTATCTATCTATCTATCTATCTATCTATCTATCTATCTATCTATCTATCCATCTATCCATCCATCCATCCATCCATGATATATCCTGATGAGCCATAGCATTGAAAAGACAGACAGGTGATGTATCTAACACTGATTATCTTATTATAATTGAACCTCTCAAGGAATGGGATATATTAAGCTGCTAGTGAGCACTTACTTCTTGAAATTGGTTTGGTGGGAGAAGGAAAAAAATCATCTGAACAAACAAGTCAGATCGTTGCAACTTTCTGGACTTTAAGATCTGCTGCTGATGTGGTGGCAGATACCCTCCGCTCACTTTGAGGGGTCTTGTTGAGTCCACGCCTCAACAGGTCAGAGCTGTATTGGTGTCACAAGGAGGACCTACACAATATAAGTTGTGAGTGGTTTTAATGTCAAGGCTGATCGGTTTGTAGTATGTAGTATTACATCAAAAACTAGGTGACTGACTTGAGTCGAACTTCACAGACAAATCTAATATTCTGCCACTATAAGGAACGTAATAACTGCAGTGTATGACCATATCTCTGTGAGCGCTCTCTATAAGAACACTCAATCAATGGTGAGTGTGTCAGTCACTTGGGCTAACCTGACCCGATTCAAAAACATGTGGTCACCTCCTGGCACCAGTTCTGAATAAAAGTGAGACTGCGCTGATATAAAGCACTCTGACCCAAGTTTGCTTTGTTTTTTGGACATGTTGTGCATTAAAAATCATGCTGGGCTTAAATTTGAACCTACTCATGGTGAACACACCAGTGCTTCAGTATTTAATGCACAGTTTTGTGCATTAGGTTTTGTGTGTGGAATAATAAAATATTATAATTTTTTTATAGTAATATGGTAATAATTTCTTACATGGTGTAAGATTCATTTCATTAAACATTTCAATCAACTTGTAAATAGTAAATAATTCAAAAAGTAGTACATTTGTTTACTGTGGATCTGCCATCTTTTGACAGTTTATTTTCATTTCCTTTCAACTCCTGCAATATATTTTTATTTCACTTTATCTGTCCCTGTAGTGAAACATTAGAAGTCTAGTTAAAATTAGTAAAATGCTAGCTTAAAGTGCCATTTAGCCCTGGTAACTTTTTAAATTAAGTAATATTTGTTTATTAAATATTGCACTGTGGGAAACAAATGGGTATTAAATAATACATAAAATACTAATTTTACAGTTTACAATTGTTTCTCCTTAGATCTCCTTAAGAGTTGTTTATTGCTTTCCAAATAGAACATTCTGTGAAGAATATTTATATAATTTAAGCATCAGTCTAATAACTGTTCAAATTTCCCAGCCATATATCATTTTACACAGGTCAATCCAATTTTTATTTTTACAACTTCTTACATGATTTACAACCTGCTTAATTTGCTGCATCATTTTATAACTGACTGACTGAAACACAAAATAATTTTCTGGCTCCTGATTGAATCATGAGATATGAGATCATAATTGCTTATTGAATATTTGCAACACATACTGTTGTCTTACACTTGTCGAAGCTCAGCAGGTCAAACACGCACACACACAGACACACACACACGCACACACTCAGACACACACTCAGACACACACACACACACACACACACACACACACACACACACACATCATCTAAATGTCATCAGACTGCAGCTTGAGTGAGAGCCGACCCAAGGGTGAAAGACGGCGCTTAATTTCTCTAAAATTTGCTCTTTTAATTAAAGCAAATGTGCCTGCCAAATAGCAGCGCAGAGATAGTGGCGCAATTCCCAAATGGAGAGGAGTTCATTAATGTTCACGGGGCTGGTGGTTTAGAACACCCTGCTCTCTAGTGCACTAAGCACAAATGCTAATATTCAGTTGCCGAAAGTCGCTATGTCTTAGAGGGGAGATTAAATGCTCTTTAATCTTATAACTTTCATAATATAGCATAGATTTCTATCTTAAGATGTGGGTTGGGCCTTTTAACAAGTACACCTGAAGACTGTATACTCAGCACAGGCTACGGTATATACAGTACATACAGTGAAGATCAAAATTAGAGAACAATTTATGATCAAAACTAGAGAACATCATTGACTGTAAAACGGAGAAAAAATACAACTAAAATGTCTGAAGGTTGCAACTGTCAACAATTAGTAGGAAGAGTACAGGCCCTTGCTTTGAATGACCTGAGCACATCTGCAGCCACAGGACATCACTAGTCTCTTACTCTGGTGTGATTTTGGTCCATTCTTCTTCCAGTCTCTTCCACAGTTTGGTGACTGTAGTGGTTTTCTTGGCCATAACTTTGTCGCCAAGTATTTTCCAGAGGTTTTCTATTGATTTAGATCAGGACTCTGGGCTTGGCATTTCATTATTTCAGTGTTTTCAGCTTCAAGGCACTGCTTTACCTGTTTTGCTGTGTGACAGGTGGTATTATCGTGCATGAAAAAAATTCAGGCTGATTGGGTGATGAACACAGGAAAGGAAACGCATGTTATCGAAGAAATTTCTGATAAACATTTGCATTCACTCTGCCCAGTAGATGCAGAAAAAATCCATCAAACCATGATGCCTTTCCCCCCTCCACCTTTCACTGACTTCTTTACACATGTTGGGTTCAGTCTTTGCTCAACTTAACGATGAACATAATGTTTCCCATTGGATCCAAATAAATTAAACTTGCTTTCATCACTAAAGTGAACTTTAGACCAGTTTTCCTCTGACCACACAACATGCTCTTCAGCAAAGGTGAGTCTAGTGTCATGGCGTGCTCCAGTAATGGGCGTGTGCCTCAATCTTTTGTCACTCCTAGCTCTAAGTAGTAGCTCTAAGTAGGTGGCCTCCCCTTCTGCGTGTGTGCAAAGGGGATGCCATGAGAAATGGGCACGGCTGAATAGCAATAATCTTTAATGGATCTTGGGCTTTCTCCGCATTACAAAAACGAGGAGAGGAGTTAAGCTTGAGATCCTGGAGGTCTACAGAGCAGAGGTGTGCGGCAGACTCTTAAAATGTTGAAAAATGGTATGTGAGCCGGGTGATGTAACATGCCCCAGGGACTTAGAAAGCCATAGAACCGAATGCAGCCATTCGATCTCCATGTTAAGGACAGCCGCGAAAAGACTGCACGAGCTCCCGTGGCACTTTCACTTTCGTATAGAGCAAGCTTTGATCCTGCCACCAAAGTTGAAAAGGCCGTTGTGTTTTCACTTTAAGGCCCCTGTTTCCATCCGGGAGAGCCGCCCAGCCACGGGAAATCATGAGGGTCTCCCTTCTGTGGCCAAACCCAGTGAAGAGACGCCATTCAAGTAATCATTCAGGAGCCACCTCTCGCTAGCCTTTTGCCTGCATGCCAGCTGGGCACTACCTACAAACCTGCACGTGCACACACGTTTATTGATTTTCCTTTCCCTTTTTCCATCCTTCTTAAACCCTTCCTTTTCCCTCTTTTCCAAATAAAATGACCCTTTTCTGTAAAACCTCACCTCGTGTCTGTGTGTCTGTGGTGCCACCTGTGCGTTGAACCCGTTATATCTTTTTTGATTTTTTCTGCTATTGAGAGAGTGGGCTATCAGTCCGAATTCTCTTAACGTCGAGACACTGTATAATGAGACAGACCCTTACTCTGTTCTGCACTGAACTGGCGAGCAATCCCAGCTTCAATGTTGAACCGATTCTCCGCATTATCCTGTCCTCTCTTGCAGCCTTCTTGGGGGACTTGAATGAGTTCGTGACATTGTAAAGATGCAATTCTAGAAATCATGAAAAGGGGTCATTCCTTTGGCCTTCATCTGGACAACCTGCTGGTTTAGATATTAAGTCAGTTTAGAACAGCTCACCATCTTGAAAAGACAGAAAACTGGAAAGTTAGGCTGCCAGTTAAGTAGAGTTTTTTAGATAACTAAAGAAATTAGCACCAGGTGCCAGACTACCACCAATAACTGGGCGGTAGCTGAAAAACAGGTTTGATTATTTGCCAGTCATATCACATGACTTCTATTGACTGGACTTGTTTTCTCTGTGACATATGAAGGCGATTACGGCATCTTTTCAGACAGTAGCTCATGCTATATCACAGAGCACCTAAACACACTTGGAGGAGTGTATCATCTAACCTTTTTCACATACAGTATGAGAGCTCACAGACACCCATGACTATCTAGAATCCATATGATTGACAGAAAACAGAGGAATATATCTCTCTGACCCAGAAAGCACAGATAAATTAGCTCTTTTGGGCTCCAGTGCTTTCCTGTTGCACCTCTCCAGAGCCCTGTGACATGCTTATGCATCATAGTTTATTTAATTTTCTCACAGTTTAGTTATTACCAATACACAGTGCATTATTTAGGTCTCTCCTATTTCACAGCTGGCACTGATATCTCAGGCCAAAGGCTAACACATGTTTCTTCTGGGACACATAAAGCCAACTGCCAAATGTTCTGCTTGAAACATTGTCATTGAAGGAGAACTGTTACTGCTGTATTCTGTCTAACACATGCCCTCAATCGGCTACTCTAATTCGGTTTAACATTCGAAAGATGAAGGGATTCCTACATATACTGATATACTGATACCTGAACTGCATAAGCAATGAGTTACAGGATTATAGGAAAATGATTTTTACATGAACACTCACCAGTCCTCTAATGTTTTGCTTTTGAGCTTCAGTTAGTGATGCAGTTGTTGAGCAGTGAGTCTGAGTAGAACCGCTGGAGTTTCTTAACAGAGCTGCGTTTGACTCTGGGATTTCTCACACACTCTGCACAAGGCCTGCGGTTCCTCTCACACACTCCGCCTGCAGTGAGCAGGTGGCCTACAGCTACTTCAGCTGTCTGTCGAGTGTCAGCACACATAATCTTCACACACAAAGCCATACACAACTCATACACTCAAACATCATCCAGCTCTTACATGCTACATTTACTATTAATGCACTTAGATACAGTGCAGCCAAAGCTGAGAGGAATGTAAGTCGACAGAGCTGAGCATGATGGTGGTGGTCATGTAGCTGCTCGAATGCACTCTGTGACCCCTTACGTCAAATCAGCTATTATGTTGCAACGTATTTGCATTTTTTATTTAAGTTATGCATTTCTTTTTTATATTCCTGGTTCAATAAGCTACATTTAAACACCAAGTTTATTACTGCATTATGTCTACTTGCTGAGATATGGCCAGTGTGAGATTGTTTATAAGAAGCAAACAAACAAAAAATTTTTTAAATGAGGATATAATATTTAAATGAGGATTCCATGATGTAGTAAGAATGACAAAACCTTCAGGCTCATTTTGACACCAGGACTTCCCTGAAACTCCTAAAATAACTTCACCAGTAACGTAGTCTAGAGAGAAAAAAAAAAGCATGTTTTTTCTATTACAACCAAAGTAACCAGCTTGAGTAAAGTTTTAAAACAATGTTTAAGATTAAAACCTCCTCAATTTGGTGGAACGTTTAGGAAGATAATGTATTTATCCAACAATTTTTGATGAAATAGAAGATTTGATGCATTTAACCTATTGGCCATACTGCAAAACTAGCATAACAATCTTTATATGCTGAGTCTGTGACGATATCCTACAAGGCAACCAGTGGTAGTTCTCCTAAATACAAAGAGTCCATCGGCAAGGCCTACATTCCACCCGGATCGTTACAGTCTTAAAACAGTGTGTGCGTCCACTTATAAGAGTCATCCGAAAATCTTTCATGGGTGGTTCTGCAGTACTGAATTTAGTTTTGTTTGCGCTTTGTAGATTATTTTATGTCCTTCCAACAGCTGAAGACTGGATTCCTCTGGGAGTATCTGAACATATATATGACAATGCAGAATCTGTGTTTTCCATTGTTAATTTATTATAGGGTATTAGTAATACTATGGTGCATTACTTCAACTACCTTGAACAAGGATTTGCACCTAACACACACACACACACACACACACACACACACACACACACAGACACACAGAGGGGTTCTCATGTCAGGCTAGTTTAGACAATTCAGTGGCATGTTATTCAGCGGTAGGAGTAAACTGGAGTATCAAGAGGAACAGATACACACACAGGGGTATTATGCAAACTTCTGATTTGTAATGAATTCTACATTTCTTGTAAGCTACTTCATATACATGTGTCTAAATATGAATAAACATGGATGTAATTGTTGATTATGATGGTTCTCTTGTTGTTGCAGTTCTGAATTTGAGCTGTGCTAGAGGTAGAGAGCTCACACAGATGGGCAAATCTGGCCTCACACACACCCAGAGGCTGAAGAAGAAAAGAAACAGAGATAGAGAGAGGGAGATCTTAACAGCACATTCTTGCCATGAGAATGTCAGATGTGCCTCTGTCAGGCAGCAGCCATGAGCCCCTATAGCTATTCACTCTCCCTCGTTCACTGCCCCTATCTACACACACACTCACACACACACACACACACACACACACACACACACACACACACACACACACTCACACACAGTGCCAGTAGAGCAGCGCCACAGGAGTGTATGGTTAAGAATAGCAGAAGCCGTGTCACATCAGATGTTTCGGGGTGCATTTTCTGAAACAAACGTTCGGTGCCAGGCTGTGCCAGATGAGTGCCTCCTCCTCCCCTCCTGCGATGCCACGCTGCTGCCGGTCCTTTGCTGTCACACACCCTCAGAGCTCCTCGCTGGAGGTTTGGCCCTCAGGTTGACATAATCCCGCAGAGCGCCACATTATTAAGATGATTCCTGTCCCACAGGCCCATGAGATTACAGTGATGTTGCTCTGGTTAGACTGTGTGCTCATTGCACATCTTCTTTTGTCTTATCTCTATGTGGGTTTGTGAAATGTGCTTTTTGTTTATTGAGTAAATTGGAGAAATTGAGAGAACGAGCCTTTCGTTGTGGATCAGAGACATGCAACCGTGCGAGGCCCTTGAGGGTGTTGTGGGATTTAGGGAACCGCCTTATTACCCTCCGGTGTGTCTCAGATATATTTCAAGGTGATCATTATATTGCAAGAATGTGGTGTTACCTGTAATATATATTGCTGAATATTCTATTATAATATTCTATTGTGGATATATAACAGGAAGGTTAAAACTAGTTTTAAATATCCCACTACTCTTTATCCATGTACAGTACATAGGGTATGAAATAATGGGTCCTACAACAGACACAAGGCCTTATATGCATATTAAGAGATATATAGATTTAAATCCCTACCCAGCATTTATATAGACCGCACATGATGCTCTTGGGTACTGTCAGTGCAAAGAGGATTATATTCATACAATAGCTTGGCTCTAAATATATTATTTTTCCTATAGTTTAGTGAGTTGTCAAAATGTTATTATTATTAAAATGTTATGTATTTTTCAGTGCACTACATGGCATGGTTTTAAACTGTTTTAAATCACTTTAATGTTGTACCTTATTGTAAAAATATTTTCGCAATGTTCCATACATTCACCCCTGAGACTTTTTTTTTATATATATATTTTTATTTTATACATACTTTGAATTGGTTTAAATTTTATCTGCTAAATCTCAGAATCTTAGTGGTTTGTTTGCACATTATAATTTTTCTTGTTTACTATTCATATAGCAGCTTTGTGTGAGTTTGTATTAATGGAGAACCTGGAGAAATCCCAGATAGGCAAAAAAATTATAAAAATAAATCCCCCCCATAAAAAAAATATATATATATTATTACTATAATACTGCCTTAGTATTAAGGTCAAAATGATACAGGAAACACCACCATGCTGAATCAAATTTATAATTGTACATAAGAAATTATTTGGATTATAAATGTAGTGGACATGTGTGCTCTACCCACTTCCCAAATGTCAAATTAAATATTTAGAAAAAAAAAAAAACATTTTTTTGAAAAAAATGTTAATGCAAGGAATTTAGTATTTAAAGCAACAACAGCAAAATGGAGCTTAAGCTCTAGCTAGAGTATAAGAATTGTTAGATCAGACAAGAGGTCTGCTAATCTGCTCTGTGCAAATCACACTACCTGTTCCCCACACATTTTTATTGTTATGGAATGTCCCAGAGACAAGTTATGTACTGTTATCTACATTATAATGTACCAGTTGTTCCTATATCAGCCTTGCCTACATTCTCTCCCTTAAAGTTAATGAGCAAAAATGCTTGTCATTTGGAAATTGGAATGCACAAAAACCTTCTGCCCCAAACACTCCATCTTGTTGATATAAAATGACTGACAAAGCACTGATACCCAAGGCTCTGCACATTAATGTTAACTAATAGTTCCTAACAAAAACCTTAACCATATTCATAATTAAGTACAACATTAAGTACAAGTTTGCAATTATTTGTTTATTGATAGCTTTTTATCATCAATAAAAATTTGGGTCATCTGCCAAAACATCCCTGTGTATGAACTGGTGCTATAACAATAATATCACATTCAAACTGTCAGAAAATTAATGCTCATCCGTTATTCAAGAATTTAAACTCGGCTTTATGTAATTTTGGCTTGTTGGCTTAGTGGTTAGCACTCTGGGTCTTGGGTTCGATTTCTGTGAGGAGTTTGTATGTTCTCCCTGTGTGTACTCCTCTGCGTACTCCAGTTTTCTCCCACAGTCCAAAGATATGCAGATTCGGCTAACTGGAGATCCCAAATTACCTGTATTGTGTGAATGTATCATCGAATGTCCATATTGTGTTTGCCATAGTAAAAGTTCAGTTTCAACAATGACACCAAAAGTCGCACAAAACAAGATGGTGTCAGAGCAAATGCATCAATTTATACAAAATACTGAACCAGAAAATGCTAAATTGAACCATTAGTTTTACTAAAGTTTATTGTTATTCTTACTCAATATTACCACAGAAAAGGTATCCTATTAGTTATGTGGCACAATATATTCAATTTATTCCACTCTGTACTCTACACATGACATCACTGATGCAATTACTTTTGGTAAATCACGCACAACACAGCCAAGCACTACTGGAGCTATTTGTCATACTGCACACACAAATTATCACTCTTTATATGCCATAGTTTTAAGATGGTATAATTTGTACATTTATTCATATTCAGTAACCATTTTATTCTTCAGGGTGTGGTAGATCCAGGGCTTACTTTATGTATGAGCAGAAGTGATTTTAGAGTCTTTTGGGGCCTTACGCAAAAAATTGCAGGGGGCATCTTCAACCAGCATTCATCACAATTATCTTATACATTAGAAATAAGTTTGTCAGTCCAACTGGCCTGGGGCCCCAAGCAGTCGTCTGCCTTGCAGGTTGACAAGCAGTGGCTCTGGGTATGAGGCAGGGATGCACCTTGGATGTACCCATACTGTTCATTTACACATGATGAAATCAATTCCAAATATCATTATTTATCATGCTCTAAAATATTTTAAATTATTGTTATAATTATGTTTTCAATTAATTAGATTTCACAACATTTAGATACTTTGTGGTTACAATTACATTTTTACCTTATACATCATTTGTATGAACAATAGACATTGAGCTACCAATTTGTAAAGTTTAAAATGTACTGAATCTCTTTGGCTAAATAGTTAGAGAATTTGTGTCTCATTGTAAACTGTGTTTACATAGCATTTTTGATTTACAAAGTTAGTTCGTATTACATTCATACTCTCATTCACACATCAAATCGATTAAACATAGCCAGTTCACCAACCTGCTTGTTTTTGGACAATGAGAGGAAACGGAAGAACTTGGAGAACTTGGAGAAAACCCAGACAAACACTAAGAAATAACTCAAGCAGTAATCTAAGGTCAAACTGATGCTGGGAATTCCACCGTGCTATATCAGACTAGTGGTGGAACGGTACATTAGAATAAAAATTGGATTTGCTTTAATACAGAGAATGTAGTGGAAATTTGTGCTCTACACACGTCCAAAAAGTCAAACTAAATAGAGAGAATAAGTAAGAAGAAGAAACTTAAAAGAAATGAACACAATAAAGTAAAAGCAACAATAGCATAAGGGACAAATGTGGTGCACGCTTAAGCTCGAGCCGGAGTATGAGCACTGTTAAATCAGACCACATCTTTGCTAAACTACTCTGTACAAACCACACTGTTAAAAAACACTCAATTTCAACTTCTTTGGGGTGAGACTCTTCCACATATTCCACTCATGAATTGCTAAATACACAGTTCTTCGTTGTGAAAGCTCTGTCAATCCATATCATTTCTGTTAATTTATAGTGAAACTGAAAGATTTGAAAGCACACCATAGGAAAATCAAAGACTCTGGAAGGCTCAATCATGAAACCAGTTTTCATCTATTTTTGCCAAGGGACTTTCATTGAGGCTTAGCCTAACTGAAGGATGCAAGGATGTGAGTTTCAGCTGAACTCAATGATTTAGTGGGATAGTGTTTTTTTTTTTTTTTGTTATATTTCCTTTTCTATCTGCTTTGTATTCTGCATCTTCATCATGTATTTTAGTGGCTAGTGACACCTGGCCTCACATGTTATTGTCTGTTTTAGCCTCAGAGCTAATGAACGGGCTGATGGGAAGGTCTGCTCTAATAGATCCTTCTCAGCCCAAGGACACGAGGACACAGACACACAGAGAATTCTCGTCTGGTGCACTGGGGAGAGGTGTAGTGTGTGTGTGTGTATGCCTTTCATGAGCAGTTTGTAGAATGGTGTACACGCTTAACTGTGTCGCTATATATTTCTATCAGGCATCATGCATTTAATCGGATCAGATTTGAACAGTCCTCTTTTTGACATGAGCATTACGCATGGAGCCCCGTTTTATTTTGACCCTGTCAGAATCAGTCATATTAAACAGCTCCTACTGTGAATCTGCTGACATAGATGACAAAAGGGAAGATGTTTGACACATGTCAAGCCACGACATTGCCTTTGCGTTATGGTGTAGTAAGGAAAAAAAAAACGATTTACTTTCAATTAAAGAGCTCTGATTGAAAAAGACTATTTCTATAAAAACCAAACTCTTCATCAAGAATCCAATTACCTCCTCCTGAAAAAGAAACCAATAACGAGTTTTCCAAGAATGTAATTCTTAATGATGGACCTTGAATGGAATAACTCATGCCAATTAACCATTTTCATTTGATTTAGATGGACTAGATAATGTTTCACAATATCAATTACATGACAAGCTTCGAATGGAGAATCTTAATGATGAAAGGAGATAAGAAGGAAGCCTAATTAATGCATCCTAACCACTTTTTCATTTCAGACGTTAATTAGCCCTAGCAAATCACGTTTCTAGGTCAAGAGTATAAGCTGCTCGCGCCATCATTAAAAGTGACATCCAAGTGGTCGAACAACATTTTATGTCAACGATGAAAATCATGAGAAGGACCCAGTTTTAAATGTGGCTCACAATATGTTTCTGTCTTATTAATTATCCACAGCCACCACAATCATATTCTTTTAATTTTCATATTCATCCACTGTAATTACATGTTATCCATGCAATTACTAGCAAAATCTTTTAGAGCTGTTTGTCCTTCATCCAACCTCTTCTACTCACTCATTGTAGCTTTCATCCAAATTCTTTACCTGCACACTATCCCTCCATCCTCTTTTCAGTCCACCTTAACTGATCGCTATCCATCCATACTTTAACTGCTTACTATACATCCATCCATCTATCCAAACTTCTTTAACTGTTCATTATCCTCCATCCACCTTCCTTATCCCTGCTCATTATCCCTCCATCCAACCTCCTTAACCTGCTCATTACCCTTACATTCACCCTTCTTTACCTGCTCATTATCTCTCCATCCAACTCCCTTCACCTGCTCATTATTCGTTCACCCAAGCTCCTTTACCCACTCACTATTCCTCCATCAAACATCCTTTGCCTTCTCATTATCCCTCCATCCACAATCATTTACTTGCTCATTATCCCTCCACCCAAGCTCCTTTACCCACTCACTATTCCTCCATCAAACATCCTTTGCCTTCTCATTATCCCTCCACCCAAGCTCCTTTATCTGCTCATTATCTCCTAAACCAAGCTCCTTTACCTGTTCACTGTCCAGCCACCCAAGCTCCTTTATCTGCTTTCTATCCCTTAATCTATCTTTCTTTAGCTGCACATTATCTTCCCTTTTCTCCTCCGCTACTTATCCACTATCCCTCCATCCATTCTCTTCTCCATTTTCTTTAACCCCAACTAACCTCCATTACCTGACTCCAATCCATCCATCCTTTGCCCACAATCCCTCCCTACTTTGAGTTGCTGATCACTATCTTCCATCCAGCTTACACTGCAAGCCTGATTACTATCCCTCCTTCCCTTCCTCCTTCCCTTATTTCATCCATCCATCCATCCATCCATCCATCCATCTATTTATCTCTCAAGCCATCATATTTTCCATTCATTCACCCAGATTTGGTGGACTCCACTCTCATCTGTGTGTACATGCATATATCTGTACAGCCCTGCTACTTCTTCCAAATGTGTTTGATCTATTGGAAAGCATCATATAAATAAAATGTATTGTTATTATTAATCTCCGCAGGGTTGCCATGACTTTCCAGGATGTGAGTTTGACACTCCTGCTCCAGATAGACAAGATAATACACTGCAATCAAACATAATACATCTTGATAATGAAAACAAGCAGATATATAGCAGCTGTCAAACACGTGTGTGGTGTATTGAGCTCAGGTAAAGCTCGGCTCTATGTGCTGATGTCCATCAATCTGCCGCTCAACGCTTTTATTCGGCACTCTGATACTCGCTGATGCTTGTTGCACACTTTGTAGTTAATTTGCAGCCGTGACAGTGATATTCGGCTGGACATGCAGCAATTAAATACACTGTGACAAGCCTGTTTGTGTTCTCTGTCAGGGAAAACACTATAAACTACATGGCAGTGGGGCGTTTCTAGTTTCAAGTTTATCTCTGCAGCAAATTCCCAACTGCTAAAGTAACACTGACAGGTTTGAGTAAACATTCAAAATTGTGCAGGCAGAATACTAATAAGCAGGGGCATCAGTAAGGGGGATAGTAAATGCAAGAGCCCCTAAGACTGCAAGGATCCCAGACTGAAAAGCATTTTCAAGTGGTGGGTCAGGACCCTCAAGCACCCACCACCTAGCACTAGCCGAGTCTGGAAGTGGTTGGAATGGCCTAAATGATTAAAGAATGTAATAATATCACACTTTTATGCACTGGATTTTACATTTATAGAATAGAATAACAGTTTTGCTTCCTAAATATTCCCTGCATGAATACAAAAGAATGCACTCGATCCTAAATAACCTTTAAACTTCAGCCATAACCCTCAGGGTTTTCCACAGACCATGAAAATCATGCTTTCTGTCACTGAAAGACCTGACCTGAACATATAAGTTTTTGGTCTTTTAACTGGATATAAATCAGGGAAGCTTTTTATTTATTGCTATTGTGTTATTATTATTATTATTATTATTATTATTATTATTATTATTATTATTATAATACATTGCTGAAATAAACATACAGTATTAAATGTATTGTTTTTATATGTACATTTCCCACAATTAACATTATTTATTTAACTACTAAAATCCTACGTTTCTCTCTGCTCTCTTTGTCTGGTCTAATCTAAGCTCAATAGCTGGGTTGTAACAGATTAGTGCTCTGCATAGACAGCAGGGGGCACTGTGGGCAAGTTATGTGTGATTATTGAAACAGAGCAGGCAGACCTCGTTGCTCACAGGCTTGGTCTAAATCCCATATGTCTACCTATTCCATATCAAGGTACACTACATATGGCATGGATTTTATGCTGTATCTAGGGCACCAAATGCACCATAGGGATCCTTATGTTACATACATTACATGTGTGCATTGGTGAAGCATATGCAAGGCAGTTCGCAATTCACTACCCTATCAGTTATTAAAACAATAATTTCTACACCATATGTAGGACATTACATATGTTATGGGTAGCTATTTAGTGGGTAGCTTTTTAAAATTCATCTACTGTCTTCATACCAAGTACCTTAAATACAGCAGGACATTAATTAACATTACATTTAAGGCACTATACAGTATGTGCCATAGTGATCTATTTGAGATTCAGTAAGTGCATTACATAGTGTATTAAATAATGTCTCTTATACCATCTGTAGGGCACAGTAAGCTTCATAAGGAGCTGTTTGGAATTCAGCTCCCTACTCCTTGTCTAAATTTGCTAGATGAGGTCTGAATAGGGCTAAGTTAATGACTCCTATGCTCTACATAGTGCGCTTTATGTCCAAAAGTAAGACATTTGGGAATTAGTGATAATAAGAAAACTGAAATCTGAACCCTGCCTTCTAGAAAGCTCATACTTTTGGAATGGTAAAAAAAAAAAAAAAGGCTTTTTTTCTTAATAGTAAATTGACAAAATGACTTTCTAGGAAGACTGAAAATGTGGTAATTATCATTAGTAGGTACGGTAAAATTTTATTGCTGAAAAGAAACCTAAGCTGTTAACCATTTGCTCTTAAGATGTACATGTAGCTATTCTTGGAGATATAATTTAATACTGTACCTCTCAAACTTAGTGCCTCTCCAATTTGCTCTATTTGATGTTTAATGCACTTATACCATTTATGATTTATTTGATTAATTAACATTTATAATGGTTGAAGTAATGATCTCATTTTCCCTCCAAATTTTGATATGATACTGATATCAAAAGTATTTTCTGATTTCCAGTCGACATTGGTTATAAAGGTTTTCTTTGTAGCTTAAAAGACTTTATGTACTGTAAGCTTTTGTTTTTAAGGTATGCAAAACATTACTGATGGTCTTGTGCTCTAAGAACAGTTTATATCCTGTTGTTAAATACAAAATTAGTGTTATTTTTGTGTACAGACATTTGCAGAATAAAATCCAGACTGCAAAAACAAACAAAAAAAGCAAAGTTCAGTTCAATGCCATTCCAGTGTTTTAAGGGTGTATTAGCTTTGATACAAGTATTTATTATACAGATCCCTATAATCCATGTGATTGCATGTTAGTGATTTTGTATGTCTGTAGCCGAATATCTATCACACTGTTTCAAATGTTAACAGATACTTAACAGATACTTGATGTTCTAGTATGAATGATATCTAGTTTGCATTCATACTAGAACATCAATTGTTATAAAGAAAGTCCTAAAAGCTAGAGTGGAAACAGTCACTTTTTGATTGTAGCTAATATTAGCTACTCCATCTATAACATAAAGCCAGAGGTTAAATGTGTTTAAAACGCAATATGAACAAACACAAAGCAATGTTGTCAGTGACCTAGACAAGTTAGAATATATTAGATTAATAATATGCATCAACGTAAGGAAACATAATGTACTGCTTCATCAATGCTGTCATTTGGAAAAGAGAACCCAGCACTGATATGTATTCAGACAGTCTACATATTGATGCTTGCTTCTCACTATTGACTTTGTCTGTGTTAGTGTGTCTGTGTGTGTGGGTGAGTGTGGAGCTGTTGGCTGTGGTATAGATTGATGCTCGGTACCTTTCCATGTATGTTGGCTGAAAATAGAGACTTGTGGGTTTTGTGATTTTGATTGCATATGTGCATGCATTGTAAATTAGCGAGTAAGTCTGAGCAAGTTTGTATCAAGGTTTTGTACAGTTAGTGTGTGCGTATCATAGCTGTTTGTGTGTTTGTGCATGTGTTTGGATGTGTATAAGCGTACCTTGTTAATTTCTCAGTGTGCATGTATCATGACTTCGTAGTTTTGTGGATAATAGTTTTCTGACCGCAATGGTATATGCATTGTGAGTTATCCGTGTGTATATACATGTATTGTGATTTTGTGAGTGAACATGATCATGGCTTTATAAGTATTTTTCTGTGTGTATATGTGTGTTTTGTGCAAGAGTGCATATGTATGTGTATCATGGCTTGTGAATGTGTGTGTGTGTGTGTGTGTGCATGAAGTGGAATTCAGTGTCCACAGAGCTGGTTATGGTGGTGAGAGAACAGCAGGTGGGGTGTGTGTGTGGGTTGGGGGGGTTTGAGGGGGGTGTTCACTCTTCACACAGCTCCATCTGAACTCCTCTGGGCTGCTCGGTCATGCAGCACCACGACACACTGCTTCAGCCGAGCACATCCATTCTCCTCACTCTGCTCTTTCATAAAAGCCCACAGCAATCAGCGTGACTCACCCCTGTGCACATTTATACTACAGACAGGAATAAAGACAGGACACTAAGCATGGTTGCCCCTTAATGTTATCTTTAAAAGAAGAAGAAGAAGAAGAAGAAGAAGAAAAAAAACACTTGAGGACCCATTCTGATTTTGCTAGCTAGCAATCTAGGTCATGTCTAGCCACTGTAGTAATAGAGCCTCGATGTAGCACTACCTTATTTATTACCATACTTTAAATAATCTTTAAAAAAATAATAATAATAATAAAGACTGGTGACCAGACCAGCATCCTATTTAGCTATTTTACCTAGTTGCTTTTTTAACCTTTTAATTTAGTAATCTTTTTTTTTTATACCAGTATATACCAGTATTTTTTTTTTTTTTTAGCTTTTTAGTATTTTAGCTATTTGAGCCATTGTACTTTTATTGCTAAACTAAGTAGCAACATCAAAGCATAAGTTAGACACAGATTAGCAAGATTTAGTAAAATGTTTACACCGTATTTAAGTAAAAATATTTCTCATTTATTTTCTGTCTGGCACGGCACGATGTAGGGCACCATATGGGCCATGTTTGAAATTCACTTCCCCATTCCCTACGTAAGGGCACTACAGTGGGTGTGAAATAATAGCTCCTACGCAGTTGGTATGGAACTCTTCCATAAGGAGTCACTTGGGATTCAGTTTTCTACTCCTTATCTAAGAACACTAAATAGGGAATGAAATAATGGTTCTTGCACTGAATGTAGTATCTTATACTGTAGGTCTAATAGAGAGCCATTTGGGACTTAGATCTCTTTTCTCTGCCCAAGTATTGTATTCTTATTACGGATGGCTCTCCCATGAATCCCAACTGGACATATGGTGCAATACAAGGTTATGAAATAATGGCTCCTACAATCTATGCAGTGGACTATTTGTGTAATGGGGAGCCTTTTGAGATTTGGAGAAATAGAGGAAGCAGAACAAAAACAATGTTTCCTTGCAAAAAGCCAAGATTACTTCAGTTGCTAAATTTGATTAGCATCTTCCAGAAGCTCAGGAACGTTTTCAGGCAGCAATGAGATTGATGTGAGCGCTTATGTAGGAGAGAGCCTAAATAATCTTCCGACTGTGTGGCGCTTAGAGTTGTCGGGTCAGCGCAGTCTCTCTGAGTGCGCTTGTCGGGTGAGGAATGACTCCGCTACTCTCTGATGTAGGAAAATAAACCTCTCAGAAGTGACACACTGGCTCTGGTCGAGGACGGCAAAGGCCAAACAGCAATCAGCCGCCTCCCTCTGGGGCTATAGGGTTCCAACTCTGGGGAAGAATCAAACCATGCCCTCGCCAAGCGGGGACACAGAAAAATATTTATATTCCCAGAGAAACAGCACTGTGCCGTGCTAATGTCAAGAGTCATTTTCCATAGTAGGATGTGTTTCAGAAACAGACTAAAATAAAAAGTTCAGCCAAAGATGAAATTTACACAATTTTCCTCCTGTCCAAAATGATCAGCCAACATATGTTTGGTGTTAGAGGTTGGCTTCTTTAGTTTTGCACTGGGGCTACAAGAGTAATGTACAATAACTAACAATTAAAGGAACCTCATAGCCACTAGTTTGGAGTAAATCATAACACATTAACCATAAGCATCTGTTACTCTTTAGTCCTGTAGTCTCCCAAAGAACTAAAGAAGTTAACCACGTAGCATCTAATAGAGGTAGCTTGACATTTAAGGGTCTGTTCTAGTGACAGGGAGGTTATAAGGTCAAATCTCAAGACTACCAGAGATCCACTGCCGCGGCTTCTACTTGTGCTACTGGGGCATCTTTGGCAGAAATGATTTGTGGAAAAGATATGCTAAATCAAGTTTCTTTCACCTCATTCTCATGCTTCTGCTCATCACAATCATAACCAAAGTCAACACTCGAGCTTCAGAATGTAACAGGTTTATGAGTGATGTTAAACTTTGATTAATGTTTTAATTTCAGGAATTACATCTTTGATGTGACATTGCTAGAGCTTGTACCCCCTACAGTTCAGGTCTGAACAACTGGTTTACATCATTGCATGATTCCCACAGCTGGGGGATTTTTAATGATTTACTCTCCCACCTAACGAAGGATCAGGGCAGAGTCAGAGAGCAGTGTGAGAGAAGCAAACATCAGTCTTCCTTCTTCACCCATTCCCCTGTGTCCCTCCGGTCACATCTGCATGCATTTGTTTTATAAAACCTGCCCTCTCTCACTCGCCCGTTCCACCTCACCCCAGGTTAATGGTGCTCTTTTAAAATTAACGACCCCTAAAGATATACAAGCTCACTGTGTTAGAGGCATGATATATGATTTTCACTTCCTAATTACTGCTAGGCCATCATTCCCATGTATGAAAAGAATAATGTTGGGTTTTGTTTGTGTAACTTTGAGTGGTTTTGTGAAAGTGTGTGTGCGTGTGTGTGTGTGTGTGTCTGCAACTCAAAGGGTCATGACACCCCAAACTGACATTGAAATAGTTTTAGCCAAGGCTGACTGATAATGACTTCCCAAATTGTCAAAATTCTTGTCTCTCTCTCTCTCTCTCTCCCTCTCTCTCTCTCTACATATATATATATATATAATTTAGCTTTGTGCAGCTAAATTATCCCCTCTGAAATGTTCTGCTAATAAATAATGATATATTGGTATAATATAAATTTTCACTCTTGTATACTGTATATATTAATAGTAAAGACTACCCTCTTTTTAAATCATACCTTAAACACTTACGTTTTCCTTTTACACCTTACTGTAAGTCTACGTCCTCCCTTTATTTTATATTGTTATTATGCTAATGCTAATGACAAAGTATGTTCGGACTGAACAACATTACAAAAGCATTATTAGTATTATTCTTATTAGCTGAAAGGCATATTCATAGAAATTAGCCTTTTATGACAGAAAGACACTGATGAGGCTGTGAGACAGAATAAATTCATGATACTGTGACATTTTCCAAAAAAGTGTGATATTTAACAGCTCAAATGCAAGGTTTACCTTCAGAGAGCTTCACCAAAACACTGGTCTCAAATTAATGTGACACGGTGTTTTCACTGATTAACAATAAATGGCTCCTGATTTGACATCAAAGTCATTTTGGTGGAGTTTCATACATATGCACAGTGAAAGTATGAGATCATCTCCTGCCTCTAACTGCAAAGTTTCTCCAAATTTCCATTTTCAAACTCCAGCTGACAGCTTGCTCCCCCTCAATGGCTTTGCCGTGGTTCGAGGAATGTTGGAAATCCACACAAAGCAGAATGGAGGCCTCCGTTTGACGCACAGCCGGCCTGATCTCCCATAATGCTTTGTCTTGATGAGACAGTGAAGAATGGCCTGCCGCCAACATGTCAATATGAGCTCAGGAGACGCGCATGTGTGCAGGGTGGTTTTTTTTTTCTCTTTTATTTAATCCCGTTTTTCCTTAAGATGATGGCACTTGTTACATTTTCACTGCCTGCCTGTCAGCTTGACACGGCAATATCCACCCCCTCCACTCCCCGGCCTTCCTGGTCGGTTTCATTTATTTCAAAACACCATTTCACACACGGCTGGCTTTAACAAGGCATTATACAGTGTAGAGGGGGAGTCTGGGAGATAGAATCGTGACAGATACAACATTTTTTATCGTGAAAATACAGAATATTGTAAATAGTAGACTCCATAAAGCTGGCAGGGGTTTGCAGTGAAATGTTTTCGTCTTTTTTTTGAGCTGTGGTTGCTCGGCGAATTCTAGTCTCTCTCTCTTTCTTTTTCTCTCTATCTGCAAAATAATGTCAGATATCGACCGGCCTCTGATGGATTCTTCACATTTATTTCTCCAGAATGAGCAGTGAAAGTGTTTCACCATCGCGAAGCATGCTCCGTGTTGCTTGTGCCCTTGCAAAGATGTAAGTAATAATTACTCCTATCTCATATTGCTGCCTGAAGCTACTTCCCTCTAAAATATTTAACATCGCAGGACCCTTCTTTTTGATTTAGAGAAGAAATGCCATTGTAGTTAGGAATGTTTATGTGGCCCAGGAAGAAACTCTGTTTCTATCGTTAAACTTTATTTTGATCATGAAAATTGACGAGGCCCAGCCTGTTAGTGTGAATCCTCATATAATCGTTTTATTATAAACAGCTTAACGGGCCCATCTCTCCTACAGCTTATGATATGCAGTGTATCCTGAAGTGATAAAGCCTACTAAGGGCATCTCAACGGAGAATACACACAGCAGCTATTTATTCAGTCATTCCAAACTGAAGTGTACAAAAACGATTACTTGAATGGCTTTTCTAGTAAAAAAATTATTGTATAATTGTTTAAGAGACCAAAAATTAACACTTTTAAAGCTATGCCTGTTTTTACTCCGAATGAACGAAAATTGTGGTGGCATCTGGCAAGTGCACCCATACAACATTGCATTTAGTATTGCCTTTTTGACCAAATATAAGAGGCCCACTCAGCCAACTTTTTAGCTGTTAGACACCTAACCCTAGCTATTTCAAGTGCACTCCAAATGGCCAATTACTTCCATCTACTCTCTGGGGACCCTTCAAAGTTCACATTTTGGAGAATATAGCCTTCACATGGAGCAGACATAGCAATAATCACTTCACACAAGACAGAGACTATAAACTCTCTTTATAACCGAAGTCAGCATTCAGTGGGATTTCCCAGGAACAAGTTAAAGATTACCGGCCTATTGCAAACGGCTGATTTAATTTAGAAATCCCAAGGCTTTTCAAGATCATCTGTCTTCATTTAAGATTGCTGCACCTCAGTGTTTTGGAAGTCTCACTTCTGACACATTGACACTGAGAGTGCTTTGTGGCTTTGGGTGCAAATGATTTCGAATTAATCCTCATAATGTGGCACGTGCCGTTCTATTCCAGTGACTCTGCACACAATACTGCATCCTGACTAACTGAGCAGCAGTGAGCAGCAGGGTATTCGTATTTGCAGTGAGAATATGTATGTGTGTGTGCGTGAGCCGTTCCTGACTCCCTCTCACCAGCCCTGAGAGCTGTTTTGGGTGAAACACGGCGTGGCTGACATATCAGTGATGTTTATTAAGAGACGAGTCTATCAGGGCTCATGAGCGGCTGCTCACCGCGCGCCCATCTTTTGTTTCTTCCGGAGGGTGTCATCAATCTTACCGCCGGCTCCGCTCTCCTGAACGCTTGATAGCAGATCACGGATTCCTCTCTCTCACCCCCCTCCCCCTCCCTCCTCTTATTCCCTTATTCTCTCACTCCGTATGGGCCTCGGCGGGAGAGGCAGGTATGACGGCACTCCAAGGAGGCTACATGCACCACTGAGCCAGGGGAGAGAGAGGACAGGGAGAGAGAGACACAGGGACTGAAAGAGGAAGATCATTAAATGATTCATTTTCTATTACAAGGAACATGTACATATAATGAAATCATAATTTTATGCATATCCATTTACATAACTATGAGATGAGTGCTCCTGCTTTGTCTGCAATATGTATGCCGTGACAAAGAAAGTGATATGTATTTCATTTGATTTCTTTTTTTATGAAGGTACTTTATATAAATGTGAGAAACAGAATTATTATTATTTTTTAAATAAACATTACACACAATATTTCATTCATTCATTATTTTCCACTTAATACAATAAGACAAATTTTTTTTCTTAGTTTGTAAAATAGATCATTGTAATTTGGAATATTTAAAAAGTAAATTCATACTGTAATCTCAAAAAATATATGTGAAAAATGTTTGACACCCCTAAGGAATATTTAAAATAAAAGTGTCATGCTTGATAAACATATTACTTTTCATTTGTTCTCAGTCTTCAGGAACTCTGTTGCTGCCTTCATCCATGTCATGTTTCCATGAGGTATAAATATGAGATTGCACACGTCACATGTCATCCATTACCATGAGAAGAATTGAACTTTCAGTGCAAGAGGCAGCTTGTTGACCTGCACAAATCAGGTAATACAAATAAACAAGACATAAGCAGTAAAAGATACTAAGTAAAAAATACACAGTTTAATTCATCCTTATGGCTGTGAACCCTTGAAATCTAGTGATAATGACAAACTGTTTGAAAATATTGCATGAAAGATGAGAGCATCTCATAAATCAAACCTTTTGTTGATACTGTATATGAAGAAGACGTGATACTGGATGTAAAATATACTGGTCGATCGATGAAGCTTTGGGGTTTTTGTGACTGGTGGTTCAGGTGCTCTTGTGAAGACTGATGGCATCCTAAAATGAAATTTCAAGCCAAATCCTGATTGGATCTGCCAGGAGGTTTACACTTGGCTGTTGAAAAAGCTTTCAGCACAGAAAATACTTCCAATTCAAAACAACTCTGGTTAAACAAATACAAAATTGTCAGTCAAATCTTTTGCAATGACCATCTCAGTTACAAAACATTCAAACACAATCCAATAAAGCGTTGATATATATATATTTCTTATTTACTACTCGAAAATGTTTGAAAAATAATCTACTCATACAGTAATGCCACACAACATTAACAGATTAACATTGATTGTCAATTATATACCAGCACACTGGTGACAGGATCATGGACACCCAAGGCACATTTATGCCTGTGGGGACCAAAAGATAACCTGTTCAGTCTGATCGCACAGACAAGTCAATGAGACCACATTAGCCATGTTAGCCATGATAGAAAGGCACCAGAACCCCATCTGCACCACAGGGTTGCATCCATGGTGCCTTTCAGGCAAAGGGTGTTGATCCGACCTCCAAATTCCCGAGATATCAATCCAACCAAGCTCTCATGGAATGCATCCCCAGAGAGAAGGTAAAAGTCATTGCCAACAACCAAGTCTGATCCATGAAAGCCCCACCTCACAACCCGCAGCACCTGAAGGATCTGCCACTAATGTCCCAGGCACCTCAGCACACCCTCAGCGGTCTTGTAGATTCATGTGTGTGTGTTTTGTATATTCAATACTAATTTCATGTTTTATATATAATACAGAATATAATAATTATACAATTTGTCCAATAAGACTATTATTTGTCTCTAATGTTAGTGTGTCAGGAGAAAAAAAAGGAGGAGAAATATTTATTTTCCATCAAATTAAATGTTGCAAAGAATTATTTTTGTATGTCATTAAAGAAAGCAATACATCATGAAAAACAACACTTCTCAGACACATTTTTCTGTTCTCTAAGGTTCACTGTCATGCAGGTTTGTAAAGGAAATTTGCAGTTGGTAATTTCAGGCATCCTTGCAGGTTTTCTGAGATGCCTGAAACCTGCAAATTTCCTCATAAAACTACTATGATACTGTACCTTAGAGAACTGAGGCTGTTTTATAGGCAAAGAGTGGTCACCCACAATACTGAATTGATTTATTTTATTACTGTTTACTGCTCTTTATACTTGTTTTATATTCAGAAACATTTCATTTCTTTTATTTTTGGCCTTACAGATGCTTTAACAGAAACAGAACTCCTTCATCAGTTGCAAAGAAAGTGCTTATCGCTGAAGGAAGTGAAACTGTGTGTATATAATTTTGCTTTTTGCACCAGTTTGTTTAGAACATTTAACTGAAACTGTTAATTCTACACCAAGTTTGAGTGCATTTGTGTGTGTATGAGTGTGTGTGTGTGTGTGTGTGTGTGTGTCATTTCAATCATTTAAATGTATGAAATACATACATATTTTACCTTTATACACTAATCAGCCATAACATTAAGACCACCACCAGGTGATTTCAATAAAATTTTATTTGTATAGCGCTTTTAACAATGCGTATTGTCGCAAAGCAACTTCAGATTAAAAAAAAGAAAATCTTAAAAAAAAAAAAAGATCACCAATTATACAACAATAAACTGGTGACAGGATCATGCACTGTCCATAAAATAAATGTTTCAGAACACCCAGTGCACCACAGCCTGCCTCACATGGGGCCCCTGCTGCCCATGGCTGCTGACCCAGCCTCCAAACTCCCCAAGTTCCAATGCGAATGAACACCCATGTGATGTGCCAGACAAACTATTCACTGCGAGCATCCTGGTGCCAGACACCACAGCACACCCACGGAAGTCTTATGTAGTGATGGCCTGAGAGCCACAACAAGACCCAACCCCTAGGTGGTTATAATACTATTGGTTTTAATGTTCTAACTAATGAGTGTATTTTCTTTTAAAGTAAGACATATACAGTACTTCAATATACTGTTTGTGCAATTAACATGTCAATATTGCAGCGAACATTTGCTAATTGGGAATTTGTCAGTGTAACATCTTATGAGTATCTGCTACTTTTTTTAGCCATCATTTTGTATAATGTGTGATTTAAACCTGTCAGTGTTGTAAGATAGCACAACCTCTTAATGATGTTGTTAAAAATCTCCACACTCCCACAATGTGATAAGCAGATTCAGCGCAATTTCCCTACACACAGACCTCCTCCTATTATTAATTGATATAATCTATTTCTGCTAAATAAAACCATGAAATTCACAACAAACAGCAACTGAAAAGAAGTATTCCAATGTGGCTGAAGCTATTACGAAAACTGAATATTAAGAACATGCATTATCAGTGATCCAAAACAACGTTGTCCTTTAAATTAGCAAGCAAGCTCTGTGAGATGTAGCTGAGGAGTAATTTATGCACGGTGTGCTGACATTGGCTAGATGTGTGCGTGCTCTGTGGGACTTGATTAACGTAATACATTTTTTGTTTGTGCATAATACATAGTGAGTTTGTAAATTACATTCATTGTCATTAGTTAGACAATTTAGCTAGCTATGTTAGCTTGCCGGATAAGACTATTTATTTGATATAGTTCAGTGAATCAAGTATGGTCACTCAGTCACATTATTCTTTTCATAATTACCTTGGTGGAACACAAAAATTTGTCAAATGAATAGTCTATTCTAGCGAGCTAATGTCATTAGTTTATGTTTGCCGAGAAAATAGGTAGCTAACTTAGCTAAAGATTTCTTTTTTTTTTACACAAGCATGTACAAGCTAATGTCATTTATTTGCATAACTTTTTTAAAATTCATGCCTAAAAGTATTTGTCATATCACTGTCGCTGGGGAACATGTTTAGGCTTAATAGAAAACTGTTCATCAACACAGTAGGAAAAGAGAGCAGCAGAATGATGGCCAAGTGGCTTCATGTGTGTGTCTATATAGGTTCCATTATGTGTATATGGACATGTAATCAGAGGATAAAAAAACTGAACAAAGCAAACATATAGTCAAGACATACAGTATGTTTGTGCGTTTAGAAGTGATAATCTGAAATTGATATCCTGGGTCTGTGCTCACATGCTCTGTGTCCTTTGTCCAGGGGAACTGATAAGTGTCTGTGGATTCATACAATTCAGCGGAGTCATAACCACCATGTAGATGTCGACACCTCTTCCGTCTGGAGAAAGTGAGGCTTCATCGTGTGAGCTGAACATTATGGACTGAGATTTATGGACTGATCTGCAGCGCACTTGTGTGTGTGGACACTGTACATTGTAGAGCCAGATCATGATGAATCTACTGCACTTCTCTCTGGCTGGACTCCTGAATCCTAATGTCTGCCTACTGAGGAGAGGGAGACAGACAGAGAAAGAGAAAGGGGGGGATTGATGAAAGGGACAGAGAGGACACTGGAAACAGGAAAAAGGGAGGAAGATAACACTGACAGTAAAGGAGAAAGAGAAAAATAGAGGAATAGAAGATGGGAAGAAAGAAAGAAAGAAAGGGTTCAGATAGAATTAAGAGAATGAGTAAAAAAAAAACAGACACTGTAAAAGTATGGAGGGAGATTGTAAAGACACGCATTCAAGTGATGCCCACAATGAGATATTACATCACTTCCTGTTTATAGTATCCCTCCCAGGTTTGAAAAGAGGTCAAACTTGTATTTTAACAACAAGTCATGTTACTTAACGTGTGCCAGGTTTGCTGTCAATACATGAATGCGTTGATGAGAAATGACCTCATGTCCTGTTCGATTAGTTTGTGCACTTGGACAAACCAACCTGAGATGTCTCACGATGTTGATGTTAAGCTGAGAGGTCTCATGATGTTGTGATAGAAATTTTATAATCAGACATAATTTGTTGGCAAAAATAAATACATAAATATATTGGCATTCAAGCAAATGAATGTTTTTTTGTTTTTGTTTGTCAACTTTTTGATTGTGCAGAATAACAACACGATTATGAGAGTAAATACTACCTTTATTTCTCTATATACACAATGCACTTATCTCAGTGTTAAAACTATGGCTTGGATACCATCAGGGTAGATCAAGGTGGATCAGGTTTTCACAGTATGCAGGAGACATGAACAGTCTGGCCTCCCAGGAATTCCCTTAATTTCCCAAACCTGTGGAAATAGTTTGGAGTGATGTACTGTACTGGGGTTGTGGCAATAACACCCAGCTGAGTTCCTGTTGCCTTTGGTGATCAAACTAGGCTGAGAGCGTTTCACTCGCTGAATGTTCACAGGAATGACTGCAGTGGAGTCCAAGTCATTCCTGTCGAGATTCATGTCATTCATGGATGTATGGCCTTCTTTAAAACATTTGCACAATTCAAAATATATCTCGATATAGTATAAATTTGCATGACCCAAAGAATCTAAAGAAAGAGAATTGTGATTTATTACTTAAAAACAAATGTGCATGTCGGTAGCACTAGATGTACATGCAGGGATGTGCACCAATATTGCATATTGCTATGTGGATAGCTAATACTGTATTGAATGAAGTGAAAAATTAGTATAAATTAAAAGACATATTGATTTTGTTCTTATAAAGAAGTATAATGGGAAAAAAAAACAGAAGCCAAAAATAGACATTGGTACAGTCTGTGAAAAGAATACATTTTATGTCTCAGTATAGCATTTAGCTAGATAGCAAATAGCAGTGTACAGCATCAAGCTCAGCATGATGACTAGAAACATTATCTCAGTCAGCAGGACGAGTCATTGATGTGTTTTATTATCCATATTGAATGTGTATCATTGAAATTGATGGGCCAGTGTTTGATTTTAGAGTTTGCACTTGTGCGAGTCAGATTCTGTAGCGCTCCGTAGGGAAATAAACTTGGAATGAAATAAATGCCCATTTCACTTGTGATTCCGACCCAATCCACCTACGGGTTCAGAACGAAGCCGCAGAGAGAAAAATCTGCTTGTAGTAGTCTGAAGCTGAAGGGAGAGAAAATTTGAATCAATATTTCCCATTAGCGAGGCTGATGCTTAGAGCAACAATGGGCTCGGCGGAGAGAGTCGGGTCTTTGTGTGTTCAGGTGTGGAGGATAATTGAATCTGTCTTTAGAGAGTTCCAGCCTGATTAAACGGAGGGGGGGCATCATCACAATCAGAGGAAGGTTATGAGGAGATGGAGTCTGCCTCTCTCTCTCGCTCACACACACACACACACACACACACACACACACACATGAATGGGGTGGGATTGCTCTCTCATAGTGTGTGGTATACCTTAAGAGAGAGAGTGTGTATTGTATTCTTCAAAGATAAGTTGAGCATGTGTTTCTTGTGTAGAATCATTTGAGGTGTGTGTGTGTGTTGTGTGTGTGTGTGTGTGTGTGTGTTGTGTGTGTGTATGTATTACTCCCAGGTGTTGTGTAGTGTAATGGGGAGTGAGATAGGGATCAGGGAGGAAATGGCTGTTGCAGTGTTTGACCCGTGCTTCACCTCTCCTCGATCTGTCATACTGTCCTCCATCTGACTTCTCACCCCTGCTCCCTGTCTCCACCATGCAAAGTAAGAGGAAACAGACTAGCACTCCTGGCTCTCATTTGGGCCAGTGTGCACACAGACACACACACACACACACAGTTTATATTTTCTTTTTTCGTGGACCTGAACCATTAGCTGACCTCCTGTTCTGTTGAGCAGAGATAAATTTGGTTTTTGAGCTCCAGATTCCAGCCACATTTTGGGATTTCCCTTTGAAATGCTTTGAAATGTCACTCTTTGCAAGACTGAGGAAAAGATCCAAAAAAGAAAAGGCAATATCTGGCAGAGAGCTCACACTGATTCACAGAAATTTCCACTTAGCCCAAATGCATCCAATCAGCCTACATATGTTTGATCTTTTGCTTTTTTCTGCAGCTATTGGGCTTATGTACTGTAGGTAAGAAATTCTATACACCCAAAATCTTTTTTGTAAATATGTAACCACACTATAAATATCTGCCTCAACCCACATCCTGCATGTGGTCGAGGAAAAAAGAATACACAATTACACACAGTCAAGGCTATGTCTTCACCAGGCTGATAAAGGGAATAATAAAAGCTCAGGTACAGTAAGTACCAAGCAGTTAATATTGTCTGTTACATGTTAATTTACAGGACTATCTAATCTTTTTTTCTACTTATTTTCTATGTCACAAA
Source organism: Clarias laeviceps (assembly GCA_030014305.1). Classification (NCBI taxonomy): domain Eukaryota; kingdom Metazoa; phylum Chordata; class Actinopteri; order Siluriformes; family Clariidae; genus Clarias; species Clarias laeviceps. The sequence continues at coordinate 14,137,856 of JAQMYJ010000037.1, forward strand.
TATTGAAAACAACAACAACAACAACTTTATATTAGCTAGCCAGTTTTTTAAACGATTCATTCTTTAAGTGGGAAAAAATACATAATTAAAAATCTTTAGAGCTTTTGCACTCAGAGCTTAAAGAACAGCACTGTTTACAGACCAGAAATTACGTGAACTCCATAAACCCCGTAACACATCACCCAAGCAAACAACAGCACCCGAAAATGACATGCCTCAAATGCTGTGTTAAGATCTTAAATGGAAAGGAATGTAAAATTCAAACATGTCCACCAATGATTTATCTATTTTTGATCAGAGAAAGCCTGTTTCTGTCAGACTAAATCCCACACCCTCTTCGATCTGATTGGCTGTCTGATGAAGATAAGTGGCGAGTCAGTGCACCCACAGCACAAAATAATTTGTCTTTGTCATCCTGTCCAGTTCATTACGCTGTGAGATACAAAATACATATGAAGCTTGGGAAAGACTTCATAGCTTATTACAGCGCTAAAGTAAATTTCAGACACCAAATGTGTTTTGGCTAATTGGCTACACTTTTGGGCAAAGAGGAAATTATGCAAAAGATGTTTACTGAACCATTCTTTCAATAGATCTACAAGTCATTTCATAATCTTTGATTGACATACAGTATCTATCCACATTATAAGGCCCTCCAAGTCAATTAGCAAAAAATGGGTGAAACTGAACAACTTCGACAAAGTTTGATTTATAGTTGTAAACATTTTTTGTGCCATTATGAACCACTGGATCAATGCAACTTGTCATGCTCATCATCACCCCAGAGATGAGAAAAAAAGATGACTTGGTCATGCAGCTGCCTAGCTCCCCCCATCATACCCTGTGGGCTGGGGACATCGATGGACTTCCCAGGAATCAGTGTGACACATTCTGTAGCATTCAACATCTAACAAAATTTTCCAATATTGTTAGTCAATTTTCTAATATTATTAGTCAATTGTTAGTAACGTAATATTTTGTCTGAATGAGTGTCTGAAGGAGTGTCATCCTACAGCATCATATTATAATATTTTCAAATTCTTCATATATTCTGATTATTGATTATGTTGATCAGCCTTTTCCTCCTCTTTTCCATCTTTTGATTATTCTTAAGATGTTTTCTTCACCACCGGCACTTGGTTATGGTCACTGCTTTGGCATGAAAGTTGGTAAACACATGCTGACTGTATACTATACAGAACGAAAACTTTGAAACACTTGACAGAATTTAATATTTGAAATTGTGCAAAATATATTATATATTCTTCAGTTATTGGAACAAAAAACACACACACACACACACACACTTACAAAAAAATACACAAAGAAAGATTATAAACATATTTTGGCATGAATATTCAATTTTGGGACTAAAATTCTAGCGTGGTCTTAAATGACCAGGCTGTGTATCAGCCGTTACTGGTTATTATGGTCATTCATGACCGATGTGCTGCTTGTATGGATTAATCAAATGTGTTTTATATACTTTAAACACTTAAAAAATAAAATAAATAAAAAAATTAATAAATAAATAAATTCTTTTGGGTAATAAAAATAATGAATGCAACATATGCATGCAGTTAAATTAAAGCCATTTATGTTCTGGATATATTGTAAATGTTTGGAATGGAAAAGGGTCATTATTTAGTGCACAAATAAAACACGAGGCAATGACAAAAAAGTGTATTGCAGCTATTGCAGAACAAAAGATGTGTGTGCAATACAGTGAACCTCTTTCTCATGCAAAGACTAAGAAAAAAGATCAACTGCCTCCTGCTTGCAGAGCTTAAACGTTTCGGCCTACTACTATGTTGCCATAGTTACCATTAATTAAACAAAGGCTATGTCACTATTGGAGATGTCTGAATTAATGAAGGCTAAACACTGGGGTATTGCTTTGTACTGAATTTTACAAGAAAGGCATAAAGGGGCCGTGTGATATCCAAGCAGATTATAGACAGAACCACAGAATTTGAACCGACAGATAGATATAAACAGATAGATTTAAGCAGATAATAGAGTTTTTCTTTTAGAAAAATGTAACAAAAATATAATATTTTTTTTTCTTTTGTCATTTCTAGCAAAAATCTTGTTGTGTTTGTTGTATGTACAGTACACTATATGGTCGAAAGTATGTGGACAACTAATAGTCCCATGTGCCCTGTATATGCTTCTTCCCTGAATTATTTACCTTAACATAGAAACACACGATTTTAGATTGTCTGTCTATGGCGTAGCATTAAGATTTAATGAAAGAGTCATAAACATGCTCCAGCTCGCCACTGTCTCTCTTTACAAAGCAAGATCCATGACCACATGATTTGCCAAAATTGTAGTACGCAGAGCCCTGACCTCAACCCCACTCAACACCTTTGGGATGAACTGGTACACTGACTGTGCCCCAGGCCTCCTCATCTGACATCAGTGCCTGACCTCACTAATGACCTTGTGGCTGAATGAACAAATCCCCACAGCTCCAAAATCTAGCAAAAAAATCCTTCCTGGAAGACTAGAGGTTATTATAGCACCAAATGGGAATCTGTAATATGATTTTTAATAAGCACATATCGGTGTGATTGGTCAGGTGTCCACCTTTCATTATCACTAAAGCCATATAAGTCAGCTTCTCAGATGAGCTAGAATTATCTTAGCATCATCCTCAAACCACTACCAAACACTTCTGCAATTAAATACACACAGTCCTTTAATCTATAAATACCTTTTTTATTTTTTATGTTGTCAGTGATCTATCTGAATTTTTTTTTATGACTGTCGACAAATTATTTTGCTGTTCCCTTTCTGCTGCAAATAGCAGCATGTTAATGAATTTTTGAATGTACTTTCTTAGAACGGCTTAATGTTTGCAGATTATACATCTACAAAGATGCCAACAACAACATGGGCATGACTACCACTGCATATTTCATGTGGTACCACAGTCTGGGTTTTCACTAAAGTATTAGATCACTTAAGTCTGTCATAACCTATTTTAGGAGTGCCATGCTGCTTGATAAATGGTAAATTATCAATTTGTTGTATTATTGCAGAGTTGAAAGCTATATAAGTCTTCTTTCTTTTCTTCTTTCTTTTTGTAGATGTAGGCAATGCTGTTATGCTTGCCATTTAATTTATCAAATCTTTTCAACATCAGAGCTGTTAGCATGAACGGTGTAATGACAAGAGCACAGGACAAGGAGGGGCTGCCTGCAATGCTGCTATTAGTGTATTAGGGGAGGCGATTAGTTATAAAGAAATAAATCTTCTTAATGAAGCACAGACACAGCAAGCGCAACATTAATGCAGGGATGCTTACTGTATTTGTCAATGCATATTTGTAGTGTGTTGCTGATTATCACACTTATTCTGTGTGATATAAGTGTTATATTAAGTGCAATGCCCAGGATTTATCTATCTATCTATTTATTTATTTATTTATTTATTTGAAAGGTAGAGCACCATTCCATGAAACATTATCAGCCTTATTTAGGCAAAAAAAGAACAGTCACTGGTTATAATTTTGCAACGCTTGTCAACGCTTGTTAAAAAAATGGCAATTAGTCATTTTGAAGGTGAAAATGTCTGTTCTTATCGATGAACTTAGGCAATTTGCCTGGTTCCCTGAAAAGGATTCTAGTCACCACCTATTTCCTGGAAAAAGTATGTTTAATCAATATTACAATGTTCATTTTACATTCTGCAAATGATTTTTTTGTATTGAAAAGCAGTGTTCTACTTGCATGGTACTTAAATAATTGAGCTCAAAGCATCATAATTACCAACATTAGTGTCAGATTTTAAACAAGCGTTTTTAATTGCCAGTTGCCTGAATTGAGTGTCTTACTACTACTACTACTACTAATAATAATAATAAAAATCATCATCATCATCAATTTTATTATTATTATTATTATTATTATTATTATTATTATTATTATTATATGGATATTTCACCCACAGAGTCTACAACATTCACAGTCTACAATGCACTGCCCACCTTGATGTATGTCAAGATGAAAATCATGACACTGCACACAGCCAACATGCTTTGATTTCTGTCCTCAATTTAAAACAAACCTTGTGAAAAGTGATCAGATTAATCGCTCTTTGATACACACAGTTATTGTCTTTGAATGGTCCATATTTCGTATCTAAGGTTTAGCTTTTATTCTTGTAGTTTAAGGATGAGAGTAAGGCCCGAGTTCTAACTCACATTGCAGGGACACCTCTCTGGCAGTATCTCAGATTCATCAGTCTTCAGCACCTACAGTAGAGCTGACCTCTCAGCCTATGTGAGACCTTGAAAACCAACCCTTCTAGCACCTTTTGTCTTTTTAATCCCTCCCACCCGGTATAGAAAGTCATAAAAACCCAAAAAGGAAATGAGAAGCAATTAGTAACTACACTGTTTTGGAATTCAACTAAGAAGTTAATTTTATATTATAATCAGATAAGAGTTAGCTAACTGGCTAACTTGATATTAGGTCACTGAATTATTGTTAAAATACCTAACACAGACCATCCATGAGAACAATCAATAAAGCATAGAAAATGTTAATAATTGATCATTCATTTTTATCATTGATTTATTGTTTCTTCAAAGAAACAGCTATGACCGTTCAGCATCAAACTCTTTGTTGACAATGGAAATGGTAACATCTCATTTACTTTTAAATGAAAAAATTTAAATCCAGTGTTTTAAATAGTTTTATATATAAAAAAAATAATAAAATTTAAATTAAATGCTTATATAATAATTTTTGGTCTAAAAATTAATTTAACCAGTATACACTAAAAAAAAATCCATAGAAGCAAGGTACTCCTAAAACACACACACACGCACGCACATGCGCACATACACACACACACACACACACACACACATACACACACTAGCAGTCAGTGGTTCAGCAGCTCTCTAAATTGCTCTGCATTAAATAAGTCTAAACCCCAGAGCTACAGAGTTGAGACAAGTGTGGATGTCTCACTGAAAAGACCGTAAATCATGTTAGTGGACTAGAAAATGCAAGGCCTTGGAACATGCTGAGGCTTTGTGTACAGGGCTATTGATTAATTCCTGTTTCAATTTCCTTGATGGAGCTCTACCCAGAAATTTTCGTTTCCTAATCCAATACTAGAAAAAGAAAGGCTAAAATATAAGTTCAGAGTTCAGTCATTGTTAAACCTTTATTAGCCCAAGAAAGCTCAATGCAGTTTGAAAAGAAATGTAGTGTTTAAGGTTTGCAGTATATACTATGGGGGGAAAAAAGTTGATACATATGATTACTCATTTTTAATCAAAAACAGCTAGGATTGGTTTCAGAGCAAAATTAGAAATAAATGGCCAAGCATACATCTGCATACCACATGTTACATAAGGAAAAAAACAAACAAACAAAGAAAAAAAACCTCAGAGCCTGCTGGGCTAATGACGGTGATTTGTGAGGTAGTGATCTGTCGATGGTTGAAACCATTCACAAATATGAAAAAATCTGATATGTATGTTGTTGTGTAGGCTAATTATGATCTTTTGTTTGTTGACCTGTGTGAAGCCGTAACTTATAATTAAAAATCACACCCTGGTGCTGATATCGGCTCCTGTAACAAAAAGATTTGAAGTGGATTTGGAAACGAAATTTTTTTTTGGAAAGATTGAATGTGGTTTTCTTTTGTTAACAAAAAGTATATAGCTACATATATTAGCTAACATAATGTATTGTTTAGGTTCACCTTGGGCTGCCTGGGCTGCTCTAGCCCCTCAGGACATGACTCCACAAGTCATCTAGGGGTGTGCTGTGGCATCTGAGACCATGAATGTTGGATTCTTTGGATATTAAAGGTTGTGGGGGGGCATCTGTGGATCCGACTTGTTTGTCTGGCACATCCCATGAGTGGTCGATCAGATTAGGATCCGGTGAGTTTGAAGGTCAGGTTGATGGTCCTGGGCACGTTGCCTGCATGCCCCATGCATAGGCTGAGGAGCGTTGGGTGTTCTGGTGTTTTTCTCTCATGGGAAGCATTGACTATTTTTTTTACCAATTTGTGCTGCACTGGCTTTCCTTTGGAATCAGACCAGACAGGCCAGCCTTTGCTCCCCACAGCCATAGCCTTGGGTGGCCATAATCCTGTCACCAGTTTACTGGCATATAATTGATAATCAATGAATACATATATAAAAGGTAAGAAAACCACAAAGCACAAAGCATAATGTCCACTGTACAAGCCTCTGGAGGCAGCGTTATGACCTTCAGTTGGTCAGGTCTAAGCTCACCAACTTTATGTGGTAATAAAATGAAGTCAGCTGACTACCTGAATAGACTGAATAACACATCAACGTTTTTTTCTTCCATCATGACATAGAGTTATTCCAGGACTCAAACTGTGAAAGTCTATCTATCTACAGTATCTATCTATCCATCTATCTATCATTGGTGTTGATTATATTTATTTATTATTCATATCTGTGTGTTAGGTACACAGAAAGCTCTGTGATATGATTAATGTCATCCTCCTCCTCCTCCTCATCATCATCATCATCAATGTCTGTCTTGTCAGTGGTCTTTCCAAAATCATCCACAAAAGAAAGAGAAATTAATTGTTGTTTTAGAGTTGTGTATAGTTGCATTGTTCAAAGAATTAGCATCATGCTTTACCTGTGAGTGCAGCAGCTGGCAGTCTAAGGGAAATGCAGTGTTACATCTGGCCTCTCTTTAATGACAGACCCAGCTCTTTAAGCCTTCTGTGCAGCTGTGTTCTGTAGAGTGTATCACACAAATACATTAAACATGTATTTAAAATAATATAATATATAAAGAATAAATATAATATTATGTTAAGAGTAATATAATATCTAAAGAATATATTGAGTTATTAAATATATTCAAAGCATGAAATTAAGGCAGTGGTTGTTTAATGAAAAAGCTTGTCTGTTTGCTTAAATACAAAACATTTCAATAATCTAAATTGTAATGCTCAATGCTTTTAATCCTTTAATGCTCAAAAAATAAATAAATAACTATACCATGGGTGAAGAGTTGCAAAGAGAAAGACACTCTGGTTTGACTGGGAGAGTCCATGATGGCAAAGCATTTTTCCATTATCTGGTGACCTTTTTATAATTAAAAATAAACAAATCTGAAATGAAAAAGACACTCATTTATTTTGTCTTCAACACCGTTTATATCCACCAGCCGAATGAATCTCCTGTAGATTTCCACCTTCTTCATTTTATTTATTTTAATCACTTTCTTAAGTTTCTTTTTTAACACAATTTGATAATAACTAAACAATTAAATAATAGTTTTTAAATTTCAGTAATAATAATAATAATAATAATAATAATAATAATAATAATAATAATTGTGAGGTATGCCATCCAGGACAGTTCACCTCATCCGTATGATGCACCCAGTATATAACATCACCCTCCTCTAGTGCCCCTGGTCTCTGGTTTAGACCTGCATGTATAATTACCTACAATTATAGTTATACTTCCTGACATTCTTTGTATTTGTTTCCACTGTACGTGGCACATAAATGTAGAAGAGGTTTAGATGTGTTTACCCACTCAAAACCGTTTGAGTTTTACTATATACCATCTTATTTCTGACAATATATAAATCAATATAACAAACTCTACCAGTCTGATATGTACATGTAAAACCTATTGACCCACGCTATAGACAAATAAAAGGCTATATGGCACGCTATACTGCATCGATTTAATTGGAAGCAGAAACGCACTGCAAGCACATAAATAATAATGATGATGTTCTTTATTAGTATTGGATGCATTAGGTCATATTTTCTTGTCTTACTGTTACAAATAGCCTGGAAATATATGTAGAACATTATGGATGGTTAAATGTCATCAACAGAAGTGCACCATATGCCTGAGAAAAACCGTCTGGGAAAACAGGTCCAGGACAGACTCCTGATTGCTTTGACATGTACCTCCTGTCAGTCTTGTTATAGACACTCCCCAAGGCCCCTTTGCTCCACCCCCATTTTAGTTCTCAGAAAGGCAAACATAGCTGAAAAACAACTGCTGAGCACTCATTGCCACCAGATAGAAATACACTCTTCTGGAAAAACATGTACAATGAAATCAATCTTAGAGCAAAAAAATAATAATTATCTGCTTTAGGTATCAGTCAGGTTGATAACACCAATTAGGAAAATCTATAATAACATAATTAATTATCTCGTGTTAAACCGCTGTATAACTAAGAGTGCTTGCAGTAGTGATGCTGTTTTAAATGTCCAAGCATGTAAAGGTGTTTATTACAAGGGGTCTAGTCTCATACTGTGTAATCTTTAAAATTTTCAGTAACAAATCAATTTAAAAAAAAGACCACAATAGAAGGGGTAAAATCAGTCTTAAAGTCATACTGGTCTTGCCGTAACATCACAAAGTAGTGTAATTTTAGTATGCTGCATGCATCAGAAATAAGGCATAAGCTACACTAAGCATCGTAATTAGGTAATGGACTGACATTAGACCCATTTCTGGTACAAATATCCACATATGAAGAGGCACAGACAGACACATTGAGGTATTTTAGCAAAATGCATACCATCTAGTGGAATTCATTTCATTTTGCAGTGGTGCAATATGCAGCTATTATTTCCCCAACAGTTTGGTGCTGCTTTAATCTGCCAGCCCTGAATCCAAAGAAGTTCCTGAAGGCCAGTCTCAACAAATGAAATAATAATAATGCATCATTTGTATAGCGCCTTTCTAAGACTCAAGGTCACTCTAGATCCACATTTAAAAAGAAGGAAAGCAATTAGCTGGAAATAGAAAGGAAAAAATGTTAGGAGAAAAATTACATGCCCTGGTTAAAAAAATATGCAAAGTATATTAAATTTCAGACTGGCAAAACATACCAAAGTGGCCATAATAATTAGTAATGTACAGTACGTGAAGGTTGCTATTTTGGGGCATTTAATTTTGTACTAAATACTATATATTAAAGCATAACTTTAAGTGTATAACTTATATCTTGAGTGTTAAAATGTAACACCTTCAAGTATACCTTGGTACCATTTAAAGTATGACGGGTGTTCAAGTCAAACCAGGACTTGTGATGAAATTTCTTGTAAATGAGGGAATAAAACTGACTTTTCAGAAGTCTTCAAGCACAGTATGGTGATGAGACTTGGCTGTGTCGATACTAACATACAATACATGCTTAATAAAATGAGTACAGGGTGGGCCATTTATATGGATACACCTTAATAAAATGGGAATGGTTGGTGATATTAACTTCCTGTTTGTGG
>JAQMYJ010000037.1:14147234-14168138 GCA_030014305.1 Clarias laeviceps
GTCAATGCAACCCTCTTCTCCGTCAGTGTGTGAAGAGTGGGAGAAGAGGGTTGCATTGACAATCCAACACAAACAGGAAGTTAATATCACCAACCATTCCCATTTTATTAAGCTGAATCCATATAAATGGCCCACCCTGTAGTTTAATTAAAATGTAGGTATTTAATTTTATAAATACATTAAAACTCCTACAAAACATCTTATAAATATACAATTAATATACCATTAATATATTCTTTATGCAGTAGTATGTTCAGTTATATTTATAGCTAATTCCAGCTAATTATTAGACTTTTTAGTTATAATTATCTCCTTTTGGCTGCTCCCTTTTGGTTTACCACAGAGGATCATTTGATGTGATTGTTGAATGCATTTTCTATACTACAAAAGCAACATGTTTGCAACAGGACATTGGCTTTGCACCATACATACTGCAGCATTGTGACCGCATGACCTGCACACATGCATTCAAGTGAGTGAATGAGCAAGCAACAGGAACCTCTAATTGGCTTGAACTTAGGACAAATTGTAACACTTGATTAATAGAAGCCCACGGTGCTGATTCGAGCAGGGCACAAGCCCAAGCCAACCTTCATCATCATGATGGCACAAAAATGTAAATTGAACAGGCATGTGAATTCAGATGGCAAACAATCAAATATGTTTTGTAAGTGTTACAAGGTGTAACAAAGGGCTGGACAACAACACCAAGAGTAAAATATAGGTGGGCTTTCAGCGCATTCATCAAGGGTTATTTTAAACCTCAACAAGTAAATATTTTAAAACTCAACAAGTAAAGCATTGAAATATAAGCATTAATAACTGCATTTAATAAATTACACTTAATTTTAACTATAGTATACTACTTTTTCAGCACATTGTTGCAATTATCATTTTGAGCATACTTTTTACACACATACACAAAATACACACACATACACAAAATAGAAAACTTTTAATTGTAGGAGTACCTTTTCTTTTGGCACTAGACCTGTTGCACCCCCACCTGTTTCTGTTTGGTTAGTTGCAAGGTTATGCTGAAGCTGATGTTTCACCCCTTGTATCAGGACATCTCCTGGTGGTTTCCCTGATACTTCTTACAGTTAACCTTTCTCAGGGGTTGCCTGCTCCCCATGCCTTGTCCAGTCTTCTCAGTCAGAACAAGAAGCTTGCTTTCTCCACCTCCTACAATTAGTCTTTTTGCTTGGTGCCATCTGGCTACTTGGAACCCCATGTCCTTGAGCAGACGTTGTTGTGGCCCCCACCTATAGCCGATAGCCCCCACCTCCATAGGGTAGAGCCTCAAACTTCTTCGACCTTCACTGTACTCGGCAACCTGGTTAGCATGTTTAGGCTGCGTTCTCTCCTGGGCTGCATACAACTCTGCTCCCATGGCATCATAAGCTTAACCAAACCGAACAGGGTAAGGTGTCATAGATTACCCTGATGAGAAAGTTGAGTTAAGCCTGTGGCAATTTCTAAATGTCTATCTAGGTGATCACTTAACTCATGACATTTCCCCATGTTGTTCCCCAACCCTCCTGCACGCAGACATTTATATTTGCATTAATTGCATTTGGCAGCCTCCCTTATCCAGAGAGCCTATAATTTTATCTAATTTTACATCTGAGCAGTTGAGAGTTTGAGAGTTTTACAGGGCCCAACAGTGGCCATTTAATGGTGCTGTGTCCAATCAGTAGTCCAATGCTTTAACCACAGAACTACCCCTGACCCCTCAGACACATGTGTCCCTCATTCTTTGGGTAGAAAATGAAGTTGTAGCACCACACCTTGTACTTTCCAGGAAAGTGACTTAAGTCTATCCTGTCCAGACCTATTGATAGCTGCTGAAGGATGGCTTTTCCAATTCCCTTGTTTGATTGGTGTGCTGTATAGTGACTTCATTTGGGCTCTGTATAATGTATGTGATAAGCGGGTGGTTTTCCCACCACTGGTGGACATAATCTTGTCATTCTGCTTACCTAGCCTTTTCAGGAGCCTGGACGTGCATATGGAAGTTTGCAGCAGGCAAGTGATGTCATGCATTATGGGAGAAACCTCCAGCCTGCAGCCAGCTGGACTCCACCGACCAACGCCCTTGCTCCAATTAGTATGACTTTAAATAACATAAAAAGAATAAAGAGTTGGATTTTGCATGGTAGGCAAATGTGATGCCTCCTTCCAATTGCTGCCAGCCAGATATGATATACTTTAGCACAAAGCACATGTGCAAGCCCTTAAAATATCTCATCTTACCATCACCTTGATGGTGTCTGGGATATAAAAGAAGTCTTGGTCAAAGGGAAAGCTGGCATAGTACTTGCCAGGTCCAGCTATACAACATGACTTTCTTCTCGATCGTAATGGTCTGGATCTGTTCCCAAATCATTGAAGCATGCTCAACACATTCTAGGAAACTAGGGGACTCCAGCCTTCTGCCAGCTTGTGTCAATATAGCTATTCTCCATCAAGTAGGTAGGCATACTTCTTGCCATAACAGAGAAGAACATCTTTCCCTCAACATTCAGTAGAACTATACTCTTCTCTTTTGAGATGTAAAATGTCACAGAAAGGATGCTCAGTTTGGTCCAGGCAACTCTCATGAGGTTCATAGGATCATCAGCACGCTCAGACAATGCTTCTACATTGTTATTCTGTGTGGTCCTGGTGCTGATACTGATCTTGCTCATAGGACTATCAGCAAGCCTGCAAGCCCTTGTCTGGTATCATCCCAAATGATTTTCAGACTCTCTTTTTCTAACAATCTCTGCTTTCCTCCATCTCTTACCTAGCTTCCTTCTGGTTGCCACCAGCTCATTGATTCCCTTCTCTTTCCTCTCCATCATCCTCACAACTGCCTCTTTAATGGTCACCTCACTATACATGCCAATACTCGTTTCCAACTCCCTCTTGAGTTGCTGCTGTGTCCACATAATGAGGACCTGAGGATCTTCTTCAGATCCTCTTCCTCTGCACCTGCAACATCTGGCCTGATGGCACTGTGGTTTTTGCTCAGTCTTGGATTTCATTTATGGGCTAACCTTAACCCTTCCAGGTTGCTTACAGCTTTCTCCACTCTGCTACTACTTTCCCATGTGGATGTGAAGTGTTGTTGCTTTTTCACCTCAAATCCTTAGAAGAATCACCTTGTTGGTTATTGTTTTTGCATTTGTTAAAGTTTGATCTGTTCTAGCAGGTCCTTCTTTTATCCTGCCTCTCAGAGGGTCTACAGGTTGTTTTCTTTGATTTGTCCTTGTATGGTTTGGGTGTTTCCCCTAGAGGAAACTAGAGAATAAAGCTATTAGTCCACCTCTTCCAGTGCAGTCTATCCTGTGGAGCAGACCGGTGGAGATTACCAGTCTTTCCTGTTTGTCCTCTAGTCTTTCTTGGACACCAACTGCCCTATTTATAATAATCCAAGGATTACCTTAAATCAAAGAAAGTTTTGTTATAACATTTAAAGAAAATGTATAATATTACAAATATCTGCTGCAATTGAGAAAAAACATAATATGTTGTATATATTTTATGCATTATAAGTATATACTTTTTCACTAGGGCAATTTGAGGGAGACATAAGTAAAGTCATTTAAGTTCTTTATTTGTAAAATCACTTCACCAAATTCTTAACATTCTGTATTTTATCAAGCAAATATTGCTCTGATATAGTAGGTACAATTTTGTCATATTATTGAAACTTTTTTTGTTCCAAATAATCTCAAAATGTCTATTCAAAAAGTTAAATTAGACAAAGAGAGATAAAAAAAAAAAAAGAACAATGAAACATGGCATTTAAACAAATAGTGGTGTCAGAAATTATACCAAGATTGTCAACTTTTGTACAGTAGTTACTAGTAATTCATTTAATATCAACAGAAATTCTGGAGTTTTATAGAGAATGGTTTTGCTAATATTTTAGCACAAGCTTGTGATGTACTCTCAAATGTCTCAAAGTGGGATTTTTAGCTTCAGTGTAATATTCACAATTTTCTTAGTTTATTGCTAAGACTTTACCTTGTGCAGACTGCATGCCTATTTCATGACAAAAAAAAAATGTGTTTTATTTTTAGTCAATCTGAATTGGGCCTTGAAACGTTAAACTAAAGTGTTTCAAATAGTTTAAGCAGGATATTAGAAATTATAGAAATAATGCATAATGACTGAGTAAAATAATGATTAATGACTGAGTAAAATAATGTGTAATGACTAACTTTTTTACATTTGTGATTCGGGTGTTAATAGTTATGGACCCGCCTTCAAACATTAAAACAGTACAAGGAGAAAAGGCCGCTTTTTCATTCTGTCAGCGTGTTTCCTGTTGTTTGCCATCACATCCCGTAAGAGGAACCAACAAGACAGATTATTCCATTTAAAAAGCTCAAAGTAGTTAAGTTTAGAATTTTGTTCCAAAAACGGACGTGTCTCCATCCGTTTTGGCACCAGGAATAGCAGTGGCAGTGAGCAAGTGAACACTACTGGGAAATTCGTTTACTCTGCTTCCTCTTTCTCCCTTTATAAAAAAATCCATGCCAGATTTAATTGGCAAATTGATTTAGTGCTGGTGTGCATAATCTCTGTGGCCTCTCTGCCAGCACAATAAACTTGGACTGAATACTATTTGAATAATGGGAACTCTTTTGAATAATGGCAGGAGCTGCCAGAGCTAAAGGGTTTCTACTCAATTCCTTTAGCTTTTAACCCTTATATTCTGGTCAAACTAATAAAAGTGGAACACCTACAGTACCTTTGACTGGATCTTGAAACATGATCAAAGCTTTAAGACTCTACTTCCATATGGATTGTTTGTATTATAGAATGTATTTGGTGCTTTGCAATAAATATTTCAATCATATATCTGCAAATCTAAAAGAATCTGACCTGGATCATTCGATTATTTGCTGATAAATAATAACAATTACAGCTGATTTTATCATTTTCCAATAAGTTCTTCACTGAATTTTTTTTCTTCTATTGTTTAAAGAATGAGTTCAACTAAAAAGTCAGAGATGTTAATAAGCATGAACATTTACTGGTACAGTATTTTTTTTTTCTGTTGTTGAAACTTCTGCCGATTCACAAAACTTTAGCTGAAGAAGAAACTAAACAAAGTGTTCACTTAAAATTGTCAACTGCAAACAAAATAAAGTAGACCACATGGACTCTAATGAAAAAATGAATAAATCAGCAGAACAGTGCAGATTCAAACTATATGAAAACAAAAGATGACTTGAATTCTACCTACATGTAGCAGTTGTTGTTATTGCCTGGAAATCAAGAAATGCGGCATCAGGCCTTGTCACACACCTGTAAAGTGTTTGAACTGCAGCAAAACAAGAAACAGGAAGTTCTTGGCTTGGGTTGCGTTGTGGGATTGGAGCAGCCCCACTTGTCTTACCCTGTGGAAATGGGACGAGGTGTTTTTGTGTGAATCCACAGTGCTAGCTGGCGCCTCAGCTTGATTAATGTGAACCCTGGTGGCTTTTTTCTCATAGTTGGTTGTCATTTTTATATTCTTTCCAGTGTCCTGTCAGCAGACTGTGTGAGGAAATATGCTCAACTCTGCAAAATCTGTTTTTCCCCCCTGCTTTTCTTAGTCGTAAATATGTATTTGATCATCATTTGTCATGTCTCGGTGGAGACCGGTGGAGATTATCAGTGGATTAGATAACACAATGAAACTGAGTGTTGGCTGTATGTGTGTGTGTGTGTGTGTGCGTGTGTGTGTGTGTGTGTGTGTGTGTGTGTGTGTGTGTCTGATCGCAATCTATGAAAGACTGAGTTTCGTGAGCTCAGGGTAATCCACCTGCCTGGCTTTGTCTGCAAGACTCCCTCATCACCTAAAGAAGAGAAAGAATGAAGAAGAGAGAGAGAGAGAGAGAGATGGATGGAGAATGTGTGTGCAAGAGAGAGAGGGAGAGAGAAGGCAGACAAAACCTCTTCTTTTTATTACCCATCTGATAGGATTGTCACGCTGGAATGCAATCGCTCCTCTGAAGGCGAGTATTGGAGATACATACATCACCCTGCAGAGAAGAGAGAAAAGAGGAGACAAACAGAAAGTGCTCTCTCTCTCTCTCTCTCTCTCTCTCTCTCTCAGCATCCTGTCTGCTCTTTTGTGTATTTGACCATACACTTTGTCATTCCTCACTGAGAACACAGGAACAATAAGCATTGAAGTCAATCTTTATTCACTTCCAAACACTGTGATAAAGTCATTGCGAACTTCAAATCAAGCAATCCATCTGCATAAATAATGATACTAGTGCCAAGATGTTCTAATGTCGGCAGAGCAAACTTAAATTCGGAATGTTTTACCCAGAAGCCCCACTCCTCTTTTCACTTCACCAAGCCGTCAGAATTCCTCCTTTCCAAATACACAGGGATGCAAAAATAAATAAATAAATGAATGAATAAATAAATAAATAAATAAATAAAATAACAAAAATAGACACCCATAGTTTTAGGAGTAAGGTTTAGCCCAGTCTGGCCTCTCTTTTTTTTTTAGCTTTAACTCTAGTGAGAATCTTATAATCTTTTAAACAACCATGTCAGAAGATGTACCCAATGGTTGTAAAATAAAATATGGGGTCAAATTACTGGACTCCATCAAACAAAGACAACAACTAAAGAAATTGCAAAAGAAATACTGGAATTTGGTTAAAAACTGCCCAAAGCAAATCATAATGATTGAAGATCATCATAAAAAAATATATAATAAAAAATACACAGTTATGTATAATAGTAAAATTAAGAGCATTTCTACATGTTCAATATGTAGAGCAGTCACAGGATTGGGACTAAACAGCTGTGGTTTCATTAACAACATGTTAGGGAGGCTAATGGCCTTTTTAATATTCTTATATATTTGTCTATGGAACATTCCATACTTAGATAATTTCTTTGGAATTTCCACTTACATGCCTGATTAATGATTTATACTTTGTATATTCCAGTCTAAAGAGAAGGAAAGAAACAGTAGTTACAATGGTAACAAACTTGGGTTCATACATTTCATATCATAAAACTATGGGTGTCTATTTACCCCCCTACATGTCTGTGTATATTCCAGCGGAAATGAATGCCTGGATTCATGGCTGAAAAGACAAGATGCTTCACATCCACCAGCAACTGTTTCTGAAGTTCCACACAGAACAGTATATCAGAGTCTGTTTCATCCAAAATAGAAACACTGATTCAGTACCCCGCACAAGCAAATTCAGAGACACAGAAAAAAACTCTCTTACACATACTGTACAGTACACAACATACAGCACACATATACATAGACACATTCAAGTGGTCAATTAGATGCTTGTATGAAATGTTAAAAGCTGTTTGTTTGTTTTTGATTGTAGATGTTTCTAAAATTGAAATGCAAATATTGCTTGTGTTCTCCTTATTCTACTTATTATATGTACTATAAAAACCTTGGCATTTTGTAACATTTAGAAGGAATATATAGTATAATGTATATACTGTAACTGTATAGATGAGATTAATACTAACTGTACTGTATATACAGTATAGCTTTTGGAACTTGTATTAATCTCATGATGTCTCAATATAAAATTTATAATATCTCCTGAGTATCTTATCTAACTAATCATTTTAATGATGATGTAGAATCCCGACCATTTGGCAAGCATATAATGTGACACTGACTTATTTAAATAAATATGCATGCCTTTATTTAAAACTTCAGCAAAATGACACTCATGTCATTTCCTGCTATCATGCCTGATTAATCATAATTCCATGAGTGTTATAGTCCTTGGTGGCCATGTTTGGCCTGTTTGGGCTGTTCCGTGGCCTCAGAACAGTAGTTGGCAGCCATGTTTTTAGCCCGGTCATTCTTTCCTGATGTTGAAAGCATCAGGACAGCAGAAGTCATCTAGAGCTGCATCAAGCAAAGAAAACTAAGGAGATTTGAAATTACTAGGTCTGGGTGAGGAACCTTTGAAAACATTTTCAAAACCAGATGGAAAGGAAGCATATGAAGCGATTTACCGATCATGCATAGTGGCCACTATACAATTGGTAGTTAACAAGTATTGTGATGTGTATATACCTTCATGGCAACATTTGTACAAATGATGTAATAAAACTAAAATTTAAAGGAAAAGTTCACCCTGAAAGACTCCCATACTGTACATATATCTAATTTGCTGTTTTTACACAATTGAGCAGTTGAGAGTTAAGTGCCCTGCTCAAGGGTCCAGCAGCAGTAACTCAGCGATGTTTGGATTTGAACTCATGACCTCCCATTAGTAGTTCATCATTTTAACCACTGAGCTAGCACTGACCTGAATGACTTGCGTGTTGAACTTCAGGTTCTGTTTTGATTTCAGGAGCTAACAGAAAAAGCTGACAGCACCAGCACTGTATCTAGACAAAATACAACAATAATCAAGAAATTAGCACCGGAGCCACTAAACACATCACATTTGTTTCAATATATAATATATTCCACAATGTTTTTTCCCCCCTAAAGGACTGTACCAGAAGGTTTGGAGAAACATCCACAAATGACTAAATAGCAAGACTTGTAATTATCATGCTTACTAGAAATTCTAAAACTAGACAAAAAAAATGCAATTATACAATGGTTATTAAAAATGCTTGCATTTCTGATTGGATGGTAGGTTTCCATTATTTGATTATATGAGGAAAGCATAAATGTAATCACAGTTCTAATTCAATACTCCTGTTACTATGTATTTCACATTTATGTGACATCAATAATGGCTTATGCTATATTCAAGCATTTGCATCGCAATTAGACTAATAACTTTAGTTATGCAAATGAAGAATGATATATAGGCTCAAGGAACTGGAACAATGAGACAATAATAGCATCCTATTGATATGCACGAGCGACTAGAAAATTACTGAAATAAAAATCTAATTAGAATGTGTTTTTTCATATTATTCAGTGGCCATGGTTTAATTTAAATTGCCTACTCTGTTCTACATACTGGTGGAGTTTTTGCCTCCACCTCGTTCACCGCCTGTCTCTGACATAATCTCATACTGTATGTACCAAAGATATAATAACCATCAGCACCTTGTTTCACTGTTCGATCCACCGTTCTTCTTTTATGAGATCATATTACCCGCCCTATCTTGAACATTCCCAATACTCATTTTACAAC
The DNA here is from genome assembly GCA_030014305.1 of Clarias laeviceps. Taxonomy (NCBI): domain Eukaryota; kingdom Metazoa; phylum Chordata; class Actinopteri; order Siluriformes; family Clariidae; genus Clarias; species Clarias laeviceps. The sequence continues at coordinate 14,156,387 of JAQMYJ010000037.1, forward strand.
AAGGAGGTTATATGATCACCCTCATCTTCTGCCTATCGAAAATAATGCTGTCATCTAGTCCAGATCTTATTTACAGTCAGAGTCTTCACAGAAATTGTTTAATCTGACATCAGATATGGAGTGTCACATCTGAATTATTCAAGAGGCAGAACGAAGTCTTCCAAATCTAGTCACCAGAACCCCACCACCCGACCCCTGCATATATCAGCAAGCACACATGCTCTGACATTCCTGGATGCCCAATGCCTTGTGCAATGTGTGTGTCTGCGTGTGACAGAAGGTCATGAGTCGGGACGGGGTGGGAAATTCTGGGCGCCTGTGCAATCAGCGGGTATTGCGGTGCAGCAGTGCGAGGCATGAGCGATGCAGACACGGCTCTGTATTAGCTCTACACGTGTATGCACTCATAGCCATCAGCCCAGACACAGTAATGGAAAACTCATGTCTTATCAAATGCACCTGTCAGTCAGGGAGGCGTTGGCGTGGAGACGTGGAGAAGGATGTGTGTGTGTGTGTGTGTGTGTGTGTGTGCATCCGTCTGCTCTTTACAGCCTCAGTGCATTGACTAGTCAATAATATTAAGCTACTCAACAGTGGCTGCTCTCACAGTAGACTGTTGCCTTATCTTGCATGTTAGGCGAGCATCAGGGCTGTTGTGTAGATTTTTTTATGCTTCTATGTGTAAAAAATAGCCTCAGATTGCTGTCGATAATGCAGAGCTACGACATGAATGAGTTTGTTCATACAAAAGGTTTCCGAAAAAGATGAGTGGACTGAGGACAAAACTGTACAGTATGTCTAATCTGTTGATGGTCAAATGACTAATAGTCACCCTAATGGTGGTAAGAATCTGAGAAGAAGAAAGATAGAGTGCCAAAAATAGTGTTATGGAAATGAAGGATTGTAGGGGCACAGTAGATTTTACTCTCTGACCTTCCTTGTTGCTAGCTGGGTGCTGCTACTGCTGTTCCCCTCCTGAACCATCACTCCTACGAACATGTTGAGTCTCACACCATGGAGCCTCATTATTCTCCTAACATCACAACACATCAGGATCCAGCTACCACACATACACATGCCCTGTGCGAATAGTGTGCGCGCGTGTGTGTGTGTGTGTGTGTGCGTGTGTGTGTGTGTGTGTGTGTGTTTGGTGGAGGTAATGAGACCCTGCCTTGCTCTCACACCACCATCTCCGCTGTTAGACACTAACAACTATGTGTGCCTGAGGCTAGGCCATAAGACTGGCAGCGAGAGCCAGAGATTGAGAGACAGAGGATGCAGCCTACCTAACTAGCTCATCCTGAACTTTTGATTGTGTGTGTGTGTGTGTGTATGTGTGTGTGTGTCTAAGACTGGTTTAAGTTTGTCATTGGCTCCCCACAGGGTGAATGGGATGTGCCCAGTGTACTATTTCAGATTAGTGGTTGGTGCTAAAGCCCCTACTGCTGCTAGCCCTGGTATTGAGCATGGAGCTGTGTATTGCTCTTTGTGTAAAGCTGGTTGTAGAGGGTGTGATTGCAGAGATTAATATGAGATAATGACAATTAAATCTTGGCTGGATTCTATTCTATACCAGACTGTGCAATGATATGTTCCGTATGTCAGATTATACAATGAATATTCTTTAATGATCATAATGCATTGGGATTGTGCTGAAAGCAGGCTTGCATAATCAAAAACAAGAGCACTGTATAATAGTAGCAACGTTATGCCTAGCAAAAAAACACACCAAAAAAAGAAGTGAAAAAGGGATGGCTTTTGCTTCTGGGTAAAGGAGGACAAGATGGAATACCTATTCTTCAAAGTGAGCATGAGGTAATAAGGATATTTTTTGTGTCCATTAGCAGGCGTGGTAGCAGAGACATTTTCTCAGCCGCCACAATTCAACGAAATGCTCTTCTTTTTAAATCCCATAGGTTTCGTTTATGTTTCACTAGTGCCATTATTTGCTGCTGTCACATAATGCTATGCCATGTCCTCCTTTTGGTAGTTTTAGATGAGCATCATAGCACAACACCAGAACTGTCTTTGGTCACAATGGCACTGAAACAGCTCCCGGTGAGCACGTCACATCATTTGTTCTAGGGGAACCGATCTCCAAACCACAAATAAAAATTCTTTACACTGTGTGATTTTTTTGTCTTTGTTTAAGCCTGTCCTTGCCAGTCAACTGCCTTTTGACCGTACTTACATTATTTTTTCAGCATGGTTTTTTGCTTATCTTTTTTTTTTTTTAACCTACAAAATAGTATCTATTATTATTATTATTATGATTATGATTATTAAAAGTTTAAAAGGTATAGAGTCTAAGGTATTTTAATTAAATGATTTGCTTGGAGAGAGTGTGAGTTAGCAGTACCATATTAGCAGAGAAGTATATACGCAGTCACAGGCTTATTAAAAGCGGGGCTGTTCACAAGCTGGTTCTGGTGTCAGTCTCATTTTATTTTTGTTTCTATTCCTCTAAACACCAATAATAGCCAACCCACATTCCTACATGCCAGTATGCTGAACGTCACACAAACCAACATGTTACATTCTATAGAAGAAACATTAAAATGACACTTTAATATTACCATTAATTTAATGCATCTCATTTCCTTTGTTTATTTCTGTATCACTTTTTTCATCCTGGAAATCAGCTCTTCCTCGGCAGAGGCAGAGCTGCTCAGCTTTCCCTTTAAAGGTCACCCATGATGCCTATAAATATATTTTTCAATAGAGGGTGTGTGTTTGGTCAGAGGAAAGGGGATGGCCTGTCAATGTTTTCATTGCAATTGAAATTTGCCTTTTAGCCAGCTGAGTCCTCTAAAAATTACAGATTGCTTATTTAAAGGTCTAGCCCAAAGGTCCAGCAAGAGCTGTCTGGGATTTAAACTCAGCCCAGTTGCAAGTATAAGATCTTTACCACTGAGCATCAACTGCCTCATGGTGTGATGCAACTACACTTGAGATCTCAAAAATCTCAAAGTTAAATCTCTGATCTGATTCTCCACTTTTATGCTTCCTTGTGGGAGGAAAAATCTGAAAAGACAACAACTAGAAGATGATATCCTGAGAGAAAATCAAACACTAAGGCACATTCCTGGAAATCTTTGTTCCTGTAAATAGGAGGCACACTGTCACATAGTGCTTTCTTTTCCATCAAAATCATCCCTCAAGATAGCTTTGCTAGGAAGTTCGAACTCCTATTGCCATTCTATAACTTTATCTTGCTGATATCTCATTTTGTTAAATGTAACTGTTTACCACAAATCCTGCGGCAGTGCTGCAAAGTAGTGGTCATTGGCAGCTGGGACTGAATGGCATGTTTCACAGAACTCTCTGAGTGCAACCCTATTTTAAGACTGCTCTGCTCAACTGAGCAGGAAAGAAGGCTAGAAAAAGTGACCTAAAAATTGCCTACTCAGTAATGTCTTCTGGACAGGAAACTGTACCTGTCAGGACATTCCTTCTTGGGGTCAAAATAGACATTTAAAAATACATCGCTCCAACTAGCCACACCAAAAATTCTGGAGCATCAGCACAGCACAATATTTCAAATCAGCATAAGACAAATTAGAGCAAAAATTATTCCCAAACTCACTGATACACTCATGGGCATTAACCCCATTAACCCCAATAACAATCCTCATTCCCTTCACCAGAGTTTAATCACAATGGTATCTAGGAGTAATGACAAGGATTACCTAAAATGCTGGATCAAGCATTAATTAAGCAATACTGCATGAGCAAGGGTGCAATGTACGGAATATTAACGTGGTTGTGATTCAGCCATAAGGTACAACACTGCATGTACAGTACATACCAGCATTCCTGGAAAACCAATCGTCCAATCAAATTAGTGGACCAGAACCAACTCATAAAAAAATTCATTTTATATCATGCTGTATTACAGTGTATGCAACAATGAGCAACAAACACTAACAACCACCATGTTTCAAAAAAGAAGACAGTGATTATGGACAAATCCTGAATAGAAAAATTAATGTCATATTGCGTTGTATAAACAAATACTGCCAACTTTTTTTTAAATTGCTAAACAATAATCAAGATCTACTTAGAATCCTGTATCTAACATTATATTGTAGCTCAAAAATGCACGAAGAATGCCAAATGCTGGCTGCCAAGATATGCCAAACTCCCATGATGCAGTATACACTCTCTTTGTGACCTCAGGAACTACGTTAGTACACCCATAAAATCAGCAGATGACAGAACTCATCAGGCACTGATATTAGAGCCATGTGAGGACACTGCAGCCAATTTCTCCATCAGATAAATGACGCAGCTTCAAAAGGTGTTGAAGCCATGCCAGGCCTACATACTCATCTCTCGCCCTATGGAAGTAAAAGTTGCATTAAACCATCACATACCCCAGGGAAGACGGCATACCTCTAGCGATACAGATCTCTAAAAGTAAATGGACGGCACTTATGCAAATCAGAAGGACACCATATCAAACCAGACTATTAAAGTCAGAGGCTATTAAAGGCAGTTAAAAATTAAAAGGTTCCAAAGAGGAATTTTGGGTAATGTCATATTTGGAGGTCAGAAATCAGACCCTGTAGATTTGTATGTGATCCAGTGAGTTTTAAGTAGCATTGAAATAAGTATACTGTAAGTAGTTCTTTATCTGCAGACAAAATGATTCCTAGATAGCAGTCACCATTAAGTATGTCGGTTATTGTAAAGAAATGCTCATAGTGTGCTGCTTCATGTATTTTACCTCTGCAATATACAGTCATGAGTTGTATAAAAAGATTTTAATTCATGATGTAATGGCAGTGGACTGTGGTTCAGTATTTCCCTTGGCATGGTGGAGTAAAAAATCATGTGGAGAGAATGTTGTTCAGTAAACACTAATGGTATCCAACCAGTCCATTAGATTTTGAGCAACATTAAGGAAGTAGTGGAGTGAAGACTACATAATTATTAGAAGTTCTTTCTTTTTTTTTTTACTCACCACACTCTGTCTTTTTGGTTTTTTATGATTGCTCTTCCAATGTTTATATTGGTTTACAGGGTAGATGAACAGCATGAAGAAAAAATATTTGTTTTTTTTGTTTTGTTTTTTGCTTTTGCAGAAAGACATAAGACTCAGGAATCAGTGTTGACTTGAAATGGGAACTTTAATATCTGAAGCCTAATGACTGCACGCTAGTTCTGGTCTGTGAATTTTTGGTGTGAGAAGTTGACTGAGCGTAAATATCCTGATGACTTTGTGTCACCGGGTCATACCACAGGGACATTGAAGTTCATTAGTTCAGCTGCTTTTACACCCTGGAGGAAAACAGGGCTCATGATCAACGGAGAAAAAGGGTCATTTGTCTAGAGTGTATATCAGTGCCTCCACATGACCTTAATTATTGCAAACCATGTACTGATAACAGTTGTCTGATTTAAATATGTCAGTGTCTGCACACTGGATGACGGAAATCAGGAAAATCTTTTTCTTTTTTTTTTTTTTAAAACCAGCTGCTACATGTTAAGCAGAATAATAGTAAAGCAGAATAATGCTTTAACTCACCAGGCCTTCTGGAATTTCCACACTCTGTACAGCTGGCATTTGAAAGCTACCGATTAGAATATTTTCTTGCCAAGATAAGAAGCATAAATGACTGATACTGTATACAGTATCACTATTAACAAAGATTGGCATATTATTAATGCCTTCCTTCCAACTCCATCTGCAAGTTCTGGACATTTAAACCAAGTCTGACGACTGGCGGATGGCCAAACACCAGGCAGATTGCATTAAAGCACAATATTAATTCTAGCAAGCTATTTTTGGGTGTCTTTGTGTCAAAAGGATTGGACATCCTGGAGAAAATGCAAACTTAAATCTGCAGAAGCAGCATAAAATAAAAAACCTCACCAGCTTCCATCAAACTTTCACGTTTTATGTGCGGCTGTTGTTGTACATGCTCAATAAGATTGTATAGCCATCAGGTTTGAGAGTATTTGAAAGATTCATGCCGTGTGCTGGAGAAGGATTTCTAGCTACAGGAAGAAATGGTGCACACAGCCCTGCTAAGGACGCCTACACAGACTGAAACATAATAAAGAAGCATTTATTTAGAAGTTCTTAATTTAAGAGTGTCAAACTATTTAAAATGCATTCTGTTGTGTGTCTTATGAAAATAAAGAAATATATATATATTTTTTTTAAACTTGCTGTTTACTAGTGTTAGAGTATTCGATCAACTGTGGTTGAACTAGAGGGCTTAGCATTATAGAGGCCAGGTATTTATAAGGCAGCCACAATCATAACCTTGAACTACATCTGAAGTAATATTTTTTTTACTGTTCCACTGATTCGCTACATCCATAAAATGCTTCGCGCACACTTTGGCATTGTGCGTCTTGTGTTATTATGGTAAGAGAATTTGAACACAATTCCAATTTTCATCAGGATGATGTGCAATAACCTCAAGGTAATTATGGTTACTCATCAACGTCCAGTAGTCTTCACTTAATAAACCCATTGCAGCTTTCTCATTCATTCAACCATTACGCTACAAATTCTTCAGTGATTCGAAAGCGTCCCAGTAGTGCTTCTAAATGCATTAATGATATCAAAAATATTGGCATAAAAATATATGATGTTAATGTGCTATTAACACATTAATTTAAAAGACCTATTTAATTTCCATTTATTTTCTCATTAAGCACTGAAGCCCTTCTGAGACCACTGTCTGATTTTCAGCACAGCCCTGTATACCAACAACAGATCAAATTAACAGTTTTAATGAGGTTCAATAAGGTTCATGTCAGTAATTAAAGACTTTATTGATGACATTTAGGTTCTATGTTTAATAGAAAATGTGGAATACATGTGATTTAAATAGATTTGCGGTAAAAAAAAAAAAAAAACCTGTTCACGATTTTCCCATAAAGTAAGTTTTCTTGATAAAGTTGGTAAGTTTAATCAATCATTTGCAGAATGGCAGACTTCAGGCTGGTCGCTAATTTCAGCACAAATTAACGTTGTGAACAGGAGGACTTTTTCCCTGCAGCATGTGGTGCACTGTATCAAGCTGTTCACATCTGCACACTTACACACACTTCACACACACTAACGCACATACACACATGCATTCGAACACTAAGGGAGAAGTCTTGCAAGGCCTCAGGGGGGTTGAGTAGCATTCTGTCCATCCGTACCTTTCTCGCTTTTTCTCTCATCTCTTTGGGGACTTCTCCTGTTAGATTCGCGTTTTTCTGGGCGAGGAACGTCTGTCTTTCCATATGTGCCCGGTTTGAGAGAGAGCTGAACTACACTCGATGTCAGACAAGAAGTTGCTGAATTATTAAGATCTCCAGATTTTCAGTGTGATGCACATCTTTGATCCATCTGTTGGGAAGACGCTCATAGATGGTGAAGTGTGCCATACCTTTCACTCCAGCTCGCAAGCTGTCGCAGATCAAGTTTGAAAGATTTTAAGTTGTGCCGTCGCAATTTAGAAGTTTCTGTTGCTTACAGGCAAACCTCTGCATGACCATTCTTCGAACTTTCTGCCCCATAGGATTTATGAAAAAACACATCTATCTGTAGTAAATATTAAAATTTTAATAGTGATGATTGTAATGGTGATGTTATGGTTATCATCACCTTTAAAACATCAGACAGTTGTTTAAATAATTTGTCGCAGGTAGTTACTAGTCTTACTTTCACAATCTATGGTCAGAGCGCTGTGAGGCTCTGCTCTGGCTAAAACTTCCCAAATATACCAGCTGGCTGACAGAACATAGTCCCAAATAATTGTATGTCTTCTCCCTTCCTTTTTCATTACAGAATTATTTTATTTATATTGTTATATAAAGTATGAGTATTTATTTAGTATAGTATTCATTTATTTTAATTGCCAACAACCGAAAATCAGATTCCTTTCTGATGGATTGTAGGGCATTAAAGAGAAACTGCCAGGTTCTTACATATAATATTCATCACTCAATATTCTTCCTAACTGTGCAGTGTAGATCTGCAATAAAAGCAATATATGAGCTATATTTTAAAATTTTGCTTCCACAACACACTCCAGAAATGATTTTGGCCTCGTGTAGGTTTTACATATTGACATTATGCTCACATGCCACTTCATTCAACTGCTTGTAATCAGTCAATTACATGGCAGCAGCTCAATGCATTTAGGCATGTACAGTAGACATGGTCAAGACGATCTTTGGAAGTTCAGACCAAGCATAAGAATGGGAAAGAAAGGTGATTTAAGTGACCTTAAACAAGGCATGTTTTTTTTTTGTGCCAGACAGGCTGGTCTAAGTATTTCACAGACTGCTGATATACTGGTTTTTCACACACACACACACACACACACACACACACACACACACACACACACACACACACACACACACACACCTCTAGGGTTTATAGAGAATAGTCTAAGAAAGATAAAATATCCAGTGAGTGGTAGTTCTCTGGGTGAAAATTCCTTGTTGCTGCCAGAGGACAGAGGAGAATGGCCAGACTGGCTCGAGGTGACAGAAAGGCAACAGTAACTCAAATAACATCTCATTACAACCAAGGTATGCTGAAGAACATCTCGGAATGCACAACACGTTGAACCTTGAAGCAGATGGGCTACAGCAGCAGAAGATGACACTGGGTGCCACTCCTGTCAGCTAAAAACAGGAAACTGAGGCTACAATTCACATGGGCTCACCATAATTGGACAATAGAAGATTGGAAAAATGTTGCCTGGTCTGATGAGCCTCGATTTCTGCTGCAGCTTTTGGATGGTAGGGTCAGAATTTGGTGTAAACAACATGAAAGCATGGAGCCATCCTGCCGGTACCTGCTTCAGGCTGTTGGTGGTGGTGTAATGGGGTGAGGATATCTTCTTGGCACACCTGGAGCCCCTTAGTACCAATTGAGTATAGTTTAAATGCCACAGCCAAGAGTATTGTTGCTGATCATGTTTATCCATTTATGACCAAAGAATAACGCGTTGTGTCACAAAGCTAAAATCATCTTAAACTAGTTTCTTGAAGATGACAATAAGTTTGCTGTACTCCACAGTCACGTGATCTCCATCCAATAGAGCAAATTTGGGACATGGTGGAACAGATGAGAGTCGCATAATGAATGTGCAGCCGACAAATCTGCAGCAACAGCGTGAAGCTATCCTGTCAATATATATCCTGTAAATTAAGGCAGTTTTGAATGCAAAAGGGTAAACCCAGTATTAGCAAGGGATATCCAATGAACTACCTTGTGTAGCAAGGGTATATCAATTTTCCTAGAAATACTTTGTATGAAGTTTAAAATTTACTAGTAGTATATAAAAAATAAGTAGTTTTTTTTTTTAAAAAGCATTATTTCATGAGTTAATATATACGGATAGCAATCACATCTTAGTCTCTCTCTCTCTCTCTCTCTCTCTTAATTATATAGTGGGTTGCCATACCCCATACCACCCAGCCATTGCAAGCAGTGCCGGTCCCAAGCCGGGATAAAATGGGAGGGTTGCGTCAGGAAGGGCATCCGGCGTAAAAACCTGTGCCAAGTTGTTGTGCAGACGGATGGTCCGCTGTGGCGACCCCTTGACGGGAGCAGCCGAAAGAATAACCACCACAAAAAATTTTTAATAAATGTTAATATCTTAATATCTTAATATCTTAATAGAATAATCTTACTTCTTTTGCAATATTTCTGGTGGATTTTTATTAATGATCAGATAAAAAAAAATAATTCAGTCAATGGGTGTATGTTTTTTTGTAGTCTATGTACCAGCTTGTGTGTAAAAGCTATTAGTCTGAACTGTCATCTTGTAGACAAGTTTTTCCTTTTTGTTTAGTACAAAATTATGATCAATGTATTTAGTTCATATTTAAATTAGCCTGTTATTTTTTGAGTGACCATAAAAAGGTTAAAATAATAATAATAATAAAACAGGACTATGCTTGAGGTCAGTAAAAATATTCTGCTAAGCCTAATATCTCACTCACTCGCACTCATCTTCTATACCGCTTTATCCTGTATTCAGGGTCGCGGGGACCTGGAGCCTATCCCAGGAGGCTTAGGGCATGAGGCAGGGTACATCCTGAACAGGGTGCCAATCCATCGCAGGGCACACATACATACACTCACCACAGGCAATTTGGGAATGCCAATTAGCCTAACCTGCATATCTTTGAATAGTGGGAGGAAACCGGAGTACTCGGAGGAAACCCACCAAGCACGGGGAGAACATGCAAATTCTATGCACACAGAGATGGGAATCGAGCCTGGCCAGGAATTGAACCCGGACCCTGGAGGTGCAAGGCGACAGTGCTAACCACTACACCACCATGCCGCCTAGCCTAATATCTGCTAAGCCTAAATTATGAAAATAGTACATAGCACTATTAGCACAACATAAAAATTTGGCAACCAAATAACTAATCACTTCTATGTGATTTCAGTGATATAAACAAGTAAACGCTGAGGTAATCAAGTCACTGACCTCTAACTGGAATGTGTAGTGAAATACATTATTAAAAACATTTACTTGGACTTTGCAGAAGCATGGGAGAAGACTATAAGATAAAGCTTTGAATTCATGCCATAATTTAGATCAAAATAAGGTATTGCCTGTTACTGACCCTTCTGTAGGGGCTAATGGAGTAAAGTCACAATGATAAAGAATTTCAGCTCAGGAACACTTAAAAGATGCTGTGATGTCATTATTCTGTATCTTATGTGCTTTTTATTTAAGACAAATCTTAAGAGCAAGAGTGCTGTTGTACTGAATATAGAAATAAGCCAATACCCACTGCAATAACATTACTATTGCATTTACACAACAGGACATGATAAATAGAAAAAATAAGAAATTAATATAGAGAAGCTGTGATTTTAGACACAACATATAGATTTCAGACATATATAAAATAAATATAAAATATTATATATAAAATAAAAAGGTCCCAAAGAAGTTACAGCTGGATAGAGTATTGTGTGTTGCCACGTGATACAGAGACTGACTGACAGCCTGTAGTAAGTGTAGTAACCGTATCAGTGTAACAACCTGTTTCTAGACTCAGATGTTTATGTAGTGAACACGAACATGCACAATGATGCAAAAAGTGCTGTTATAATAAATATATATATCTTGGATTGCTGCTTGTTTGATTGAATTAGTAAAGTATAAAATATAAATAGTTGTAAATGGTGGACTGGCCATTACTGAACTTGAACCAATAGAAAAACCAGCAGCAACTTTAGCCGTTTGAGCTATCCTAATGTCAAACTTCATGTCATCATTTTAATACAATGTACTATACAGATTCAATAGGATTTACAGATTGGGTTGTTCATACATGTTTAGCTTAAGAAGTATACAAAGCAGTGTATATAAACTTAAATCTGTTTTAGTTTATTTTTCTCTCCATGGATGGGAATATCAACAAAATGTATGTAGTTCGGTTGCATTTAGTCTGACCTTTAACAAATCAATAGGATTCGGTGAGTTTGTCTTGACTGTTTTTTGTTTTTCTAGAGGACTGGTGTCTAGGCCTGGTTGCCGTGGCATCTGTGCCCCGTTGCCGTGGTGACCTTTGCAGCTGGCATTTCTATGATTCATATGTGTGGACTGATGGTCTGCCTGAGGGTCAGAGGAGCCTTTACACACTTCCAAAAGGATGGGGGTAGCAAAAAGAAAAAATATATATAAGGGGAAATATGATCTGGTTTTATTTCATCATCTGCTGTAACGTAAACATTATATATATATAGATATATAACGTA
>JAQMYJ010000037.1:14168778-14183071 GCA_030014305.1 Clarias laeviceps
CAAGGTCTGAATAGATGGATGACTATTTGTTGAGATAGACAGATAGATTTGAAGATCATCAGCAAAGCAGTGGAAGGTGATTTTGTGCTTCCTAAAAATGGACCCCAATGGAAGCATATACAGTGATCACAAAATTAAAATAAATAAATAAATAAAAACCTTTAAAAAGCACATGGACAGAAACTACAGGGGGCGCAAACTTTTGTATATGTCACTGATTCTCTTCTGCCATAATTCATGCCCCATAATAAGCATTGAGATTGAGAGATGTGTGTGTGTGTGTGTGTGTGTGTGTGTGTGTGTGTGTGTGTGTGTGTGTGTGTGTGTGTGGTTTATAAGCCTGTAGCAGCCCAAGCAGGTCACAATCATTTTGTGTGTTTATGAGGCAGAAGCAAGTAAAGGAGGAAGCTAGATGAAGCTGTCAAAGTGACACAGGGTGTGAGAACGAATTGCTGAAACTCTCCTGCTGAGAGAGAGAGATGGGGGAGAAAGGGAGGGAGAGAGAGAGAGATAGAGAAGGGGGAGAGAGGGGGAGAAGGGGGAGAGAGAGACAGAGAGAGAGAAGGGGGAGAGAGAGAGAAGGGGGAGAGAGAAAGAGAGAGAGAGAAGGGGGAGAGAGAGGGAGAGAGAGATTACTTCAAAGATGTAAGAGCGCAAAGCCAGGATTTTTTGGCATTCCCCACCACACTGCATTTCTTTGTGGGCTTTCTCTCATTTTCTCCTTTTTTAAGCATTGATGCTTCTGCTAGCCATTGACATGAATATTTCTGCTTAAGTGTGTATTTGCTTGTGTGTGTTTCTTTGTGAAAGTAAAAAAAAATGCTGTTTTAATGGAGCTGTGAGAACAATGATGCACACTTATCAGTTATTGCATCCACTTGGAGATGAGTATTTCCCCTGAGAAGCTCCTTTTGAATAATGCATGCTTTGTCATTTCACCAAACTCAGAAATAATAACAAAAACTCCATTCGATTCCCATGCTTATAATTCCCTTACTTCTGTTCTTGCCCGACATTCACCAGCCATGCTGTTGGTTCTTTATTAAAGTTGAGAAAAAGGCTCTATATTTATGGTATAGAATAATCAAACCTGCACTATGATCAGCCCGGGAAAGCTTGGGGCTAACATGGAGCACGGCGAATGTGCATATTGTACTGTTTTTTGAAAGCCACTGTTGTTTTAGTGCTAAATCATGCACTGCCAGTTGCAGTGATCCTTGACAGGTGCTGTGAGGGAAAAAAGGAGAAAAGACAGCTTCTTTTCAGCAGACTTGCACTTATACAGCTCCCTTCTTTACTTAGTGAAGCCCACAGCATAACAAACTCAAATGTTGTGTTGATATGTCAAACCTGTGTGTGTGTGTGTGTGTGTGTGTGTGTGTGTGTGTGTGTGTGTGTGTGTGTGTGTGTGTGTGTGTACAGTATGTGATAGTTTTAAATTTACAAACCAAATCACTCTGGTTTTGTTTATTTGTGCAGAAAATTATAAACTACTCTGTCAACAGGAAAGTGGCATTTGATGGTAAATGTTGACGTGTGGAATGTTTGAGGGAGAATGTTGGAGACTGGTGGAGCAATGTTAGTGTTTGTGGATGAATGTTGGTGTGTGGTGGAGAATACTAGTGTTTAATAGGGAATGCTGGTGTGTGGTGAAGAATGTTAGTGTTTGATGGAGAAAGTTGGTGTATGGTGGAGAATGTTAGTGTTTCATGGTCAAGGTTTTGTGTGGTGGAGAATGTTAGTGATAGTTAATTTGGTGTGTAGTGAACAATGTCAGTGTTTGTTGATGAATGTTTGTGTGTGGGGAGGAATGTTAGTGCTTAAAGGTCAATGTTGGGGATGTTTGGGGATGAATGTTAATGTGTAATGGAGAAAGTTAGTGTTTGATGTTGAATTTTGGGTTTTGATGATGTTTAGTGGTAAATGTTGGTGCATAGTGGAGAATGCTATTGTTTGAGGGTCGGTGCTGGTGTTTGATAATGTTTGATGGTGAAAGTTGGTGCGTAGTGGAGAATGTTAGTGCTTGATGGTCAGTGTACTGTGGGTGTTTGATGGAGTTCGATGGTTAATATTAGTGTGTTGTGGAGAATGCTAGTTTTGATGGTCAGTGCTGGTGCTTGATGATCTTTGGTCGTGAATGTGATTTGGTGAATGTTGGCAAGTAATGGTGTTTGATAATTAATGTTGGTGTTGGTGAATGTTGGTGTTTGATGGAGGGTCCCAGTGTTTGATGAATATTGGTGTTTAGTAGAAAGAGTGGTATATATATAATTAATTTTGCTGGGGGTTGATAAAGAATTCAGGATTTTAAAGGGAAGTGTTAGTGGTTGACGTAGAATATTGGTGCATATTACTGTAGATGATGAGTAATGTGTTTTGGTAAATGTTGGTATAGATAAATTATGGCATTTGTAGAAAAATGCTGGGCTATGATGTGCAATGCTTGTTATTTTTTATTGTCGCTATATTCAATTTAATGAGCTCTGTAGTATTGGCACTGTAAATCAATGAAATTCTGAAAGAAGAAGAAAAAGCATTTGTTTTCAGAGATTTGCCTTATTATCAGAATATTATTGTTACAAATTTAATGAAGATGGGCCTTTGTCAATGGCGTCGAGTTCACTGCCACTCAGCCTGGCTCTGGCTGTTAATGCTTAAGAGGGGTGAAACAGTTATGAGGCACATAAAAGTTGATTGGTCCCCTTAGAGGACTTACAAGCCTGTATAAAGTTTGTCCACTGCAGGATCAATGGCTTTAGTGTTTCCATTGCAATTCATAATGTTGCCGCTTTATTTGTCCCAGAGATGATGTGCGGAGATTTTTAAACGCTATCATAAAAAAGAGGTTGCTCATGAGGGTAAATTGGACTTGGCCTGTTAGATCCAAAACAGCCAAAGTAGGTTATCATTACAGTTTTATGTGTTTGCAAGGTCAGAGTACCGTACATAATGAGTCGACAGGAGGTCAGTTCACGTTTTTCAACACCTTTTTTTCTTCGGCCATTGTCTGTGTTTTCTTGAGCTCACTAACCATCAATTGCTCAGTTATAAAGAGCCTTTAGAAAGACTGTGTGTGTCAGGCTTAAGGTCTTTTCTCTGTCAACAGTGACAAAACACACCCTTGGGCTTCATAAAGATCACATCACATGCTGGGCAGTGTCTTTCCCAGTTGCAAGATCCACTGAAATGGGGCTTGTAAAAGTTTGTGTGAGGTTAGGTAGGTCAGTAATTAGGTGGGAACACAAAAGGCCGGGTTGCTCCCGAGGACGGGGGCGCAGTAATGGGTTTATGTTAGGGGCTAATGACCAGGGCTCCATAACACTACACGGAGGAGTGTTTTGCAGGGTGATCCACACACTGCTGGGCTCGACGAGTCACACACAGCATGGCTCTCAGCACGTCTCGCTAAAGAGCCCGTAATAATGACAGCAATTATAGCAATCCACTTAAACAAACGCCGAGCCTAGCAAACCTCATCATACTAGCATCTGATTGGCCCTAATGAGATAAAGACACCAATTAATCCAGCACTAATTGCCATGGCTCAGTTGTAAAAAGCAGCCGCGTGTGTTAACGAGAGCCAGCAGGCTCGAGGTGCGTTCAGCCGCCCACGGATTACCTTTATTACTCAAACCTAGCAGAGGATGAGAGTGATGTTTATGAGGCTTTTATTTCTTATCAATTTGCACGTATAAAAGAACAGAGTTTCATCTCAAAGATCACAACATCACCTCTCAGATCTCAATATGTGCATGGATATTAATTATATTGCTTTTACTTTCAATAAAAGTTCAGATTTAACACCTACTTTTGATTTTGTCAGTAATACATAAAAAAATAATATAACAAAATGTATAATTGATTAGATAATAGTATTCCAGTACATGGTAACTGAAAGGTTTATACTGGATTAAGCACAAAAAAAAAAAAAAAACATTATTATACACAGTCGGTTGTGTTTTCATGTTGTACACGAACAGGACTGGTTTTCATACAGGCCACGTTTGTATAGTAAATACAAATATGTGTTACAGTTCTAATGTGCATAACTATGCAGAGCATGTGTGATAACATAGCTTAAGGCTAACATGATCCCCCTTGACCCCTATACTGTTCGTCAGGACAGGAAAGGAGTGTCTAACAGCACTGACCCCTACATTGTCCTCTACCTCACTGCTCCTTACACTTGCACAGAATTAATTATGACCCCTTTCTCCATTGTGCTGGAGGTCTTTGGTGGAATTAATCATAAATTTCATCATTTGCAGACCTTTCACCAATCTTTTGGCCTGTCTCATTCCAATCTACCGGTACCCCCTTCACCCCCACCCCCCCCTTACCTACCCCTGAACATACCCCCACCCTCCTACCCACACTCACTAATTGCACCTCCTCATGGTTGGGCTCTTTTTTCTTCTCTGTGTTGACACGCCATAATGGTCCATCCGTCCAGTGCAGCACAATCGTCGCCTCTGCCATTATGGGAGCCATTTTCATCTCCAGTGAGGCGACGGCAGCCTCATGGCTCCCTGACAGGCCGACTCTAAATCACCAGCTCGTGTAATCTCTCTCTACTTCTCCAAATGGCTCTGCGCCCCTCTATTTGCCTAAGTGCATTAAATCCGGGAGATCTGGGCTGCGAGATCAAGCATCTCCTGCACGATTCACGTCCCTGCATCAACCTTTATCCCCATGCTGGTGCTCTATAGAGCCGCTCAGGAAGAAGCACTTTACTGTGATTATGGGATGAAGTCATTGGAACAGCATCTCAAAACTGGCAGTATATGAAAGCAGTGTGCCTCACATTATGATTACTACTACAGAGCAAAGCCAAGCTGCTACAGTAACCTCTTGCTTCATCCTCAGAGAAACAGGTCACTGTCTTCACTTATTTCAAATGCAGTAGATAAGGCAAGATATGTTTGGTGTCTGAATTTTGCACTAAAGCAATATCGCTAATGGAACAAGCAAGTAATGTTAGTCTCCCCTTGAAATCTTTTCCAAAATGCACATATAATGACATGGACAACCAGTGGCACATCTCTTTATTAAAAGCAAACATTTATGCTAATAAAACAAAGACAATAAACACTAGAATAACATGCAGGCACAAGTATGCAAATGAGTGCTGTTGTGCAAAGGCACAGCAAGGCTACACTATACTTCATGCTTGACATAAGCAATGAAATCTAATTTTTTCAGTACATTGTTTATTATATAGGTATGGTTCATTTTTACAAATTGAAATTTGCACTGTATTATCATTTGCATTACCGCCAACTCTCTGCTACAATCTCACCATCACACTTTGGGTGCCTGTGGCCTAAGGGATGTGTTATAAACCATCATTACTGTAAACATAACCCTAAACAGCCAAGGTACCACCCTAGAAATACTGTACACTACCATGAATATTGAAAGTCTTGCTTTTGGAGTCATATTCGCTTGAGAAGAAGTAGTTACCTAGGAAAATGACTGAAGTGAAGGGTAAATTAATTATCTGAGGAACAACTACTTGAGAAATTATCTGAGAATATGTTTTCAATTGACACATAATCTGAAAATGTTCCGTTGAATTAATCCAGTCAATGAAAATCACCCCATTATTAATAAAGAAAATCGTAATAGTTGGCATTTTCATGCTCTGCTTGTTCAGTAGCTTCATTAACTAGATATCTAACTACTATGTCTTAAATTGTACATCTCTTCATAGCTATATATTTTATCTTGCAGTAATGACACTATCTTGAATTATATTAGTTATACTAGTTAGTTAATACTATAGACAAACACAGGGAAGTGATCTCTTTTAACACACAGTGTGACCACAAATAAATCCCTGCTATATCTACCTGATATCACACAAATGAGGATGGGTTTCCTGTTCAGTCTGGTTCCTCTCAAGGGTTCTTCCTTGGGAGTTTTTCCTTGATCATTTTAATTTATACATATTTCATCATACTTTTTCAAACTTCTGTAAAGATGCTTTGCGACAATGACCATTATGAAAATAAAACTGAATTTAATTGAATTTAGTCTAAAAATCCATATATAGATTTAATTTTGTATTTTGGTTAGCCTAGTTCAATGCTAGCTAAATTCAGCTAGTTAATGGGTTAACACACCGATTTTGTGCCTGAAGCGTAGACCTTTCATAGTAGCCTGCTTCATTTTGTTTAAGTCTCAAAATATTATTATTTAAAATCAGAACATATTGAATTTTAAGTGGCTTACAGGCTTGCAGCATTATATACAGGAAGGCCTAGGATTATATACAGTACTAGCCCAAATGTCACAATTCACTTTCTGTTCATGTTCAGTTTGATATTCTTTTTATTTCAGACCCAAGACTTCAAAACTAATAATAGAAGATTGAATAGTACCAGACCTGACACTATTTAACTTTTTCTCTTTTTTTGACTGAAGACAGCCAGGAGCAAAAGTTACACCTAATGGAGCAAATCATCTCTGCATATACTGTAGGAACATCAGTTCAGATACATTAAAAAATGTTTAAAAAAAAAAAAAAAGATACATTGAAAAATGTTTATATAGTCTTTTAAAATAATTTTGGATCTAGGCTTTTGGACCAGACCTGTGTCCTGTCAGACCAGGACTTTTAATTGTGTTACTACCTTTATTTCTCTACAGACCTTTTCCAGCCATGTAATTACCATTACGTCAATCACAACAGTGGATGGCAGAAGTACACAGTTAACTGGCTTTAGGCTACTTCTGTATGTATTTTCGTTGTTAATTACATTTGAGGTCTATGTCAAATCCAAAAAAAAAAAAGACAGAAAATTACCTGATAAATACTGAATTACCTACTAGATTACCTGATGCATTGTCACACAGATAAAAGAGTAACCTAGCAATCGACAGCTTCTGTTCTGCTGATTATTTTCATATGCAGTTTGTTTTGGTGGACTTTGTAACTTATTCAAAAGAGAATCAAGTGAGTAAAAAATGGATGAAGAATTTAATAAGTTGTTAATTTACAGTAGTTTGATTTATCATAATGTGATTACTTCAGATGGGATATCAATATGTGATTCCTCCTGGATTTGGGTAGCATTAGCTCATTCAGTGTTTCTGTTGCAAATAGAGTATGCTGTGCTTTAGACTTCATAAGATTATGTGCAGGTAACCAATAATGACATTTCAAACCTATGTATAATTAATAACTAACTAAATAACTGTTCTAGGGTTGAATCTCAAATAGCATAAGATGGAAAGCTAGAGTGGTAGGGTGTACAATCCCTTGTTCCACACACCAAGTTGTGGCCTTTATAGTGATTAAGGATTCATCCTTAGATTTAGTGTTAGATGCTAGTTAGCTTTGTGGTTCTCGTTAGCCATGACACAGCACAGATGGTTCAAAGGCAATTCAGAACAACTTAGAAGCAATTACTAAGGAAGTGTTATTCAAGGTGACAAAACATTAGCAGGTGTGTTTTGAAACTGGAATCTGGTAAGTGCCATCCCTTTTGTCATCCAGAAATGGACATGACCATGGCAGATAAACGTTGATGCCAAGTGCAATAGGTCTATTAAATCCTCCGCTACACCAACTGCTAATTTCAGTTTTTCTTTACTAGTGCTTGAATGCCATAAAGGTATAATGATTTCTCAGTTTCCTGGAACAATGAAAAGACTGCCTGCTTCACATCTGAAATGCTGTAACTATATGTTCAGATGCATGGGAGAAGTTTTTTGGAAGCGCGCAGAATAGAATAATTTGTTTGTGATGGACTATACTTACGTACCCCTTTCGGCAAGTCTGTGTGAGTACTTACAATAGTCACATTATCCAAGTACAAAACTAAAATGCCAAACACTAATTGCCTTGGCTTATTTACTGCTAGATATGTGAGGTGAGGAAAGCATCGTGTAAATGTTGGCTAAAGAAAAGTCTGGCTAAAAACACTGACTACAGGATGGCTATGTCTCTAATTCTTAGCTTTGTATTCTTTTCTTCACCTTCAGGGGTCATAGCTAATACTATATAGCAAGACAAGATAACAATAGGGTTGACAGTGTAGGTCACCCTGGACATCACACACACACACACACACACATACACAGAGACACCCAGAGTCACATCTAACCAAGCTGAACAGAGTGGCGTCGGCTGGCAGATTGTCAGTGACCCGCCACCCTCAGAATAAAGACAGAGGTCACTGTTGCGGTTTGGTTTTGAATTTTTAGCTCATTTCATTGTGGTGCATGGCATTATGGGATAGAGATTGCCTCTGTTCTTATTAATGATGCTTTCTCAATGCCCTAGAGAGGCACTTTGGTCATAATAACCATCCCCCACCACACACACCACACACACACACACACACACACACACACACACACAGTCTCTCTTATTTACATGAAAATATGCCCTCAGTCTTACTACGTTATTTAATCAACCCATAACCTTTATCTGCACTTAAACAAAATGTGACTAAATGATGATTGAATGATCAAGAGAAGCAAAGTCAAGCATATTTTCTGACAGGACACACACACACCTAGACCTACAAGCCCCAAATGTACTGAGAGTAGAAATAATTGTTTCTTTCCCAGTGCATGTGTGTGTGTGTGTGTGTGTGTGTGTTGTGTGTATGTCCCAGAGCATTAGAAGCAGATCACTTAACCCCAGCTGTGTGTTGTGGTGTGAGAAGTGAGGGAGCGTTCGCTCAGTTAGGCTGCAGACAGGCAGCACTATCGATTTTGTGCCATGTGCAGAGGCCGGTGTCAAATCAAGCGGCAAAACATCAGAGAAAGTTTCAATTACTCCTCTGTGTCTCGAATTAAAAATCAGAGTGTCTGATAGGGAGCATTTTAGCAGGAGAAAGTCTAAAAAGGAAAATAACACATATATAGAGACACACTTTTGGGGGTTGATGTGAAAAAACAAATCCATATCATTTTATCAAATAGGCAAACAATACTATATATATATATATAGTATTGTTTGCCTATTTGTTTACAACTTAATTAACAAATAAATGCATAGCTAACATGTTTTGCACTGGTTTCGTTGCTGAATGAACTCATATCATCTGCTCCCTAGCACGGGTGTTTGTAGAGCATTTTAGTCTTTTTTTTTTGTTGCTTTTTAATAAACATATAAAGGCTCAATAGCACAATTTAGGCATTATGATGAACTGAATTTCATTTCATTTAAAAAAACTATACAAACATGACTGAGTAAGCAAGGTAAAAATGGGTCACATAGGCAAAGAAGTAGCACAGATACACACGTTCGCATGTTTTATGGTTGTTTTTTGTTGTTTCACTGGCCAAAGACGAATAATATGCTTGTTTTGAGAGTTCTGGATTTTTTGCGATATCATTTCTATATTCCAGTAGTGTTAAAATTTACACGTTATAAAAGGTGGTATGCCTGACATATCCGAAAAATCCAAATGCACATTTGATGTCTGAAGCCTCCCTGTTAACACACAAGGCCTCCATGTAACTACATATTCTTTTTGAATCACCATTGACCTACTGTATGCTGTTTTATCGACACAGGTCTGTGCCACTTGAGTTTTAGGGGGTTCTCTGCCTAAGCGCGTCTGCAAACAGCTGAAAATGTAAATAGAAATTGTTTAATGTACGATTACATTGCCAATAACTCTGTCAACATGTGTGGCGCATTTACACAAATTAAAACATTCATGATTTTAGTGCTATTAACCAGTGCAGTAGTTATTCATAATTCTAATTATTTAAAAAAACTGTTTTCGTTTCAAGCACATACTCAAACTCTGCTGCCTTTCCTTTTAAATGCATGGCACGTGGAAATCTCTTCTTCTGCAGGCTGTAATTCGTAGCCTCGTTGTCAGCACTGGTTCAATAGCACTGAAGAGTGAGTTGCTATAATTGATGCTGTGTGTGTTTGTGTGTGTGTGTGTGTGTGTGTGTGTGTGCACCAGCAGTAAGTGTGTAATGTGCAGGGCTTTTGGACAGCTGGAGGCCGTGTGTGTATTGACCAGTTGAGCTCTCTACAACAGCCTTGGGCAGGCAGAAATGAGACAAGAACTAAAACTGCAGCAAATGAATTACAGCTTGATCACTGCAAGACAACAGATGTGTATTTATGAAGCCTTAAAGCATTGTTTATTTAAAATTATGTTTTACATTTTGTATTATTATTATTATTATTATTATTACTGGCGGTACAGTGGCTTGCGGCTTCAGGGTCTGGGTTCGATTCTCGCCTTCGAGTCTGTGTGCATGGAGTTTGCATGTTTTGCCCATGCTGGGTGGGTTTTTATCTGCGTACTCCGGTTTCCTCCCACAGTCAAAAACATCCAAATTAGGCTAACTGGCGTTCCCAAATTGCCTGTTTTTTTATGAATGTGCGTGTGAATATTACCCAGAGATCCTATCATGATCATAAAATGGGGAATAAATACAATGTCCTCCATTATTGGCCTCCATGCTCTCTTGTTGGGCTATAGAGGTTCCCAGATGGATGTATTATTATTATTATTATTATTATTATTATAAACAGATAGCAGTAATTCTAATATGACTGTGATGAAGGAAACTGATGCATAATAATAAATCTGTAAACTGTAAAATGCTGATCATCCTTTTGATATACCTTTATGGGGCATCTGCTTATCACCCCAAACTGTAACATGCATTTATAGACCACTTCAGAGTTAGAGTCCCTCACTGCTGTTTACAAATGTTGTCAAAATTACAAAACGCTTGATGTCAAACTTGAGGAAACATCTACAGGTAAGTTAATGTTGACGCGATCACTCACATACAAAAAAGAGCCTCTCACCCCACCATGTTATGTGTTGAAAACAGAATTTAGCTCTACGTTTTGCTCAGTACCTTTCCAGTAGGCTACATATTTATCTTCATTCAAGACAAATGAATTGCTAGCAGGCTAACAGGCACCTTTTGCTCAGTCGCACCTCCATTCATTAACTCCTTTGATAGAAAATCTTAGCTAACGTGTCCTTCTTGAATAGTAATGTAGGTAGCCTATGTGAGATATAAGAACACCCACTAAGTTAATTCAGCATTGTGCCTTCATTAAACATTAACTTGCAGAGGTTATTAGGTTGTAATTATAATGCTTTCAGCTTTATTGCCCAGCTTGAAACATTTGTTAGAAAAGTAATCAAAAAGTAATCAAATGCAATAAGTTACATTAAATGCATTGATGAAGTAATTAAAATAGTCACATTACTTATTCCATTTTAAAAAGGGTAACTAGTAATCTGAAACCTATTGCATTTCAAAAGTAACTTTCCAAACAATGAGATTAATGCTACAGCGATAATCATTATACCTGGACTGTATCTTATGCACTCTGTCCTGTGCATGCTCAAACGTTTAGTAAATGGTTTAATTAAGTAAAGTAAAATACGTATATAATGTCATCTGATGAGTCCAGATTAAACCTATACTACAGCAATGTTCGCATTAGAGTAAGAAGGGAAGCACATAAAGCAATGCAACTATCATGCATAGTGGCCACTGTACAATCCTCTGGGAGCAGTGTTATGATCTTGGGTTGCTTCAGTTGGTCAGGTCTAGGCTCAGCAATGTTATGTGGCAATGAAATGAAGTTTGAGACTGCTGATGACCTGAATATACTGAATGACCAGGTTATCAAGTCAATGGAGTCTTTCTTCCCTGATGGCACAGGCATATTCCAGGACTCAAATTGTGAAATAGTGGTCCTCGGAGCATGAGGATTCATTTTCGCACATGAACTGGGCATCACATTATTGTAATATCTATATGCCTAACACCTACACTTTTAATAAAACATGCCATCACTACTTTACTTAAAATGGGAATCAACTCAAAGTTGCATAAAAAAAATTATATAATCAAATATGCCATTGCTAATAATATGCCAGCTAACATATGGTGCTTATAAAGCATGTAAATCACAGTAAAGCTTTTTGCTTTTATTTTTAAATAGTATTATTCTTATTATATTACTGGAAGTAAAGCTAGGGTATTATTAGTCTTACTAGGAAGCTGACTTTGACTGAAAAAAGTCAGATGGATTGGTATATGTAAAACAGTTGCATATATAAAAATTATGTTCATGCAAAAATAATGTATGTTCATTTATATTATTATTATTATTATTTATTTTTTTATTTTTTTTATTTTATTTATTTTTTTTGTTCCACCATTCAGGGCTTTTTGGGGGTCTTAACATGCTCAAAAACTCATGAAAATTGTAAGGCAGGTTGGAACCTGCTCCCATTAGGATGCCTAATGTATGGAACCCTCACACGAGATGTTGCTGTATAGCTTATACACACTTGCACATATGCATGCGAAATCCGGTACACATTTACAGCTTATTGAGCTGAACAACTTTCACATTGCATGTCATGGGCTGCACTCAACAGGAAGTCAGTTATTTTGAGTTGTTTGCAAAATGCACCTAAAGGAATGTGATTCATTCATCCTAGGGAACTCATACAATCAGCACCAAACCAGGCCCATGTGATCTCAAGACATTAAGAATGCATAATTGCGGAGTGATTTTTGATATCTTAAAAACAGGTCAGTTGTGAGGATGCTTTGAAAAGTGGTTAATAACTATCTATTTGACATTTTATTGAGTGACATTATATTAAGTGTCATCGTATTGAATGACATCCTAATGTGATGCATTTTTTCAGCATCTGGGGCTTTTTGGAGGTCTAGACAAAAATTGCCCCTTTTCTAAAATTATGTCTTAATGGTATTGTATGTACCCTTTAAATGCATGTGTCCACTGTGTCCATTGTCTTTCTGGTGTGCCCAGGTGGAGATGGTGCAGGGTGCTTGGGTCAACTCAATGTTTCTTGCAACTATTATTATTATTGTTATTATTATTATTATTATTATTATTATTATTATATGACTCAGTTGTAAATTTTAGTACGGACCTTACAGTAGTGCCATGAAGCCAAATATGTAAATCTGTGTGTAAAAATGTGGAAAATGTGTTTTTTGTTGCGATTGCCCTTGTTTGGCTTTTTTTTAACACACATACATAAAAGCCAGTTTGAATGCATGAAAATTGTTATCAAAGTTTCACTGTTATGAAAGTTATAATAGTTGATTTTAGCATCTTATCCTAAGCAGTGGACAGGCTGAGAAGAAAGCCATCATCAAGCGTTTCTGATCCAGTGATGTACATATTCGTAGGAAGTGTTAACAGTGGGCTTGTCATTAAACTCTGTCACGTTCTTGTCAAAACAAACCGTGTTGAGTTCTCGCTCTCATGTGCAGTCAGCCTTCCCGCTGGCTATTTATAGATTTTCTGTTGTATAGCAATTAGTTCTGTCAAATTAGCATCCTCCGATGGCTTCAGGTAACCGCTGCAGGTGGGTTGAGGTATTAAGATATATGACACAAGGATCTCGAATGCTGTAACTTCTTTTATTAATGAGACACTCTATTATCCAGTAGTGAACAATGTAGAATTCTGGAAAAAGAGTGTTATAGTTTTTTTATTTTTTTTATAAGCCTGTGGGAGGTGAATTTTTTTTTCACACATTAGATTTATTTTATTATGCTATACACATACACAAACACAGGTTTGTTTTGCTGTCCTTGTGAGGACCTTCCATTGATCTGATTACTAATGAAGTAAAATAATGATATACCTACAGTACACCTAAACCTAAACCTAATTTTTACGTTTTTTTTTTTTTCTGTTTTAAATAAAAGTCGGTGTCCTCAATGGGACTAGCCAGATGTCCTCAATGGGACTAGCCAGATGTCCCCACAGGGTCGAAACTGTGAAAAAGGTCCAAAAGATCTTGTAGAAATAATATACACATAAAACATGCCCCCCCTCATCGTACATACAACATGAAAACATCACCTTTTTAATGTTTATGTTTTGTTGTTTACTTGCATAACTTGTTGTTCATTTGCATTAATTCAAAAAATAACACAAAGTATCTTTCTCACAATCACATGTTACTGTACACCATGGATGTGCTACATTGTGCCTGCAGAATGCTTAGCCACACTGTAAAATAAAAGTCCTAATTTTACGGAAAATAACTTTAAAAATTTATAGTAGTTTTCCCTTTTTAAAAAACTACATACAAATCTCTGTAAAATTACTGTAAATTACTAAATCGACTGTTTTTTAAGTATTATTTCAATACTGAAAAATTAACTTTTTTTCACATTTTTTAACAGTAAAAATACCCTATTATTTGTACTGTGTTTTTTCTGTTTTTGTAAATTACGTATAACTTTATGTAAAATTACAATAATAAATTGTAATTAAATACAA
>JAQMYJ010000037.1:14187993-14210962 GCA_030014305.1 Clarias laeviceps
CTGGGTTCGATTCTCAACAACTGGATGAAGTGCCTGTCCCAAGCCCAGATAAAATGGGAGAGTTGTGTCAGGAAGGGTATCTGGTGTAAAACCTGTGCCAAGCTTGTCTGCAGACTGGGTTGTCTGCTGTAGTGACCCATTGCTGGGAGCAGCCAAAAGACTTACAACAATTTATTTGATTTGAATGAGTACAACAAACTCAAAAACTCATAGTTCCATTTACTTAAAACTTACTTAAGTTTTGCCAACTTATTCGGGTTTACAGTGTATAAGTTGTGCCCTTTAAGGTTACTGTAATGTAAACTTAATTCCTCATCTAATGATCATCTAACAAACTTTACTAATAAAGTAACTGAAGGGTCTTTAAGCTTATGGTGGGATCAAACCTAGAGGAACTGTTAAGGCTGCAGTTACAGTAGATGCAGGTGCCTTGAAAACAGAACAGGGATGCAGTGTTCCACTTGGCAGCTCCTTGTGCATTCAGTGTCAGTCCTGCCAGAGAGCCTATTGGCTAATTAGTCAGTTTGCACGGTATTGGCAGGTGACCGCATGGCTATCGATCCCACCGCTAAAGCTCTGCCTCTCAAACGCAAATTAATCAAGCCATATCTGGAACTGATGAACCTCATTCTGGACCTCCATTTGAACTCTTAAGAATGATAGTATTTCTTAGCTGGTGATCATATATATGCAAGGGGAACTGAAATAAAATGCCATTGTAACAATTAAAGATTTTGGAAAGGACCAAGGGCCCAGACTCCTTTGAGAGAAAATAAGACATGACAGAGAAGATAAAAATAAGAAAAACATACTGTATATAGAGAGGTAGTAAAATAAGAGAGCGAGAGAAAGATGGAGACGAGAAGAAGGAAAAGAGAAGGTGAAACAGACATTGGATGCTAGCAGCACTTTAAACCAGTGGAAGTTAATGATAAAATCACAATTACCGTATCGACTCTATTAACAGCAGTTTGCATGCAGTGCACCATCGTTATACCAAATTATTTTTTGATATGCACCTCTCTCTCTCTCTCTCTCTCTCTCTCTCTCTCTCTCTGGATTGGTTCCAAAGCGGAGCAGTGGTCATCAGTAATGTAGATGAGCCCCACAGAACCCAGCCTCACCCTCATTATGATCAGCAGTTCCTAAAGCCATACAGCTGTGATCCGCAGTTATGTTATGTTCTGTTAAGTGAAGGCTTTCTCCTTCACGCATTTTCTGTCTATTGACAGTTTAAACATTTGTTTGTTCTTTGGTTTGCAAAATTGGTAGAAAAAGCACACATCTGGTTGTCAATTATTGAATTTGTTTTTAAATAATTTGATTTGGACCAGCACCGATGTGTAGCAGGTTGTGTTGCTGCTGAATTTCACATCTTCTTCTCATGTTCTCATCACATTTCCTCAAAATCTACAAAACCATGTACGAACTCAAATTCGCTGCTAATGTGTGTATCTGATGCCCTGCAATGGAAAAACAAACCGTACACAATGTTTTCCTGTTTTATGCTCAGTGACCCCAGGGTATGCTTTAAATCCTCTAAGACCTTGCCTAATGGATAATGGATTTAATATTTGAGCCTATTTGTTGAACAGAATATCTGGACAGTCTGTTCTGAGTCCAATTCTGATCCTGTTCCTCTAATTTTAAAATTCTAATTCTAACATAGTGTCTGAAATTACTTCTCGTCTATTTCCTGCCCACACTGTTCTAGGTCTTATAGATCACTATAAGGGAGACATTGGAGTGATTCCAGATGACATTTTTATTTGCATTTATATTGAGGCTATCAGTAGATTAATTTCTTATCATGTTAATCTCTATGTTGTTGTGAAATTAATGTGTTGACACACATTGATTTACTCCATTTTCAGCAGTTAATGCAAACGAATGCATATGCCAGTCTTCATCGATGTGTGCTGTTGTACCCGAGTCCTCACTGATGATTTTAGATCTTGATAGTCCCGGGTCCCTAGCAGGTCTGAATTTATTAAGTGTGGCGCAGAGTGCATCACTTTTTGGACAAATTCTAGACTCAGAAGTTGTCGATGCACAAATAAAAAACATTTCAGTGGTAAAAAAGTAAAAGTAAAAAGTTCTAGAATCAGTGCCTATATTGAACCAGATCCCAGTTCCAATATTCTAGCACTGTTTTTGCTCGTACACGTATGACTTTTGGGTCTAGAATTTGTCCAATGAGTGTGCCACACTGAAGACGTTTGAGGAATTTGAATTGATGTGAGTTTTTAAAATTTTCAATTAATTGCATGCAACCATGTGTCAGATCATCATCAGCAGGGGTGGCAGTTGATGAAACCATACATAGTAACATGTCATGGTGCAAACTATAACTCCAAGCACACACGGTCGAGATCACCTGAGTTCTACTACGGAGCACCTGCAGCCGATTTCTACTATGTATAAATAGAACTCTCATAAATATACACTCTCATGATTTAACTCATGCGTTACCTAGTCTTGGTTTTCCTGTTGCACCTTAGTTTTATTTTATTTTTTTTATTATGTATGTTTTGATTTTCGTCTAATTCTTGTGTATGCTGTTTGCAGATCGATCAACCTAGGCCCGTTTAACTGACTACCATTTTGGATTCCCCTACTAATTTGTCTGCCGAATCTAGTTTTGTGTATTTACCTTCACTTGCGTCTTCTTGCTTAACAGCAGCTCTGACATAATGCACTAATGCTGACAGCCCTTATTTCTATACGACGTCTACTATGACAAGTCATGTATATATAAAAGAATGTGTGCATTGTGAACGGTGAAGTAGTATATATATGTATACACATACTAGTATGGAGTTACACTGGATGTAATAAGAATTATTTATGACAAGAAACAATTAGTCCACTTGAATTTGGACAAAATAGCTAAAATATATCTGCTTTCATTTCTAGTTTTTATATTTTTCTTATTCAGATTTATTTTTTATTCCAATTCTAATTTTTCTTACTCTGATTGCAATTCTTATGTCTAAGCCTAATTCTGGTTGTATTTTTGTAACTCCTTGGAATGACAGACTTATTCAGGAACTGCAGTCATCTTTTAATGAACAGTTGTCACATAGCACACACACATATTTTACAGCATATTTTACTGCCACGATCCTGCCAAGCACTTTGAGTACTTAATTAATATTTTTCAAGTTAATATTTATGCTAATTTTAGAGCCATCAATTCACCTCATTCTGGACTTACTGCTGTTCTTCTAGTTCTCTTAACAACAACAGGAAATTGGGAAAACTAGCAGCATTTTTTGAGGCATCATGTGACAAAAAGGAGCTGCATTTAAATTCTGTATTTGTTGAGATAATTATTGTCATCTTTAAAGATGCAGACTGAAGGGTGTATGTGTGTGTGTTTGTGTGTGTGTGTATATATGTGTCTGTGGTAGAGGTGGATTTATGGAGGTCAGCTATAAGTGTTTGGTCTGTGGCCAGCACTGTGGCACAGTGGGGATTGAAGCGTGCATCACCTCTGTGATTAAAACCTAATGACACACCGGGGTGTCGATATGTTCTCCTGCAGGATTTGTGGCGCTGGTCGGCCAGATGACCGTCAGAGGCACTATACATCATCTGAAGAGGTGTGTGTCTGTGTGTGTGTGTGCGTGTGTGTGTGTGTGTGTGTGTAAAGAAGAGAGAAAAAGAGACTGAACATGAGTCTGAGTGTCTTTTAGAAACAGAGAGAGATGAACTGTCTGGTAAAAAGGTCTGTTTGATTTCAGCCCCTCTCGGCTCCAGTGCAGGACTTATTTCTCATTTCAGGCAGGTCCTGCAGTAAATACCTCTCTTTGCCCACACTGCTCCTGTCATGACCCCTGACCTGGCCCGATCTCCCATGATTCTCTGCTCAAGGCCAGTCGACGCTGCAGGGACGGCGGCCCTGTAATTCACAGCCCTCCAGAATGCCTGCCAGAGAAGTATTGATTTTTGTTTCCCCAATCTCCAGGAGAGAGGCTGAGAAAAGATTAAACACACTGTCAGTCCAGAGCTGAATAAGGATGGTGCGTCGGGGAGATACCTTGCACTGAGAGAGAGAGAGAGAGAGAGAGAGAGAGAGAGAACAGGAGGAGGAGGAGGAGGAGGTGTAGGTTAAGGGAGGGTCAAGGCAGGAAAAAGCAGGTCTCTTTATGGCTTTGATCCTCTTTTATATGCTGATCCTGGGCTAAAATGTACTGAGGTGAAGTTTGATCAGCCAATCATGAAACTTATCAGAGCACTTTTTTATGTAAAGACAGATAATAATGTCTAACTGTTACAGTATGTTCAATAACTGGTTATGTTCTCTAACAAGCAAGCTACCATTATGTATACGATTGTACTGATGTCATGAGGTCATTAAAAAAAATCAGCACTTGTCACCATTCACACCGCTGAAAAGTTTTATCGTTTCTTTTCCTGCCAACTATTTTAAATCCTCGATGCTTAATTAAGTTAATATTTATGCTAACTGTTTCCGAAGTTCCACTTCTTCAGCTCTGGTGTGTTATTATTTTTGCTCTCATTCTCTTTACAATACAGAGAAATTCTGAAACTATCTTGCACAGCATTTGTTATTTCCCAAACGACTGGCAAATAACATTTTGAGATTAATCTCTATTGCCAGTTATTGAGTGTATTGGATGTGCGGTTGAAGGGAAGAGCCGGTAGATTAGCTCACTAGCTGCTCCTGCCTATTTATCCACTGTAATAAGCAGCATCTCGCTTTCAGACTGCTGCTTTCATCATTAATGACAGGTTAAGATTGTCTCTACTCTGTCCCTGCCTATATAGTTTACAGTCATACTCTTTGTGTGTGTGTGTGTGTGTGTGTGTGTGTGTGTGTGTGTTTGTCCAGTGTATTCTGAATGAGCCAGTCAGGCCCAATTCATCTCCTCAGTGTTGAAAAGGTGTGTTATGGGCCCTGACCTCATATGAAATATTGTCCTATCAGTTGTACATGAGTTGCCAAAAGGCATTAGGAGGGCACGTCTCTCACAAACACATACACAGACACACATACTGCAGGCTGGTCTTTTTTGACTATGAAGCACAATCCTTTTCTTTCTCCTGCCCACAGTGATCTCCATCTCAACATGGGTGATTCAGACCTACGGTAATATCTACAATGATGTTCTTGTTATTGTTACATTCCATTGTCTGTAGTGTATCTTATCTCAGTTTGAAATAGAGTTGATAAAATTTTTTTACTAAACAAACATTTGCATCAACGCATGAATTTAGGCACAATTGCTTATTTACTGTACTTCTCATATAAATATTAGATATTTCATAACAATATCTAATATAAGCCTAGTAAAAAGCAAACTTTGCTTTGTAAAAATACCAACCATAGATACTATATCATATTCCTACAATACAAATAATCTGATAAAACATCTTAATTTCATTTAAATTATATCTTTTAGAGTGAGCGGCCATGCACAGCAGTAATAGTGAGTGTGGTCATTAAATTAAAAACGAGTGCAAGTTGCCATGAATTGGGTGAACCGAAAGGCATTTGGAGGTGTGTAGAAATGAAGCAAGCATATCGAGAAATCTTATGTGCGAGAGCACTTCAGATGTGTGAGCAATGAGTTCTGAGACAGATGCTTCCCTTTTCCTTCAAAATAAGGTGAATTTACAGACTCTTACACTAATTTTATGGTATGCCTGTTGATATTGCTCCAGGTGCTCAGGACAGCTGTTTTTTTTACCCTCTTATTGTCCCCATCTACCCTTTCCTGGAAAAAACACACTGCTAACACGATGCTGCCAACACCATGTTTTATAATTGAAGTTATTCTTCTGATCAAAAGCCTCTCTCTTTTGACTTGATACAGATCGCTGAACTTTATGGCCAAACAGTTGCATTTATTTATTTATTTATTTATTTTGCTTCACCGGACCTAAGAACACTAATCCAAAAGACTGGTGATCATCTTCAAACATCAGTCTGGCTTTTTTATGATGGCCTTGGAGTATAATGCTTCTTCCATGCACAACAGTCTTTCAGGTAATGGTCACCTACATTAGGTGGATCTACAGTGTGTGTTTTGGAATGTGACTTCCTTTGTTGTCGACTTGAGCTTCAGTTGAACTTCTTGGAAAAGTTTGTTAATCCATGGAAGTAAATTTGTGCCCTGAAAAATCAGGAACAATACCATAGACCTTTTCTTGCTACAGGGTTGCTTAACTCTGAAATGCAGGGTTTGCATTATTGTGCCAGTTGCAATGTTTAATTCCTACTTACTTTCAACACCCATGACCTACTGTGCGCGCACACACACACACATAACCATACACGCACATATCTGCTCTTCGCCAGTTACAATGCCATTCTGTCTTAATAACAAGGCTTAGTTAATAGCGTATACTGTAGATGCCGGGTTCACAAGCCACCCTACATAAATACACCTCTGTATATAAAATTTCACACAAATATGCAAAAGCTTGCACACAAGCAGCAAGCAACAGACACATATGCAGTTTTCAAATTCTGCTTTAGAGATTACAGACTCATGCTGCCAGTAACCAAACAACTCAAATAATAAATCATTAGTATTCCTTTCCATAGACATAATGCTATATATATATATGTGTATCACACTGAGATAATGATAACGAGTCAGAATTTGTGGCTGCCAAAAGCATTCATTTCATAAGAGGCAACATAAAGGAAATATCATGCACTTATCATTAGACATACTGTATATATTGGCACACTCATATTGAAACATTAGGTTTCCACACATTAATGTTGACGAAATTCCCCAAAAAATATGAAAAAAGTACTATAAGGTTAAAAGTTGCTGGGTCACTAGCACTCTTCGGCTCAATCTGATCAGGAATTAACTTTATGTTTTTTTAGTCAAAAAAAAAAAAACAAGTTTGTTTTATTAAGGTTATTGTCTACTCACTCACTCATTGTCTATACCGCAATATCCTGTATTCAGGGTCACTGGGGGCCTGGAACCTGTCCCAGGAGAGTTAGGGCACAAGGCGGGGTACACCCTGCACAGGGTGCCAATCCATCGCAGGACACACACACACTCATTCACACACTATGGGAAATTTTGGGGAACACCAATAAGCCTAATCTGCATGTCTTTGGACTGTGGGAGGAAACCAGAGTACCTGGAGGAAACCCACCAAGCACGGAAGAACATGTAAACTCCATGCACACAGAGGTGGGAATCAAACCTGGGCAGGATTCGAACCCGGACCCTGGCGGTGCAAGGAGACAGTCCTAACCACGCCTTTTTATTAAGGTAATTATTTATTTTGTTCATATGATAACTTATACTGTAGTATTCACACATTAAAAGACTAAGAAATTTGTTCTGCCTATGGCAACTGTGTGCGAAAGACCCCAAAATGTTTATATTTGAATACAGTTGTTTCCATAGATACTTGTCTGGGAAAAAAAGCTCTGGATTTGTTCGAATTTTTCTATGATATAAAGGACAAAAAAAGCACCACCTATTAACATAAGTATGTGCCCAATTAATTGTAAAATGCAAAGTGGCAAATCCGTGCAACTCCATGTGAGGGGCCTTTCCCACATTCCTGAACTTTTTTGCTCGAACAGACAAAATTGTCCTGAATTTAAATTCTTGACAGTTTTTGGCTGCTTCACTCTATGTTGCCACAAGCCCTAATCACCTACTGTACAAATGACCTACAAAATACCTATGGATGGTACAATGTACTTACCATTATAATGTAATTACCTACGACTCTACAAAGCCATGAACCTGCCTTGCGCTTCCGTAATAAACGTCACTCTATGCAGGGTAGTATCTATTACAGCATGCTATTAAGTAGTGTAGTCGACAGGGTCGGAGTTAGATATTATAATGGATTTGCTTTCATTTAGATTTAATCAAAAAATGTTCGAAGCCTTGCAGTTTAACCAAAATACAAGAAGGTGCATGCTGCTGGGGTAAACTGTACTTTGTTTGCATTTTATATATATATATATATATATTCACTCACATTCCACTTTAACAGGAACACCTGTATTGTACATCTGCTCATGTATAGGCCTACACTTATCCGATTAGCCATTCATGTGGCAGAGGCATAATGCATGAAACATGCAGATGCAGGTCACAGGCTTTAGTTATTGTTCACATCAAGCATCAGAATGGGAAAAATATGATCTCTGTGGCTTTAACTGTGGCTTGGTTGTTGGTGCCAGATGGGCTGGTTTGTGTGTTTCAGAAACTAATGATCTCCTGGGATTTTCACACACAACAGTTTGAGTGAGTGGGAGCATATTTAAACTTTATTTTAAATTGCTGACTCAATTCATAAAATGATTGTTTGTTTAAATTGTTCTTTGCTCGCGAAACGCTTTGATTATTTTTTTATTATTGTGGAATGCAGACAAAATGCAAATGAACCGCAGTTTCAGCAGCAGCAGCAGCAGTGGAAGTAATATTGGGCTAAGCAGGGGAAGTTTGTATAACACATTAGCACATTTCATACATGAAACAGACATACAAGAGATAAACTCTGTGTGATGAGAGTAACGGAGGCCTGTGCTCCAGTAATGCTTTGTGCTAACAATGCCCGTAGAATCTACAACCCAGTATGAAGAGGCACATGTCACATGTTGTTGACCATATTCCGGTGTATATTAATATTACAGAAATGCAAATATGATATAAACAACTACAATATTAAGTGATAGTTTTAGAGTCACTACGTTATAGCAGAATGCTGTGGATGTAATGCATCCATAACGATATCATAATAAATTAGAGGAACGCTAATGGATCCAAAGATATTGAAAAAGCAGTGGTTACTGGTGAGTCTTTGCATGTTTGTTCAGATGTATGTTTTTTTTTTCTTCAAATTTGACTCTTTAATCATCCACCAGACCAACATTTCACTGCTAGCTGTGTTAAGCAAACAATAAATAAACCTGTGTGTGTGTGTTCATTTGTGTGCTCGAAAAAACATACACTCATTTTTTTTTTTCGGCTACTTAATTTATGACTTTATATTATGCCAGGATTTTCTGAAGCAGCAACAATAGCATGCTATTTATTAATCTCTCCTGTACATATTGCAAATAAGCTCATTTCAGTTGGTTTAATACAGAACAGGCAAGCCGGGGAAAAAAATAGAAATAAAAATGATGAGACAATTTAATGACACAGTGAAGCCTGCCTGACCTTTTTTTAATGTGGTGTGTATACATAATGTGGCCTGAATTTCTTTTGTGCTACTGATGCATTTACATATTGAAATGAGTTACAGCCCGAAGCTGTAAGTTCTTATGCTTGCGCACACTCACACACACAGAGGCTTTCCGTCTTCAAAGGGCATATTAGTTTTGCTTTTGAATTTTAATCTGTTTTGCCTGGCAGCCATGGAGCCTCTGCCTGGACATAGACACCCTTCCCCCCCACCATGTAATTGCAACACTGGCTAAAGATTTCACCAGTCTCCATCATCTCATCCTGGTTTGTACATCTAAAACTACTCACGCTCACTCATTTCCATACTGCATAGCTCATTGAAGCAAATTGTATTTCCATTGCTCTTATATTTGAATGTAACTTATTCTCCATGTTCTCCTTATAGACATAACAAACACACTGGCCCATACACAATGCATTCAGTAAAGCAATGCAACGTAACTGTAATATATATAGGCCAAATATATGTGTGTATGTATGTTTTAATGATATTCTAATTTATTTTTTAATAATGACAGCCAGGGTAATAAGAATAATTTGTTATTTTATGCAATGGAATTGCTATGTAATATTTAATGTGCAATATTAATATTTAGTAAGAAGTCTTTTATTCTCCAAAACCTGCTGGATAAACCTGGGCATAGAGTCAAAAAGATGTTTTATTACTCCGGTGTCACTTGCTCAAACCATGCCTGCTTGATTACTTCCTAGAAATCATGTACAGAAATTTGCCACAGAATTTTCAATTCATTTGAGACGTCCCTAGTTTTACAGTTTGTGTAGGCGGCTTCAGAAAGTTAAAGTCCCGCCATATATTTGTTCCATCCGTTACCTAGGACAGCTGATTCTAATTAGCACAAATCTTCAGCCAGATTGGCTCGAACTAATTAGTGACATCACCTGTTTTATGCACAGAAAGAATTATAATACATGGCATATGTAATATTTAATCTTAATATTTTGGTCACCGCTGTGTATATCAACAGTTCAACAAACATTCATAAAGTCCTTATTAAAAATTCTACACATTTTAAATTCCATTGAAATACTAATTAACCATTTTGAATGATGATTAATAAAATAAAAAAACTGATTATATGAAATACAAGCCAGTGCTTCACTGATTTGCTCACCCATCTAAATGTTATGCTTACTGCCCCATTTAGCTCCAAAGAACTCTTCTTGCACTTAATGGTCAAAAATTGGATCAAGCATTATTAGAGGCCAATTGGGGCATGAATCCTGCTTTCCCATATTCTGCTTCTATTTGAACATTTTTACTGAAAAGGGAGGACCAAGCAATAAAGTTAATGACAGGTTTGCTTTTTTATATCAATAGTCACTAAAAAATCTATAAAAAATGTATAGCCTCAAAACCCTGCTGAATCTGTTGCTATGATAGAACATATTCTTTTAATGCTTAAATATTATTTAATTAATAAAACAGCTGCTAAAATTATACTTTAAAACTCCCTTTTGCAATCTGCCAGGATGATACAGAAATTTTCTCATTTACAGGAACCGCCAATCATCTCTTTACTATCAAGACAAAAACATCAGTCAAGCTTGTCAGGTTATAAAATGAAAATGTAAACAATCTCTATATGGTAAATACTTATTAACTTACAGGCTTAAAACAATTGGTTGTAATTTCTTGTTAATAACTGAGGAATTGTTCATTGTGCCTTCTAAAAAAAAATAAAAAATCAGAAAACCCAAGACAAAAATCTAATTCTTTCATCCAAAGGCTTTTTCCTAACATGACTCAATATTTCTTATTTTGATTTCCAGGTCTAGCCTTGACCATAACTTCAATGACATCGAGTTGTTGCTATGGCAGCAGTAAAACTATAGAACCTGACTCATTAAATATTCTGCTGTAAATATCTTTTGTTCTTCTGGAAAGTGTGTCCTTGTGTATTGTGCTGCAATGTTTACTACCTTCAACTTCTACATATAATATACAGCACTTGATAGGCTACCATCAGTTATTTTTCCCTTGAACATACATATACACTGAGTTGTTACTTTATTAGGTACAGAAAGTTCCGTGTTTAATGCTAATATAACACTGACAAAAAAAATCAAGCAAATAATATGCAATGCACATAAATGATAGCCTCTCAAATGTGTCATCAAAGAAATATCATGCTGAAAAAATAACCCTAACTTACCAAGAACGATGAATTAATTGTAGTCCAGTCAAACCGTAACTACAACCTACTGCAGAGTCGCTACTAGAACTTACATTTATAGACGACAGAGCTCTTGCTGACCTGTCAATAAATGTCAACCTCACTTGTTGCATTTACATTGTTTGTAGAATATGAATATCCCAGTGCAGTACCTTTTTTCTGACAGTGTATTGAGGTTCTGGAGCTTGCAATGGCAGTTTAAGCACTTTAGCACGCAGTTTTTATTGTTTGCACATGAACAAAGGTGTAACGACTTTCAGCTACTTAATGACTTTTTTTTATAATATTGAAATGCAAAATGATAGATCAGAAAAACACCTTTTTTAAAATTTACCTCTGAGTTTCAGTAGGGTCAGGTGCATTATTGGTGTACTGCGCAGACCTACATTTCTGTCCATTAAGCTCACTGAATAATTTGAACCATAAAACTCAAGCTTAAAGCATTTCAAGCATTATCATTAACATTTTATTAGCCCTATTCCGCCACAAGCTATTGTAGATACGCTCGGAGCGGTGCAGAATTTAATCAATGTTTTGCATTGTGTACGTTTTATGTGTTTGACGGCTTCGCCTTATGTTTGGGCTGTTGTGAGAGCTGAGCGTTAACTGAGTCCTCTTGGGAAAAGAGTATTTTCAGCGTTTAGCTAGTCACTGACGACCACAGAGAGGCTGACAGTAGAGAAGCAGGATTCGATCCATCAGATGCGAATGCTCTCACTGGGCCGACGTTAACACACACGGTATGCACGCATAACGAGGGATAACCACTTACTGATGCACAGCACACACTGTTAGACATGTTAACGCACGCACACACACAAAAACACAACTGTACACACACCTACAGACTCACACATCACATGCTGAAGCCCAGGTGGATTTGGAGCAAGCTGTTCTCACCAGCAGTGCCTCCTCCCCTCCAAGCTTCATTCCTCTCTCCATTCTTCTCTCCATCTCCCCCTCCACTCTCAGCATGTGGAGCTGTCAAGCAGCACGCTCCCATAATGAAGGCCAAAATATTTTATTCAGATTTATTAATTTGAAAATGAAGCGTGCCTGTCTGACTGAGGGACGGCTCTTCTCAATCTGTCACGGTGGAGCCGCGTGGCTCTGACACCACCACTCGTCCGTCATGTTGCGTGTGACAGTCGGATTTTCCCCGAGCTCCGGTGCTGTCGACTGTCCTGGGATTTTAGGAGTGAAATAAAACATGCAGAGACAAGGAACAGCCTCTTTATTAATGCTAATTAGCCACTGAAAATGGCACCGCCATCCACTTGACTTAAGACACCTGATTCTGGCACCATTGTGTGTGTACTGCATGTGTGTGAGTGGGTGGGTTGTGTGTGTTTGTATGGAATATGATTCAACTAGTATAGTAACTCAAAGAGCGACTAGAGCTATGAAAGCCAAACGTGTGACTATGAGTCGTCAATTCCATGAGTGGTAGTAGGAGGGTACACACAGAATTTTTTACAAAGTCCTTATCTAGAGTACAAGACAAAAGGCTGTTAAATTGTCATGTGTCTAAAAATTACAGCGCTTTGATACCTGTTCAATAACTCCACTCGATGATTTACGGCGCATATCCAAACAGATTATCTGTCTCGGTTGGTGAAAACTGGATTTGAAGCCCATTTTCTCTTAGATTCTATTTGGTTCCTATTTTTGAGTTTGCATTTTAATATGAAAACACATACTAAGAATGTAAAAATTCAGCAATGAATTGAACAGCTCAGAGAAAACTGTAGAGGCATGAAAAGTGAACAGCCTCATTTTATGCATGTAAAATAACACCAATTTTGTGTGTGTGACAGGAAGAGAGGAGAGAAGAGGAGAGCAGAGAGAGACACAGTTGCGGTTAAACATGTGGTTAAAACAGTTTTCGCTGTAGTAGAAAATGCTTCTTGGTCCTTTTTGCTCTCTCTCTCTCTCTCTCTCTCTCTCTGGATAGAAAGAGAGTATAATACAGAAGGAGGGAGCGAGATGGGATGAGCCCCCTTCCTCTGTACATGTTGCAATAAGGTAAATTGAACTTGCTGGATATGGGATCGTTAAAAAGGGAAAGCTGTCAGTCACGCCGGACGAGAAGGAAGAGGTGCATGCTGGGATTGCTTCTTGTACACGATGGCTTTCCCAATCCTTCAATTACCTAAATGGATGGATGAGATTGGAAAAGAGACGTGTACTTCCACTGTAACTGGCCGTTAGTGCTCAGACGATCTAATTGCTGAGTCTCACTCGAGGTGGATGTGTTTCAGTGAAGGTGTTAGAACCGCAGAGGATCTGATCTCAGCTCCTGCCAATAGCACAACGCTGTCAACCGCCTCATATCCTGCTCCACATCTAAATCAATAAAGTGTCTCTGTGGAATATGTCTGCTCTGTGCTCTCTGCCGTGCACTGCTTTCCCAGCTCGGCATCATACATCAGCTAATACTGTAGTATAAGCTCAAAAACAATTGCTAAGCTATGTAAATGGGAACATTACGTCAGACCGGAATGTTTCTCTTGGGGCAGTTTAATTAAGAGGTGGTGGAATAATGTGTTATTTTTTCTTGCGAGCAACCTTTATCTTCCTTTGGTGCATTTTCTCTGATGTATTTCCTTTGAACCACCTTTCTGGGTTTTTGGTGTAAAGCCAAAAAACAAATTTAATCAAACTGTATGAACAGACTGTGATTCATGTCCCAGGGAGAATTTTACTCACAAGGTTCAGGTTTAACGTGTGCTTTATTGGAAAGACACTTAAATAACAATGTCACCACAGCAAAAAGAAAAACTGCAATATATAAATTGTTGTTGGCATAAGGAAT
Source organism: Clarias laeviceps (assembly GCA_030014305.1). NCBI lineage: Eukaryota > Metazoa > Chordata > Actinopteri > Siluriformes > Clariidae > Clarias > Clarias laeviceps. Next base: position 14,202,216 of record JAQMYJ010000037.1, read on the forward strand.
AAAACATGACGGGGCATGCTGTTATATAAAAAAAAAATCAATGCCAGGGGGTGTGATGGGTTGAACAGTACTTCCTGAAGGGTTTTATTCTTCTCCCAGCAATTTGCCAATGATTACATTTTTAATGTTATAATGAACAACACATAGTACTTTTTATAGTTATATTAAAAGTTGTGCCATCACTTATGTTATAGCAGCTGTAAATTGAAAGTTGAGTGTCACAATGCACAGAGACCCAAAACTTCTACAAATATTAAATGCACATTTCTTTGCACAAACATTCATTAGATAAATGACAGTAAGCTTTTCTTTGTGAAAAAAACATTGTGATTTTTATATCTGTTTATTATTAGTTTTTGTGGAGGAACCATTCATTCCCTGTTACTATAGAAACAATAAAATATTCAGATGAGTGCATTAACATGTACCTGTGCTTCACCAGTTAAAACACTAGTGTCAAAGCTGATCTTATAGAAATGAATAATCCAGGATATACCAGGATTTCTTCCTTGTTATCCTCTGTGGTCTGCATAAATCATAGCTTTACCAATTACAAAGTTTATTTTACTTGCCCTGCCCACATACCTATTAAATACCAGCCCTTTTTTAATTTAATTAAAAAAGAACAGCAATGAATGCATTTACATTACATTTAGGCATTTGGCAGACGCCCTTATCCAGAGCGACTTACATTTTTTAAATCTCATTGTATATTTGAGCAGTTGAGGGTTAAGGGCCTTGCTCAAGGGCCCAACAGTGGCAATTTGGTAGTTGTGCGGTTTGAACCTGGGACCTTCTGAAACATAGGCCAGCGCCTAAACCACTGAACTACTCATGACCCCAAAATTGCAAAATTAAAAAATTTTCATCTTCATTTATTGGAATGCAAAATTTATACATTTTCTTCTTTATTTATTGGCTTGTTTTTACCACATACTAATATACTGTACATTTACATTATGGCACTTGGCAGACGCCATTATTCAGAGCAACTTACTTTTTTATCCCATTATATTCTGAGCAGTTGAGGGTTAAGGGCTCAACAATGGCAACTTGGTGGTTGTGGGGTTTGAAACTCCCCCTGACCCTAATATGCTGATGATATCACAAAAAACTAAATTATAATAAAAAAAATAATAAATATAAAATCAAATGAATTGACTGATTGACTTTCATAGACTGATTGACTGCTGATTACAGACTTTCTGGGGACTACAGGGAATTGAAGTTGGATGCATTGCAGAACTTTACAATATTAATGTGAATCAGGTCAAAACATCAAATGAATTGTTGATTATAGTTATAATTTTGATTAGTTATAAATTTATATTTATTTAAATAATAATTTCATGTACAATTTCTCACACTTATTTCATACTATGTAAAATGTATTAGATAATTTTATTTTGATTGCCTCTTTTATTTTGGTGTTCTTGTTAAGATTATAAAAAGAAAATTGTGATTACATTTCATTTCTACTTCTTTTTTATGTACTGCATTTTATGATGGAGTCAAAACTGCTTAGTTTTGGTGTGATGGTTTGTGAAGATGACATCACTCCACCACCCGCACTTTCCTTCCAAACCATTTTCCATTTCTGCTCCAAGTGTTCCTTTTTTAAAGTCATCTCCATCTACAAATATTCCTCGTAAGTGATGACCTCTTCCTTGCCCTCCTTCATCAATCGCCTTCATAATTTTAAAAGCCCCTTTTATGTTGTTTTTTTCTCTCTCATATAGTAAATGGACCCATAATTTAGTATTTTAATGCATGTTAATGTGTTGTTTAACCTTCTCATGACAATCAGGCGCCTCTAAGGTTAACCTTGAACACGAGCCAGTGTGGGCTCTTCGTAAAGATGCGCTGCTCTTTGACAAGCATCCTAGTCTAATGGACTGGTGCATGATTGCTCCAGCCTGTGGCAGAACAGATGCCATATATATTGGATAGGCATTAAAACGGGCATTTCTCAATTCTTCCCCCGGCTGCCCCTTCAGGGTCAGCGCAACAGCGTGGAGACGGAGTGATGAGTCAGCAGTTCCCGCCTAATTTATCTCAGCCTTCGGTTCATGGTGGCTTACAAAATTTAAAAGAAACAGGAGAGGTTGATGGCTTTGGAATGCGAGTGTCGTAAGGGTTGTCTGAGTCCTCAGCGGGCACACCATATCACAAACACACTGAATATTTCATCAACGTAGTCACTGCCAGATTCAGATCTGGCAAATGGAGCTGGAGGAAATGGTGTCTCGTTTCTCAGTCTCACCGTATCGGCCAAGATAAACTGAGGATCACACTATTCAGTGGGCAATACACAGGGGCATTCATCAAAGGTCTGTTTTTGGTTCTGCTGCCTTTTAAGATTCCCAGTCAGTGCTTTTATGTAGGAGATGCACAAAGGTCAGAAAGGTGTGTAATACTTACATTATTAAGCCTTTATAAGGATGGTGTTTTATATGATGGACAAACCCACCAGCTTTACTGCAGTAGATGACCGAAATCGAGGTATACAAAAAAATGTATATGAACCAATGTGTTTGCTAGATAGTGAACCTACCATAATGCTAGCGACCATACCTAAACAGATGTTTAATGTTTACTGACTGCCAAACACACCACTGTGTTACCAATCAAAACTGGATTTCTACACAACCATGTACTTAGCAGATGTTAAGGTTACAAATAACAGATACATTCAATAGGATATGGTGCACAAGTTTCACAGATGGAAATAAAACATTCATAATAGAGATCTTAACTAATGTAATGAGGTTAATCCTGAAGAGATAGTTAAAGACAGTTTAACAAGGGGGACATCATGCAAAATTCTGTCACTTGTCACCGCTTGAGTGATTGATGATTGCCTGCTCACTGTTAAAATACACATATGCCGGGGTCACTCTGTACATCTTGAAAGCGATACAAGGAACTCACTTCAAGTGTTTTATTATTTTTTTTACAATAGGCCAAAATACTATGATTGCTCCTTCTGACTGTGCTATGACTGACAAACTGTTACTCACATGCAGTTGGCTGAGTGGACAATTAAACACCCAGACTGTAAAAAATAATGTGACAAATATCTTGCAAAACTGATACAATGCATTTCCTGTCTTTCCAGCAGTTTAATGTGTTTGGTAATATACGTATGGTAATATGTATGAACAACTTATCAAATAATCAATTAGTGGACTGAAGGGTGGCAAAATGAGACTAGTTTATATATATATATATATATATATATATATATATTTTTTTTTTTTTTTTTGTCTGAGGGCTATTTTTATTTTATTGTCTGTTGTAATAACTGTACCTGGTGAAGTCTGCATTCACATTTCAGTATCCATTCAAACCACTGAGTTTAACGAGAACCATGCATTGCAAATTCAGTGCAAAAATCAAACCGATTGGAAATAAATAAATAAATAAATAAATAAATAAATAAAACTTCATGGTCATATGGGGGAACATCAATCTTTGCTGTTATTGTTCTATGAACCACAGATAATTACCAGGTGTGGACCTTCCAACAAAGTCACCTAGTGACATATGATGGAGTATTTGTAATAAATATCACTGTCAAGCAGTTCTCTTCTCCAGGGCCCTTGTGGAGTATCCACCCGTTCCAAAAGACAAGGAACCCTAGCGGTCACCTGGGTCCATATAACAGCAGAATTATGTGTATATCTGCTTTTCCATTTCAGGGGCAATATATATACAGGTGAATTGAATGACATTGATTATCAATTATATACCAGTAAACTGGTGACAAGATCATGGGATCATTTATGTCTGTGGGGACCAGAGGCTAACCTGTCTGGTCCAATTAAACAGAAATGCCAATGCAGCACAAGCCAGCCAAAATAAACCAATGCTGGCCATGATAGAAAGACACCAGAACACCAGTGAACCACAGCCTGCCACACATAGGGTCCATCAGGCAACGAGTCCAAGGCTTCTGCCTCCAAACTCCCCTGATCCCAATCTGATCAAGCACCCATGGGACATGGCATTCAAACAAATCCGATCATATATATTCTTTTCTGTTCTGGCACCTAGGTGATGGAATAAGTTCATAGCTGTCTTCAAACAACATTTTAAAATTTAGTTTTTCCTTAAGTAGCTGGAAAAAAGACTGATGGATAATCTAGTGAACGAGTATCAGGATGTATCTACTGATAGAGTCTTATATCAACTTCTGTAAGTCATTGTGGATAAGTGTGTCTGCCAAATGTCTTAAATGTAAATGTAATGTATGTGGTCAAAAGAGATGCACTCCAATGAATTGTTCATGAGATCATGCACTTTAATCAAATCTCAAGGTTGACAAACAAACTATGAGATTGTCCAACTTTTTTTGGCTGATATATAAAGAAACAGAATCAATAAAAAAAATTGAAATTAGTTAGTTAGTTAGTATTGAAAACAGATTTTATGTCATAATTGTTATGGTAGTATCAGTGTGAATTTAGTGATTTTACAAAATGCTATAACTTAATCTTGTCATAGATATATCAGTCTGTGTTTGCAATAATGTAAGTATGTTATTTAGAACTTACTTAGTTAATAATGTCAATAATTAATAATATATGAATATATCTATATATATACTGTATATATGGAGTATATAGGTGTATCCATATAAATGGCCCACCCTGTATATATATGTGTGTGTGTGTGTGTGTGTGTGTGTGTGTGTGTGTGTGTGTGTGTTTGTATATCAACTGCATATTCCAGTAGTCCCATAAGTGTCACTCACTCATTCTCTATACCACTTTTTTCTATACTCTCTCAGGGGACATGGTGAACAAGGCCAGTCCATTGCAGGGCACAAGCACACACACATTATAGGCAATTTGCAAATGCCAATTAGCCTAACCTGCATGTCTTTTGAAGGGAAACCAGAATACCCGGGAAGAAACTGGCCAAGCACGGGGAGAATATGCAAAACCAATGCACACAAGAAGCGAGACTTAAACACTCAACCCTGGCTGTGCAAGGCAACAATACTTACCACTACACCTCTGTGCCACTAAGTTTATAACATAGTTCAGCAATCCTAACAGAAAATGGAAAGGAGCGAATGTAAGCAGGCATAGCAAATTCAACAGCTTCCTACGGCAGCACCCGTATCTCATCTCTTTTGTACACAGAGGTTGTGCGTCTCTTGGGTGTTGTAGCACTCCTTTTCTCTGCTTAATTTTTATTAAATAATATTATAGTAATAATAGACATGCAGCATGTCTCTAAAATGCAGTTGGAATGAAACATAATGACACTACAGTAGCCCAGATAGCATATAAAGTATATAATATAGTGTTTGTGCAACATCCAAATTGTATAACGTTCTATTTCACAGAACTTATCCTGCATGTTAAGTGATTTATACCTGTAGTTTATTACTGCTGTCACAACTGAAATGGCAATAAGAGAATGTAAACATCCTTTCTTGGTCTCAACGTTCTCTAAAAATTCACAAAGTGAATTTAGTTCACTCATGGCAGCTGCTATTTTGCTTAGTTGTAGTTTCACCCCACTGACCATGAATCAACTGCTGTTGTGTTGTGCTGTGTAATTCCATTGCCTGGTATGATTTGCCTAAAACATGGACTTTCAACGCTACTGAAAAAGGCTATGTAGCAGTTTTTACATTACAAGTTTTGTTATAGATAACCTTGAGCGCCAAAGGAAAATAATTTCCAGAATTGGTAAAAGGTCAGAAAAATTTGGTGCTTTACTGTCAATCTGTGAAGCCTGGAGAAAATGCATGGTGATGCTCAGGTAGGTGCCCCAGCACAGACTCCTGCCATAACTCAATAAAATAATTCTCTCGAGGAGGAGATGATGCACATAGAGATGTCTAGCCTGTTTGTAGGTCATAGTGATGCACTGCTTAGACAAGTAAGCCTCATGTTTTTTCTCCACACTGCTTCCCAGCCTGTAAGGGAAGCATTCGAGGTGATTATCTAACTCCAATGGGCCACCACTCCCAAAAGGCCCCCTTTTGTTAGGAATGCCCTGCATCTCCATCAAGCTACTTGTGCTCCGCGCCTGACACCCTTAGCATATGAAAAAGGAGAATTTCTAAACTTTAACTCTTTCAAATGAAGAAATGGACAAAAAAATGTGCTGGGATCAGTTTAAATAATTTGACCTGCTATTGTGCTACAAGCACCATTTGCTCTTTACAGATAAGGAGATGGGGAGATTGTTGTGTTTAAAATTATTTGCGTATCTCTAAACTGTATATATGTTGCATATCATATTTTAAGCGTTATATGTCACTGTAAAGCTTCAGTCAGAGCTGATGAAATAAATATGAATTTAGGCTAGTTTGCTAGTTTGGATGCACACTACATATAAATTTAACAACAGCATACCATGCATGCAGTACACTCACTCATACCTAGGGGCAATTCATCTTGTCCAACTGACCTAGTGGTGTTTTACTGAAAGGTCGGGGAAACAGGAGAACCCAGAGGACTCTCACACTGACATGGGAAAAACATGCACAGAACCTCCACACAGAAAGTAACTCAGGATCGAACCAGGGATTCTTAAGATGAAAACGCTACCCATTACTCCACTTCTACTCTGTTATAACGATAACATTTTTATTATGTTTAAAATAGGTGGCACGGTGGCTTAACAGTCAGCACTGTCTCCTTGCTCCTTCAGGATTGCAGCTTCTAATCTCTGTGTGTGTGTGCAGAGCTTCCTTTTTCTCCCCAAGCTTGGTGGGTTTCCTCCCAAACTGTCCATAGTATGTAAATGTGTGTGGTTGTGCCAGGCCTTTTGCCCTGAGTTTCCTGGGACAGGCTACAGCCACCCTCTGACCATAAATAAGGTAAATGGTCGCAGAAAAGGGATGGCTATTTAAGACACTGACAGTCTATAAATAAATAAATAAATACCAATCTTATTTTTTTTTTTTATTTAAGTGGCTCTTATTGTCATTTTACAGTCACAAACAGAATGACATTGCCACAGGACGAGGGTACTACATAAGACATAAGACACAAAAGTTTACATAACTAAAATACACAGCAACACAGGACTAGAAAAAGTGTCTGTTTGCAAACGTGTGAAATTGTGCAAGACTGTATATTCACTATCAAAAACAAAACAATAGGCACAGCACAACACAGACAAGCACACAGTTCCAGAGTAAATGAAATGCAAAATGATATTGCAATTATAATAACAACAGCCAATAAGATGAATTGTAAACACAACACAATGTGCAGTAATACCAGCGATCTCTACTAATAGTGTAGCATGTTATGCTGCAGTCTTTTAAAATCGTGATCCATGCACTCAATTTTAATGCTGAGCACCTGCCCCTCTAAGGGTCTTTGCCCAGCTCTGATCAGTATCAATATCACTAATGTGCAAGTAAATATAAGGGTAAGTAAGACTTGTCAGTTCTCATATATTAAGATGCCCTTGTGGGGATACCAGCCCTCCCTTGACTGTTTAAAATGTGTGCTGCCTGAACTACTTCTCATTCTGTTATGTTTGCTTAAATTTACTTGAACACTAACTAGACATGAACTCCTGTTATTTGCAATGAGCCTTAGTGCTTTCCATGCCTTATATACCTGCTTCAGCTGAGGAGGACTGTTGAGCCAAGGAAAACTCTAAAGTCGTGTCTTCAAGCTCACGTCCAATCAGCAGAGGTGGAAAGTAATGACCTACTGTCTAATACCAGAATGCATAGTTTACTGCAACAGTAATGAAATCATCATTAACTTTAATTAATGTTTCATTTAGTTTTAATCACCATTACAGAGAAAAAAAAATGTTACAAAAAATTAATAATGCATTTGATGTTAAAAGTGTAAGCCAAATAAAACAACACATTCTAACATTTTAAACAGTGAAATTTTGAGCCCAATCAAAATAAATCAGTCTCCTGAAGAAAAGCTACACTTCAGGTGCCAAATGCTGCATGCCTGAGACGTTGGAGACAGATGAGCATTCCTGCTCCAATTTATCAGGTATCTTCAGTTTTAAATGCTTCTGAGCCAAGGGTGTGATAATGATCTGCAAATTACCCAAGCCGAAACCCTTGGAGATAGCAGCATTTTGCGGCACAAAATCCAACATGTGGAAACATGTAAAGTTAAGTCATTATTTACCCGAGTGTGAGCTTGACTATCTGGGCAGATCTTTTGTTATGTTTTTTTGTTTCGTTTTTTTTTTTTTTTACAGTGGAAAAGCTCGGTATTAATCTCAACATGACACTTTGATGTTTGTTAGTGATTGCTTGTTGTGTTAAATATACTTAAGTGCAGTTTTAGCATATAGGAAACAACCTGGCTGTTATCCAAAGGGCATGTTTGCTAGCTACTTAACAATTTAGCTAGAAATGTGTATTAATTAAAAATAAGCTAGATATCTAACTAACCTAGCAATCTATTAACAACAGGTTACAAGTTAGTTAGCTAAATAACATTATCTTTGCTATTTTACTGTTCACAATCAGAGAGATGGCATTCACATCTGCATGGGTCACTTGGTTAATTATCTAATTCAATTTTTGCATTTCTTAGCCGTATGGCATTTTCTGTTGTGACAAACGTAGACTGTAGGCAAAAACATATTTACTCGTTAAGTCATTTTCTTTATTACTATTTTCCGTATTCATGTTTATTCAAATTCTTATTATTCTTTACTTTCAGTAAACTTAATGTGTAAATATTTGTATGAACACTAAAAGAGTCAACACCATAAGACATAAAGTAAAA
>JAQMYJ010000037.1:14211062-14213562 GCA_030014305.1 Clarias laeviceps
ATTTGGATTTTTACAACATTATTGTTGAAATACACAGTCCTGAAAAAGGGACGTTTCTTTTTTTGCTGAGTTTATATCACGCAGCAAAGTTTTGACAACGCGAAATGTCTATAAGTGATGGGATTACAAAATGAATGTTCAAACAAATGTATAATGTAATAAAGCACAATGTTAACAAAATTATCTGTAACATATTGTTAGAGGTCATATGTATTTAGCGTCTCTATGTGCCCCATCAGTCTTTAGCTGAGTGATTTATGAAGAGAGCTACTTTGTATGGTCTGCTAATTAGCTGATTAACTAAGATATTATTCCAAGGGGTCAGGTATATGTTGCTGAGCCTTATATTGCTTCTTTAAAATGTTCTAGGAACCATACGTTTAACATATCCCAACCTTACTAAAGATTATAGAGCTATGGATACATATGGCTATGAGAAAACAAATACACACATTTTGTATATTTCCATTGTAACAAACTGAATTGCAAATTCTCTTTTCCATTAACAACCTGGTGTGAGTGAGCATTAAAAGCAGGACACCTTTATGCAAGAATGGCCCCTTTATATGTGCAGTGAGTGGGAGAATTTGCTTAAAATTTGAGTGTTTTTGGCCACTGGTATGTCACTGAGGATGGAGTACTCTCTCCATCCCATGGCTGTTCATTTGCAATTGTGTACACACCCAAACTGTGTACTGTATGCAGCTGAATCTGGCTGTCTCACCTTATCACACAGCCATAATTGCAGCAGAGCTGTGTTTTAGGATACTCCTTTGCAGTGTGACCCCATATTTCTTGCTTTAACTGTATCTTTGTCCTAGTGGATAAGGTCACCCTGCTACATTAGGCACTGTTCAAGTAGAGCAGTGTCTCTAATGTGTTTATATGTTCCCTCCTAATCCACCTGATTCAACACATCCGGTATTTATTGTGCCCTTTACTGAATGTTTGGGCAAGGAAAACATAAAAACATTCAGCTCCGGAAACACTAGACACCAGACATATCCAGGGAAAAACCCGTCCGAAGGCTTTATCAAGGCCACTTGGATTAATTGTAGGTTACCTCAGGACTGTTGCGCGATAGTACAAACTGGGCCAAATGGAAAAGGAGTTAAAAAAAAAAAAAGATATATTTTCCCAAAGGACAGAACTGTAGTGCTGCAGACATAAACATATTTTTCATATCTGGGTTAAAATAATCATAATTTAATATCTTTTCCCAAGTCCAAAACAATATTGTTGTTGTTTTTTTTGTTTGTGCAGTTTGAAAGTGAACCAGACCACATGCAAACATGGCAAAAATGTAAATTTTACTTACTAGGCAAATGGCTTAATAGGTTAAAAAGTGTTTTAATGTAGCCTTAAAGTGACAACAGTGATCTTTAAGGTCTAATTACAGTAAGTAATGCATTATTATAACAGGTTCCCCCGCCTCTGTGTCTTCGTTTAGGTTTTGACCCTGTCTCCATCCATATCTTTTTATTGGTTAATTACCCTAATGGGTTCTGCTCTGATGAGTTTGTCTATTTCTACCTTTTGTCTCACAGTATAATCTTGCCTACTGTAATTGTACATTTCAGAGCATTTTGTTTTTTCGCTACTAAATTGTATTTTTGTTACTAAAACCTGTATTATTGTACCTGTGTTATTGTTGGCTTTATGGATCTCTCTTCATTGGTGTTGCATACGTGTATTAACTTGTGTAAGGTCTATTTGTGGATTGCTCACAATAAAGCATATGGTGATTTGGCACACTTTGCATCCTCCATCATTAGGCCACACATTAAAGTTTCCCAGTTAAATTATAAATTAAACGTAAACAAAAACATTGGAACACCTGCATCATTGCACCATGACCCTGACGTCAAATACTTCATCTCAGTGTGTTTGTTTAGATGGATCGGATAATGAAAGCTGTCTTGCTTTGATCTCTACTTAGCACCTATTACCACTCAGGTATTTTTGATATGGCAGCTAAACCCGGTCCTTTTTAGCATTTACACTGCTTACTTACAGCTGACCGGCTAATTATGAAGTTAATGTTGCATTTGGGGAATCCCTAAATTATGCAGAGCTGCGCTGCTGTTCTTTCAGAGTGTGATATTTTAGATGGAGAACAGGAGGATGGGTTTAGAGGAGAAGAAGGAGGAGGAGGAGAGAGAGAGAGAGAGAGAGAGAGAAGGAGGGCAGATGCAAGGCTAACATAATGAGCCTTTGCAAATAAACAAGCTGGTGATTGATGTGACAGGAGGCTCGTGGAGGTATGGCCAGACTGTGATTACAGGAGGGCACGGAGCAAAGAGACTCCTGACAGAATGAACCTGAACCACCTGAATGAGCTGGAGATGTACAAGCTCAGTGCACGGACTCACTGTGATTTGACAGAATGGCTGTTTAAGATGACGGCTTTATTCAGTAAAACCCAGAGATGTGTCATGTAATCCATATTTCCTAAATTTATTTCTCAAGTGTCTTGATGCCTACTTTCCTAGCCCGCTTC